>QNQO01007459.1:0-62491 GCA_003290165.1 Berberis thunbergii | reverse complement strand
TGTTTTTGCTAAATATTTTGTACTGAACACCTACTTCACTATCCCCATTTTGGCTCTGAATCAGTATTGAATAGGAATGGCAGTGAAGCGAATTTTCACGGATATCCGCCCCACTCGCCATGTTTGGGGCGGATTTGGTTAAGGGTTCGTGGATGTTGGGGCAGATACGGATTTCTGATATGTATCCGTTTATTAATCGGGGCGGATACGGATTTGGCCATATCCGCCCCACAGATATCCATTTAACAGGTAAATTTACAAAAATGCCCTTCGATTATATAATGGATTAAACGTATCTCTCACAAATCCTCGCTCTCCCTCACACACACCTTCGCTCTCACTCACACCAGAGCCAGAGCCTCTTCTTCTCACTCTCGTTCTCACTCACACCAAAGCCAGAACCTCTCCTTCTCGCTCTCACACACACTTTCGCCCCTTACACACAGCAGAGCCCTCTCCCTCTCATTCTCACACACACCTTTGCCTCTCCCTCTCACACACAGATCCTCACTCGAAGACGAAGGGTCGAAGCCAAGGGTTTCGCCTCTCACGACCAAGGGTTTCGAAGGGTCGAAGTCTCAGATTCTCACTTCGAAGCCGAAGCCTCCTCCGCCTTCCTCCCCCCCCATCAGAGATTGAGATATGATCTAAGATCAGATTCTCACAGTCAAAGTCGAAATCGAAGTCGAAGCCTCCCACCTCATCCACCTTCCTCTCCCCATCAAAGATATGATCTCAAATCTGATATGATCTCTAAGATCTCAGATTCTTTAGGTCGATTTTTTTTTTTTTTTTTGCAATTTATTGTATGGTTTTTTGTAATTTTTTTTATGTATGAATTTTTTGTATTTGATGTATGTAATTTTTGAATGAAGTATTGTTTATTGTAGATGTATCATTTACTGTATGTATGAATGAAGAAATTTTTTTAACGGGTATGTGGGCGGGGCAGATATCAGCCAATCCGTGCAGGGCGGAGGTGGGTTTTAAATAAATTTATAAACGGATTGGCGGGGCAGATTTGGGGATCCGTTATTCCTGATGGGGCAGGGATGGATTTGCTCAAATCCGCCCCGTTGTCATCCCTAGTATTGAAGTGTAAGCTTATTTTAAGATAAATATATATGTTATAAATTTTAGAGTTAGACTCGGCCAAATTTGAATAAGTTGGGGGAAAATTTTAAACGCCGAGAATGAGTTCTCCTCCAATCTTTGAATTCAAAAGAATATGAAGTTTAGAGTTTTTGTTTAAATGTGCATTTAGATGCCCGACTCTTTTTTTTTGGTATGATCGGTCCATCTCATTACTTTGAAAATATTAAAAACGTGAAATACTTTATATGTTTTTTAATTATAGAATATATATTTTTAAAATTTTAAAGCTCGTGTTGATCATTGATTTTGTTAGAAAGATTTTAAATAATGCATTTCAACGATATTAACTTTACCAAAATCCGATAACGATGTAGATAGTTATGATAATTTTCATTTTGCTAAAAGCAAAACACAATATTTTCTCGCTCCGCCACATGTACATTCCACCAACTTTTTTTTTTTAAGTTTTTCATTATTTTTGTCCTTCTACATGTTTTATATTAATAAATATGTCATCATGGGAAATAAATCTCAACCCTCAAATTCAATACATTTCTCAACTTTTAATCTTAACCATCTTTTATCTCTAATTTTTTCGATTTAACTTTGTCCCAGATCTTTAATTCTTTCGATTTGACTTTGTTCTAGTCAGCAATGAATAATAAAACACCACTTTGAATTGTAATATAGACTAGAGTGCGCCCCGTGCCGTTGGCACTCTATATAATTTTATTTTTGCTAAATATTTTGTACTGAACGCCTCTTTCACTATATACTTTAAGGTAAAAATATATATTATAATTTTAGAGTTAGATCGGTCAAATTTGAATCAGTTGGGAAAAATTTAAATGCCAAAAAGGAGTTCTCCCTCAATCTTTGAATTCACCAAAATATGAAGTTTAGAGTTTTTGTTTAAATGTGCATTAAGATGCTCGACTCATTTTTTGGTATGATCGGCCCGTCTCATTGCTTTGAAATTATTAAAAACGTGAAATATTTTATATGTTTTTTAATTATATAAATACATTTTTAAAATTTTAGCGCTCGTGTTGATCAATGAATTTGTTGGAAAGATCTTAAAAAATGCATTTCAACGATATTAACTTTACCAAATCCGATAACAATGTAGATAGTTATGATAACAAAATTCTAAGCAGTCTGGGTTTTACTGTCTGGGGGGAGAAAATACATTTTTGCCCCCCCCCCCCCTTTTTAAACACCTTTTCCACCCCCAAGCAGCAAAACCCAGGCTGCCTAGAATTGCTCTTATGATAATTTTCATTTTGCTAAAAGCAAAACACAATATTTCTCTTTTTACCACATGTACATTCCACCAACTTTTTTCAAAAGTTTTTCATTATTTTTGCCCTTCTACATATTTTATATTTACAAATATGTCATCATGGAAAATTAATCTCAACCCTCAAATTCAATACATTTCTCAACTTTTAATCTTAACCATTTTTATCTCTAATTCTTTCGATTTGACTTTGTCCCAGTCAGCAATGAATAATAGTAAAACACCGCTCTAAATTGTAATATAGATTTATTGTAGTTATTTATTACTATTTTTCCCCCATGGACTACATTGAGCTTGGATTACATTCCCTAGATAAGCATCAAAGTCGCTGGCAGTATTTCGAACATTATCTCAATAGTGAATCAGTATTCCTAATTACATGGAACATTGTTTTCTCTGGTATCAATATTGGTGGGGGTTTAGCAGCCCCTGACTGACAAATTAATGGAAAAAAATGTTAAGAACACGCCAGTAGCTGTGTGTATTGGTTGGAGGGACCCCTTGTGTCAGATTCTAATTATTATCATGAACACATTCAGATCTCATCCACAAAATTTGATTCAAGCTCAAGGTTGAGTTAGAATAATACAATTGCTTCCACTGAAAGAAAAATGCATAGTAGTCGGCATCCCTTCAGAGATTCACAAACACGTCATGGAAAGCATGAAGTCCTTTGGGTCAGTTCCTCCAAAGTATATCTCGTGTCGTCAATGAACTTAAATAACCAGCTGAAGTTTACTGCTTGAAATCAAGTTCACAGGGAGACAATTTCATTTTGGTGAGATGGTGAACTCTGGGTTGTAAAGTCACAGATCCTGGGTTCAAGACCCGTATTCAAAACAAACTTGGACGTTTGATGCTTAAGAATGTTGACACCAGGATGAAACTATTGGTTTGAAGATGTGGACAGGGTGACGGAGATACTCCTAACTAACACCAGAAATGAATTCACACTGCCACTTTGCTGATGCGGACAACCCAATACACTGACATTGCTTAATACATTTTCTTCAAAAGGTGCATCCTCAATACCATCCAAGACTGGTGCTTTTCCTGTTTCCCTACTGATCACATTACTGATATAAATACCCTTTACTTTAGGCAAGGCCTTAGGATCCCATCCTCATCAGGGTGGTCGTTAGACCCTCTACTGAACCTAATGGGTATCTTCACCCGATCCAATGTAATATTATTTATGGTAATGTTGGTTATATATCCACCTCTTCCTATGTCGGTCTTCACACGTACCCCAGAAGCTGAATTATTGAACATGCAAATCCCTCCACATGAATATTGAATATCCCACCGGACATCTCGCTACCGATTCCAACTCCAGAACATGTTGGAGTAGTACCAGAGACATTCCTTACTATGACGTTGAGCTCGGGAGGGCCATTTTGATCCCATAATGATCCCACCCACTCTTCACAGCTACTAGATCATCCCCACTCTCAAATATAGCAGTCTTCTATGCAAACATTTGTACTCGAATCTGTGAATTGTTACGTAGAAAATTAGTCTCTGAAGTTCAATTTGTACTAATATGATGGGTGAGAGAAAAGGGACAAAATCTCATACCCGGATCAATACCATCTGTATTAGGAGAGTTGAGAGGAGCGAGTATTGTCATTCCTTTGATTACACGTTACTGAAATAAATCGCAGCAATACCATATTACTTGACATTACAAATTCAAATAACGATGAAGATTTCATCATGTTCATGTACTTTGAAATTGATAATGCTTTCATTATTTTAGCAGTGATAAACCAGTTATAAGGAGAGAAGTGAAATGTTCAAAACCTGCAGTAAACAGGATGGATGGTCCAGAAGGGAGAATTGAGGAATGTGAGGTTGGAGATGAGAATGTTGTGAGAGTTCATTAGTTCAACGAGATGGCCCCTTGTATATTCCAGTGTTCTGTTCCACCAAAAATCCCACCACATTTTGCCCTGACATCGATTGTGCCATTCTCTCCTATATGTCAATAAAAACATCAGATTCCTTTTGAACTATAGGCAATAAAAATATATAAAATTGATCCAAATATCGTCAAGAAAAGAGAAAACACCTCCTCATTCAACTCTCTTTGTTTCATTTCTGTTATCCTTTGATTTAATTTTTTATCATTAACAACTAAAACACATAAAACACATGGGTGAAGGCAATACTGTTAACCAAAATTTGATATCAAGAAACGACTGCATGATAAGGTTCCCCATCTCCAACAATTTAGATATTTAAGACTGTTTTTCTTTTGTATTAGTTTTTTATTCCTGAATTTAATAGAGCTCATTTAGTCCTGATTAACACTTGAGATTTGTTTGTTTTTTCATGTTGCGGCCCTTATATACTAAAAAAACAGACACGTAGGTTACTGAATACACACAAATCAGTTCAAACTTCAAAAAAATAAATGGCCCTAAGTTGAATTATGGCCTAAACCCAATAGGAAGAATAAAATAATATAGAAGACAGAATTTAAGTGTTGTTTAAGAAAGTTATGATGATAGGTTACCTGTGATAACAACATTAGAGAGATTGTTGCCATGGATCAGCTAATGTGTCTTCCACCCAATCTCTCCCTCCTCTCCCATAGGACGGCAATGGTTCTATCACTGGCCACTCTTCTGGATCCTGTTCACCAACACACCACCATCACTCAAAGACCAAAACAAACATTATAATATTTATGCCATTAAAAAGACCATGATTATCACCACCAAACTATAAACAATGACTTGGTTCATCAAATGTGTGATTCATTCAAAGCTTCGTGTAACAATCAATGAAGGTTTATATACTATACAAATCACAATGAATTCTCTTAAGTTTGGGATCAAAGTCTGAGAATCTCAACATCATCGAAGGCTGACAACTAGTTAATGTTAGAAAGTCGACAACTTTCTGTGATCCTTATTTTTTTTTTTTTTCAAAAAGTAGCTGCCACTTTTACAATATTTTCTACAACTTTACCAAACTAGCATTTTGAAATTTCAATCTCTCTGTAGCTTCATTTCCTTTTTCAATATCACAGGAATAAAAATGCTAGGAAACCTGGTTTTTGATGAAATTCCCAAAGATTTTAATAGTATCTCAAAGTTGTAAAAAAACTCCTCTAACCATGCCACATGATCCTGGTTGCAAAACATGATTTTCTAGCCTCATAGCTAGTACATTCATACCTAATACCATATCATTTTAGTCTAATGTCCAAATGTTTGTTTGACTCTCATACCAAATGTTAAAGTCCAACTCATTAAAGGCTTACGGAAAATTATGTAATTATGTTATGATCATAATACTTGTATCCTCAATAAATAAATAAAACTTGATATAAAATTAACAAACAAGTAGAAGAAAAAAAAAATGAAAGCAAATTATAAATGAACATACCTGGGAACCCAAGATAACAGCACCATGTTGAAGAAAAAGTGTAAAATTACTGGTGAGATTAAAGCTCCCAGTAAGCCATCTCCCTCTTGGCACATTAAGCCTTGATCCACCACCACCCATCCTTCCAAACAATTCCAAATAACTCATCGCCTTCCGAAACGCTTCAGTATTCGATGTCTTTCCATCACCCACACCCCCAAACTCCTTTATAGACACCACCACCTCCACCTTTCCCATCCTCTCCCCTGCTCTATAAAAACCAGAACAACTTCTTGGGTGGTGGTGCTCCACCACACTGTGGTCTTTATGGGTGATTAAAGCACCCCATAAGGGGAAGATGGATTTTGTGGAGATTTGTATGAGTGATAGGGTGAGGAGTGTGAGGAGGAAAAGGAGGAGTGACCATGATGGTTTCTTGATCAAGGTGGTGAAAAGAAATATGGGTCTTTTGTTGTCTGAATCCATTAGAGATGAGGTGTAGGTTAAGGTGAGTATTGGGTGGTTTGATAATTTGCGCCTGGAGTTCGCATGTGATTCGTTTGGTTCTGGCCGAGTTTTTTTCGAAAGAAAGAGAGAAGAAGAAGAAGGAGAGGCGTGCAACGAAAGGAGTGTAAGTTTTTCTCCGCTCGTCACGGGTATTTTGTTTTGTTTGAGAAAATTGGATGTGAAGAACTATGTTTTCGCAGCGTTGAGCTGGGCTGTCACCAAAGCCCAAAATGGTGGTACAAGTTTTAGACTGTGATGTGCTGTGGGCTTTTTATCCTGACTAGTATGCAGGATAGATAGACAATGAGACTCTACACCTAAGGCCTGGAATGGGACCAACACCCCACAGATACCCAAGGGCCTGTAACGAACGTTGGTACACTTCAGGTGGTGTTTTAAATAAGTTTAGGGTTACTATCAACGTTATGGAGGTGGTAAGGCTAGCATACTCATGTGCAAGGAATGTGATTTCTTGAAAAATGCCAAAATTTCATGAAATATTTATTTTTTTCGAGTTACCAAAATTTTTTTAAAATCTGAAATATTCATTTTTTCGTTAAGCCAATCTCAATTTCCCTACATTTTAATCTATTTTAACCTTAGTTTAGTATTAAAATTTTGTTATATATGTAATTTTTATGCAGTATATGTTTGTACGACATTATAAATTTTGTAGTACTATTTATGTAATTTATAAGAGTTTAAAATGTTTAAATTATATTGCTAACTTCAAAATTACAACTGGATTTTTTGCATTTTTCTATACACAAGAAAATATTTTTTAAAATCAACTTACCGAAATTACATTGAAAAACGAAATCCCAATCCTTGCTTATGTGTATGTTGTGTGATGATGTCAGACCTTACCTAATGGATTGTATCAAGGCCCTAGTTGATTTTTGGGTTCGTTTGATGGTGTAGAGGAAATTCTAATTGGGTATCAGTTTACTTCGTAGTTTGTATAGTAGTGGTCGATGTTTGAAATTTACAAAGAACAATGGAAGACAATGTACAAGGTAAAATAATGAGTGTGCTCGGGATAGCTACTTAGCTTGGATCCCGACTCTTCTAAGAATGAATACTCAAAAAGGATTTTGTCCCTACTCTAAATGACTACTCAAATAGAATCTTGACCTTGCTTATGAGAGGAAATCATGTTTCTTTATGCTCGGGATGGTTACCCTGACGAAATCTTGTTCATGCTTTGCTTAGGCTAACAACTCGAATGGGCCCACCTACAAACCTGCATGAAACTGGGATGAGAGGGAAATTGATAGGAATGAGCATCGGACGCTTAAATCAATTCCACTCGAGATAAATTCTAAGCAATAATAGCTACTCGAGAAAATCTTAAAAGGCTCTGCCTATTTCGGACGTCAATTTATATGTCACTCCTCTGTGTTTAGTCTCTTGGGTAGTTTATTTCGGTGTCATGATGGGGAGGATCTTAACTCCAGGTTGTCAAGTTTCAACGTATGTGATTGTCTATAGGGGGCACCTACAGGGGTACGGACCCGGGGGCTCCTGTGCACAAATAACATTCGTAGGATCTAATCCAACGATCCATATTCATGGATTTGAAAAAAAAAATTATTTCCAAGTTTTTTTTATTTTAGTGCACTCTCCTTTCCCTTTTCCTTTCCTTTCTCTCTTATCTCCTCACAAACACTGCCACTTACTTCCAAACTCACTCTTCTTCACCCCTTTTTACTCCTCTACTTCATCAGATCGACAAGAGAACCAAAGCCCAAAACAGGTTGAGTTTTTTATTCATTTTTTAATTTTGAGTTCTTGATTGGTGTTTTTAGATGGTTTTCTAAAATGGGTACTTGTTGTTTTACATGATTGTGTATTTGCGGAAATGGGAGATGAAGAGAGAGAAACCACCACCCAACAACAACATGTAGAAGGACGAGGAGTAGATGGATCATCAACAGAGACAAGTATCTTCCCCTGCTTGTTCTATGCAAGAAAGTTTTACAGCTCACAAGCTTTGGGAGTCATCAAAATGCACACGAGAAGGAGAGGAGTGCAGCAAGGAAGGCACAAAGGGCATCAAAGCACAGACTCTGCAGTTTAGCTTCACATCCTCCATTGCCCCAAATAGTTTTTCCTCATCAAATGGGGATGGGTGTGGGTCCCATCACTCCTTCAATATGCGTAAATGCACATGCAGGTACACTTGGGCCTTTCCCTGCTTCCTCTGCTGCCCCTCATCATTTTTCTCATCAGTTTGGAGACAATGGTGCCCCAATGTTTGATTATGGGTCTTATGGGGGGTGGTTGTGCTTCTTCTTGGTATAGATATGGGGTTGATGAGCAAAGCTATTTGAATTGGCAGAGGAGCTTTAGACAGAGCAATTTGGATTGGCAGTCCTCAAATTCATCCATGGTGATTAGGAAAACACCTAATTTTTAAGAAGCAACTTTTAATATATATGTATAAGAAAACACCCAATTTTTTTTTTTTCTTGTTGTTCTGAATTTTTGTTTTTATCTGAAAAATGGGATTATAGATGAAAACCCATTTGAGAAATGCAAAATCTGAGATGGTTTTCTGATGAGTTGTTTGATTGTGCAAATGGAATGTGAGAAACAGAGAGAGTACCATATCTGTCCCTGATCTCAAACAAGTACCAAGTTTTATGCAAACCGTGAGAATTGGTATGTTAGACATGCATTTTTGTTCTTGTAATGTGGTTGTTGTAAAAGAAGTGAGAGCTTGTTTTTATGGCTTTCAATGGTGGGGAATGTTTGATGGTGTGAATATAAAAATTGAGTTGAAAGGGTTAAGCTTCAACTCTTAAGTTTGAATCCCTATGATGCACTAGTAAAAATTGTTTCCTTTCACTATCAGAATGTTGCAAAAAAACTCAACCTGTTTTGGGCTTTGGTTCTTGTCGATCTGATGAAGAAGAGGAGTAAAAAGGGGTGAAGAAGAGTGAGTTTGGAAGTAAGTGGCGGTGTTTGTGAGGAGATAAGAGAGAAAGGAAAGGAAAAGGGAAATGAGGGTGCAGTAAAAAAAAATTTGAAAATCCATGAATATGGATCATTGGATTAGATCCTACGGATGTTATTTGTGCGCTGGAGCCCGTGCTGCGCTTTGTGCTCAGGAGCCCCCCGGGTCCCCGGGTACATGCTAGTAATTTTTAGTGGGTTATCGAAAATACCCTTTTTAAAACATCAAATTTGTCAATTTAAAGGCCGAAGGTGTTTTACCATTACACTTGGTGATTTTAATGTCTAGCAGCTCAATGACAATCAGTGATCGAGGGGTATCACAAGTTTGCATATGCTCAAGATCGAGGATTGTGATTTTGTTTTTCTAGGTAATTTGGGTAAGTTGATTTTAAGAAAGATTTTGTTTTATATAGAAAAAACATTAAAAATATATATATCATTGTACTTTGAAGTTATCAATATAATTTAAGCATTTTAAACTCTTACATATTACATAAGGAGTACCACAAGACTTTTTTTTATTTTTTATAAAGCTTATAGCATTATATATTAATAATTAGAGCATACATCCAGCAAGTGTAGCTAGCTCGTGGGGTTCAGAGTTTAGCTCACGAGGAATAAAGTTACAATACCAATTATAATTGACAACAAGTAAGTTTTTTATGCTACTGAGTAAGGGGTGCCGCATCCAACACATGTTTGTTTGATCATCTTAATTTTTAGCATTTAATATAGAAATGAGATAGCCAGAATCACCCAACAAGAAGCTTTGTTTTGCATTGGGGTGATTGAATTAGCAAAAGGGTTGTCTCTGCTGCAAAGCACTCTGCCATAGTATTGTCCAAAACTTTCCTTGAGATTTTTTAGGCGATCTTATCTAGAACTCCGTCATCCACAATTAAAACACCTACAACTCCTTTTTATGAAGAGGTAAAAAAAAATTTACATCATAAGTAACAATAATCATTCCTTTCAAGTACTACATGGGACTGATCTAAACCGTCGATTAGAGTGGCGGCTAGGATTCAGCAAGGAAAACCTAGGAAAGCGCCGCTGCTAAGCCGCCTTCAAGGATTGCGCCGCCACAAACTGTTGCTAGTCGGTCTGCCTCTTTGCTGTTGGTCAGTCTGCCTCTCTACTGCTGGTCGGTCTGTTGATGTTGGTCGGTCTGCTGCCTTTTTTGGCTATTGCAAGGTGCATACCTTTCTAGACCATGCTCTTGGAAGGTATGACAACGCCTCCAGCCGCCAACATACCTTCCCCTATGGTGGGGAATCAAGGGATTGGGGTAAACGAAGGGGCTACTAAGCCTTCTTTTGCCCAAATCCTCGAAAAAAATTTGGTAGAGGAAACTACGGATACGCATATTGAGGGAACTAGATTCTGAAAAGATGGGGGAGCCGACAATTGGGATTACGGCATCGGATGAAGTGCGTGGGGAAGCGTTCATGGAGAAGCATGTGATTGTTTTAAAGTTATCTAGATACAGGCCAACTTTGAAAGATATTCAGGATTCGATCAACAGAACCTGGGGTATCTTAGGAGATTTCTCATTAGGATTACTTGATCAACGTCATGTTTTAATCCATCTTCAATCTGAGGCGGAAGCAAAGAAAGTTCTCTCGAGAGATTCCTTTTTTATTTGTGGAGTTAGATTCAAAACTTTTCGCTAGCACGATGGTTTCAGTCTGAAAGCAGATCCGATATCGGTTCCATTATGGGTAGAGTTGCCTAACTTGCCTTTGTATTTATTTCACATCCTCTTTTGAAAGCAATTGTGAACTCTTTTGATGGTTTATCATACTCGATGTTTATCACGCCCGGGTTCTGCCCGTATTTGTGTGGAGATATCTTTTACGGATAAGCTACCTAATAGAATTTGGATAGACAGGGCTAACAATAGGGGCTTTTGGCAAAAATTGAATATCCTAGGTTCAAATATTGTGATTATTGTTCTTTGCTTGGGCACCAGGAGAATTTTTGCAGGAAAAAAGTTAGGTCTCAAGGGCAATGTGAAAGCATCCCATGTGGTAAACGAAGAGAATAATGAAAAACAAAAGGAGGAAGCTAAAGTATTCAAACAACAATATGTTCCAATGGCTCATAAAAATAAAGTTACAAAATCAGAGGTTGGCACGAGTGGTGCAAAAAATAATATGGGGGAGGAAATCAAGGAGGGAGTGGGTGCAGAGAAACCAGTGGCCAACGAGCTAGTGAATTTATTGTTGTCGAACAAGTTTAAGATGCTTACGGGGGATAATGTTGAATATGAGAGTAATCAAACAAAGAATTTTTTGGCTAGTAAAGAAAAGGCTACCGCTAGTGACATATTCGTACAAGAAACAACAGAGGAAGGCCTTCAAGAGGCGGGATACACAGCTAGTGAGATTAAAAAAATGAAGCAAGGAGACCCAACTAATTATGATGATCTAGGCAGCTCGGGGACGACAAATCCTGAGTTTGAAGATGTGATTACAAGTATTGAAACCAACCAAATTAAGATATAACAAATAGAGGGACCTCAAACCCCCTTAGGCAGATGATGAGTTGATCCTTACGGACCATGGGACACAGTCTGGGGCTCAACATTTTCAACCTGCATTGTGGTGTCAACAACCGAAGTCGGGGAATCACAATGGTGAGCATGAATTGCTCAACTCTGATCAGATACACGCTGCTTCTCCCATCACAAATCAGCTGGTAGGCGTGGACCCAAGGGTAGATATCCCAAAGATAACCGAGAACAGGGGCCAAGACGCACTAAAAGAACGTGAGGAAAGATGCAGTGAAGAGGTTGATGCAACCTCAAAATCAGCTTCTTCACTTCCTGAAGTAGGACGAGAGATAACTGATGGAGGACAAGGGGAAGATCCAACAGCGCCCATGGATTGGCTAACACCCCAAGTCATCAATGTTTTGAATTCAGAAATTGCAAGAATAGGCAGGGATGCATTGGTTACCGAAGTTAAAAGCATACTTGAAGCGAAAACATCAAAGGTAGGGCCAAACACTATTGAAGAAGAACATGAGGTTACTACAGTACAACCTCCCACGGAATATGTTCTTCGAAGGTCTTCTCGAAGCAAGAAGACAAATCCTAAATTCAGGTAACTGATGATGATAATACAGGTAGAATGCAAATGCTTATTAGAACCTTGTAGGGATGCTAGATTAGTGCTAGCATTCAATGGTTTCTATATCATGATTCATTGTGTTTTGATTTTTTACGACGACTTCTCATACATCCTGAGACCCACATTAGGTATAATCAGGTCATGAGAGTGCTTAAAGGATTGATTGGTAATTATGAGTAAGAAAATTTATGGAAGGTCTATCATGCAACCACTTTAGTAGCAGAACACTTTTCAAGGTTACTCCCTAATCAAGAGACGATGAAGTTAGAACTAATTAGGTTCTTTGTTGAAGCTTTGAAGCAAGTTTATTGTTTTGTAGATGATGAAACGAGTGAACGTATGAGCGTTTGTAAACTTTATCATCAACTTTTTTTGATTAATATAAGGTTCGGGGATCCTAAAAACCTCAGCTCACTTTCCAAAAAAAAAAAAAAAATCCTTGGCTAAGACTAGTGGGACCTAAGCAGAGACAATCAACTGAGTTATTAAGTCTATGGTTTTTGATAGCTTAAATTTTTGTTTGAATTATGGCCAATCTAGGGGAAGGGTTGCCAGAGTTTGTGCCATTTTGGGACGTGGGAGTTGTAGGAGCAGGATCCTAAATGTTGTGGTTCAAACTGGGGTATTTATTTGTGACGACGGTAGCTAAGATTTGTTGAAGTGAAACTAGGTCAAGAGGGTTGTGGTTCTGATGTGGAACCTCGAACCATTGTTTTTTTTTCCAATTTGACCAAGTGGTGTTGAAGGAATCAAGAAATTGTACAACAGTGAACCGAGATTCTTGAAAATGATATTATTTCACAAGTGCCAGATTGTCTGGATAACAGCTGTGAACTAAGAAAGCATTTCATCTTTGATATTATGATGAGCCCTAGTTGTCTCCCACATAAAGGTAATTATGTTTGTGATGTGTGAAGGGAAGGCGATCGTTGGCCAGTTAATAGGAATCGAGGAAAGTTGCCAAAGTCAAAATATGACAGGACAAAGAAAGAAGAGATGCAGAATATCATCTTGATGGTTGTGACAAAAAAATGCGCCCATTGTCAACTGGCATATGAATTCTATGCAAGTTTGTCATCGTAAGGAGCGAATTTTGTGAGACTTTCCACAAGGTAAAAATGACACATGTTGGTGCTTTTAGACACCAGAGTTTCCATAAGAGTTTGGGTGTCAATCCAGGTAAAATGGGGTTTGAGGTAGAAGAGACTAAGGATTCTTCTAAAAAGGCTTTTGTGGTGCTTTTGACAGAGAAGAGTCCTCGTTTATCAAAGTTCCAGATAAAATTTTCAGGCTCACTGGATGATGATGTCGAGGATGTCCATGGCCACTGGTTGAGGAATAAGAAGATTATGAGATTGAAGTTTCAATGAGGAATTCGATTTTGTCCCAGAGTCCAGAGATCCGAGATTTGGGATGGGAGAAGATAAAGTCCAGTTGTCCTGATCGCATGGTAATTAGCCAATTTGAAACCAAGTCTGACTTAGCAATCCTTGGGAATACCACTAGATGCATAATGTCATATAAGCTACATATTGCATAAGAATCACTTATATAACAAACTTTAATACTAAACTAAGGTTATAACAAGTTAAAATGTATGAAATTTGAGATTGGTCTATTAAAAATTTAAATATTTTGAAATTCGAAAGAAATTCCGATAACTCAAAATAAAGAAATATTTCTTGAAATATCAACACTTTTCAAAAAATGACATTTGCTCAAGAGGAAGGTCTACAACATTTCAAAAACTTTCTTAATTAAGCAATGCGTGTGCAATTTGGCAACCCACCTGAACCAAATCCGAATATTTTGGTCCACGGGTTAGTAGATTATGATAATTTATTATAAAAGTTCAAATACCTAATATTTGATAATTTATTATGAAAAAAGGTAATGAATTTTAAAAATATATCCTTATATTTTGAGTAAAATAACACCTTAAATTTGGGCATAACAAATAAAAAGGGTCAACCTCCCCATTTTTGAAAGAATAAAAAATCACCTTAAATGAGTCGAAAGATTTTAGCCAATCCAACTCTGAATGTTTTGGTTCATGGGCTAACAAACAATTAAGAAATGCCAACATGAAGGTTTGACATTAGTTGAAGCTCTAATTCAAGCCACTTCACAATTACTTACAAGGAGATATCCCTACTATTTGAATTCCTTCTTCTTCTTCTTTTTTTTTTTTTTTTTTTTTTTTTTTTAAATCCTTTAACCCCTTCCACCTAAAGGCGGCGGATTTGAATCCTAGACTTGTGAGTTCATCCACCATAAGTCTACCACTGAGTTGGTACCTTATTGTCCTATTAGAATCCTTCAATGTGATGATCGATGATATATAAGGATATCCCCGTTATACAGCCACATGTCTTTGTTCCTTACAATAAGAACAGAGAGTAGAATGCCCATAAGATCATCATGGTGTAATCTCTACCAGTAAGTCACCACTTGCACAAAGGACCCCATTTGGACCTTCACAAACCAAGACAAATCATTACATGAACCCATAATGCCATAACATATTAAGCAGCAGAGATGATTACATTCATTCATTTATTATAAACTTAAAAGGGAACATGATCATGCACTCACTTTACTCCTATTGCCATTCTCTTCAATAAAGTTCATAACTCTACAACATACCATTACCACCATTTTATTGTTAACTACTCCTAATATTTGATTACATTGCGTTAACTGCAACTTTCATCCCTGATTCACAATGCCCGACGAAATTGCATATGAAGAAGTTCTGACCCTTTGCAAGCTTGATCTGATCGTTTCCGCTCTTGAAAACTTTTGCACCCTTTGGAGTCTTGCAGGTGTCGTAACCATTCTTGTTCACTGCCACCACATTGTGGATTGCAGGGTTGTACTTGAACACTGCATCCATCATTTTACACAAAAGTTCATTAGATTTTAAAGAAGGAAAGCAACATCTAACACCTAGTGCAACGAAAAGAGTTACATAAACAAAAAGATTTAACAGTATCTCTTATTTTTCTGTCACTAAATGGTACGTGCACTTTGTATGAACGATGGACAAAGTACTAACTTTTTCTCTCTATTTTTTTCTTAAGAAGACGTAACTCTTTCAAATCATTGTTGTATTTTAATTGTTTTCATTTTGGTTGATTGATAATGCTGGGAAACTCTTATTCAAATTGTTATAAGGACAAGCAATTGTAACCAAACATGTAATACATATTTTCACACATTTGAAACATCAGTCCGCACCTTAGGGCTGTCAATGGCTTGAGGCTAGCTCTGAACTTTGTCAAAATTTACTTTTTTTACGTTTTTTTTTTTTTCAATGTTCCTTTTTCCCAGTAAAAGCTCGAAGGGTTAAAAAGCGTTAA
Source organism: Berberis thunbergii (assembly GCA_003290165.1). Classification (NCBI taxonomy): domain Eukaryota; kingdom Viridiplantae; phylum Streptophyta; class Magnoliopsida; order Ranunculales; family Berberidaceae; genus Berberis; species Berberis thunbergii. Next base: position 46,757 of record QNQO01007459.1, on the reverse strand, counting down.
AAAACTAAAAGTTGAGAAAAGTGACCACCAGCTCCTTAGAATTATTGTTGGTTTTTCTTTTATTTTTGTTCTCATCAGGGACCGAATAAGCGCCTTTTGTACTTTCGGGAGTTTTAAATTTTACAAGAATGCATGTAAAAATAGTTAAAAACACTTACCAAGCACATCCCCAGCCCTGAAACGCTTGCCCTTGGGCCAACTAGCCGTGTTAAATGACCAACCTCCAGGACCTCCAACAGTGAAGGTAGCAGCTTCAACCATGATCTCACTATGAACCAAAATTGCAACAAGTACAATCACAGCAACCATTGCTGATGAACTTGCACTGCCTCTTCCCATAGCCATAACTATTGCACACAAAAATTATCACTTATCAAAGACTCACACAACAACGAGAAAGGAAGAAGATGGAGAAGCCTAGCTAGTTGTGAGTGATTCAAGCAAAGGAGGGTCACCCTTTTATGGTAGAGGTTTGAGTGCTTGAGGTCCCAATTGGTTGAAGTAAATGGGTCAATCTTCTTTTAATCCAGTATTATTAAAGTCGCTTTAAACAGTTAAAGCTGATGAATAGAAAATGGGATGAATCAGCTCTAAGACCAACCCCAACAACCCACCATGGCACGGATAATATCTATCATGTTTGAAATTTTGGAGGTCCAACAAGTCTTTGAATGCTGCAGGATTTCATCAGTGGATTTAGAGCAAATGTCAGATGTTAAGGGGGACTGCTTTTGAAATTTTGAGAGGGGTTGTTGGTGACTTTATTACATTTTAGGGTTGGTTTGATATGTCACACAACAAACCAAAGTTCTTTGAAGATTTTGTATACATCGACACCAATAAAGAGGCCAACAAGTGCTAGATCAGCTGGTAAATTTTGTGACTATGGTCTGTTGTGAGACAAGTTTCCATTATTTTAAGTGTCAGTGTAAATAACCACATTTGAGATACATGACCAGGATGTTCGTGAGCATGGCATCATGTTTTAGGATATGGGAACACATGAACTAAATCAAGGATGGATAATCAAAGAAGATTGGGATTAGTTTCCTAGTTTAGAAATAATTTCTCATTTTGACTGAAATCATTCAAAACATCAACCATAATTTTTTGTTTATAAAATATTTTATGATCAAATACCGTGATTAACACTCCTATGAACAGAGCTTGCGACTCTGTGGTTCACAGGATCTCCACTCCTTATTTACTATACAACACACCCCTTTCATGGTTTATTCTATTGTTTAGAGCCATCTGCTACATTGGTTTTTGAAGAGTCCAGAACCAAAAACATTAAATTTGGGTGAAGGATTCGGCTTCACCTGAAGTTGAGCCCGATCACGTTTATCCATGGGCTAAAATTTTGGGTTGGACGCTGGGTTGGCATGTTCCAGTTGCTCATCTACCCAAACAGTAAATAGTTCTTGTTCAAAATCTTATGAAGTAGCCTTTTAAGATTAAAAAAAACCTCACACTCATGGTTCGGATGGTAGGCCTAAGACAGTGAGTGTTTAAGTTTGAGATAATATCGTTACATATATAGTGGACCTAGGTGCATGCACGCGTTTAGCGTACACCAACAAGTGGTATCAAAGCCGATGGTTCAGCGGAGACTTGGCAAGGTGGAGGTGGTGCAAGGTGGCAAATTGTTCAAAGGATCAGGCACGAGGTAGCGAGCCAGGTAGAGCATCGCACGTGCGCGGTCTGAGGTGGAGGTGCAAGTGGCACATTGTTTAGGGGATCAGGCACGAGGTAGCAAGTTAAGTATAACATCGCATGTGCGCGGTCCGCCAGATGAATGGATCCACATTAGGTTCCAGATCGTTGCTAAAAGAAGAATGTATCCTAAAAGTCCGGACGATGTGGAGTTAGTGCGGTGGTTGCGACTAAGGTGGAGCCAATAACGCCGAGATAACAGCCCGTTCACCGAGTGTTATCCACAGGATTGTGGTCACACATGAGACTCGAGGAGGAGGTGTATTTCGAGATGTTGCCGACTGGTGGATGAATTGTAGGATGTGTGACGATTCGCGCCAAAGATAGAAATTGTTGGGATTGAATTGGCTTGAATAGTCTCACATCAAATAAGAAGGAGTCGTTACCAAGGCGTATAAAGAGATGACCCACTCCCTAATAGTAACGAGGCATTTTAAAGATAAAATCTCACATCCAAGACCCAGATGGAATGCCTGATATGGTAGTGTTTAAGTTGGAGACAATATCGTTGCGATATATAGTGGACCTAGGTGTGTGCATGCGCTTGGCTGGGACTTGGCAAAGTGGAGGAGGTACAGGCGGCACATTGTTCAAGGGATCATGCGTGAGGTAGCGGGCTAGTTAAAGCATCGCATGTACGTTGTTCGAGGTGGAGGTGCAGGCGGCACATTGTTAATAGAATAAAGTGTCCTTGTCCTCGTTGTGTTTTTAGAAAATGGGAGACTAGATAAGTGGTGTATGATCACTTGATTTGTAGACCATTTCCGAAAGGGTACATTGTTTGGTTACAACATGGGGAGTTGGGTACAAGTCAAAGTTCTACTGTCATGCATGTAGTGCAAGATAGTCAGCCTATTCAAGATCCAATGCAAGACATGATCCATGGTGCTTTTGCTTTTTCTAGGCACTATGCCCATGAAGAATCTTCCACATCACATGGACCACATGAAAGGGATGGAAGGATGGGGGTATAAGCAGTGGGTTGAATGATGAAGTTAAACAGTTTTTTGAGTTGCTAGAGGATGGAGGGCAAGAGCTATATGAAGGGTGTTCAAAGTACTCAAAATTATCTTTTTTGGTTAAACTGTGGAGGTGCAGGCGACACATTGTTCAGGTGACCAGGTGAGAGGTAGCGAGCTAGGTAGAACATTGCAAGTGCGCGATCCGCTAGATGAATGGATTCATATTAGGTTCCAGATCCTTGGCAAGAAAATGTATCCTACAAGTCCGAACGAGGTGAAATTAGTGTGGTAGTTGCGACTAAGGTGGAGCCAATAACGCCGGGATAGTAGCTCGTACACTTAATGCTACCCACAGGATAATGGTCGCACATGAGACTCGAGGAAGAGGTATACTTCGAGATGTTGCAAACCAGTGGAGATTGTTGGGATGAAGTTGACTTGAATAGTCCCACATTAAGGAATGAGGAGTCGTCACTAAGGTTTGTAAGGAGATGGTCAACTCCCTAATAGCAACGAAGCCTTTTAAGATAAAAAATCCTAGACCCAAGGCCCGGATGGAAGGCCCAAGTTGCCGGTGTTTAAGTTGGGGACAATATCGTTGCTATATATAATAGACCTAGGTGTGCACATGCGCTTGGTGCGCCAACAAGTGGCATCAAAGCAGACGAATCGGCTGGAACTTGGCTAGGTGGAGGTGGTGCAAGGTGGCACATTGTTCAAGATATCAGGAGCGAGGTAGCGAGCCAGGTAGAGTATCGCATGTGAGCGGTTCGAGGTGGAGGTGCAAGCGACACATTGTTTAGGGGATCAGGCGCGAGGTGGCGAGCTAGGTAGAGCATCGCATGTGCGCGATCCGCCAGATGAATGGATTCAGATTAGGTTCTAGATCCTTGCCAAGAGATGGTATCCTACAAGTCCGGACGAGGTTGAGTTAGTGCGGAGGTTGCGACTAAGGTGGAGTCAACAACGCTGGGATAGTGGCTCGTATACCGAGTGCTACTCACAAAATTGTGGTCGCACATGAGACTCGAGGAGGAGGTGTACTTCGAGATGTTGCAAATTGGTGGATGGATTGTAGGATGTGTGACGATTCACGCCAAAGGTGGAGATTTTGGGATGGAGTTGGCTTGAATAGCCTCACATCAAGTAAGGAGGAGGAGTCACTAAAGTTTATAAGGAGATGGTGCACTCCCTAACACCAACGATGCATTTTAAGATAAAAAAAAATCCCATACTCGCGGTCCGGATGGTAGGCCCAAGACAACGGGTGTTTAAGTTGAGGACAATATCGTTGCTATGTATAGTGGACCTAGGTGTGTGCACGCGCTCGAATGGGACTTGGTAAGGTGGAGGAGGTGCATGCGGCACATTGTTAAAGGGATCAGGCGCGAGGTAGTGAGCTAGGTAGAGCATCGCATGTGCGTAGTCTGCCAGATGAATTGATCCAAATTAGATTCCAAATCATTGCCAAGACAAAGTATCCTACAAGTTCAGACGAGGTGGAGTTAGTGCGGTGGTTGTGATTAAGGTGGAAACGCTGGGATAGTGGCCCTATACCGAGTGCTACCCACAGGATCGTGGTCGCACATGAGACTCGAGGAGGAGGTGTACTTCGAGATGTTGCAAACTGGTGGATGGATTGTAGGATGTGTAACGATTCGCGTCAAATGTGGAGATTGTTGGGATAGAGTTGGCTTGAATAGTCTCACATCAAGTAAGGTGGAGTTGTCACTAAGGTTTATAAGGAGTGGACCACAAATTAATAGCAACGATGCCTTTTAAGATAAAACAACCTCACACCCGTGGCCCGGATGGTAGGCCCAAGACAACGGGTGTTTAAGTTAGGGACAATATCATTACTATGTATAGTGGACCTAGGTGCGACGGTAATGCACTAAATCAAGGATGAATAATTAAACAAAATTCGATGAAGATTAGTTTTCTTCTTTACTTCAGAAAAAAATTCTTATTTGGACTCTGTAATTTCGAACTAGCTAAATCACAAGGCAAATATTGCTTGGAAATGCTTGGTTGCTATCTTACAAGAAATTCTTCTTTGAAGATCAATAATAGCAATAATATCCGATTAAAACTTATCTTGACTTCTCAAGATACCAAACTAGTCAAATCGATGGCCCAGATTGCTTCATACTGCATCACTCTCAAAAGATGAGGGTGTATTTGCAAAGACACTATAATGCTCAACTCAGTATGAGTCCAGAATGTGTTAGTACTACAACTATAAGGATCCATTAATTCTCTCGTAGGTTAGTCAAGTTGCTGTAAGCAGTTACTGCCTCTTTATAATTTACCCGAAACAAGGGAAACATGATAAATAGTGTCAACATGGGTTATTTAGTTGATCTGCATAGTTGCTAAACTTATGGGGTAAAACAGGTTGCAACATGGTTGACCAAGTCAACTGGCATTTGACCATCAGTCATCGCTGGAGAATCAATGAGTAATAGACCATATTGAATGTCTGAGATGTCCATCCTTCAATAGTTTTGGTCACAGGGAGGCCATCCCTTTTGTTCTATGGTTAAGGTACATCAAAGGCAAGATGTGCTTCATGACATTGAGGGTGCCCGTAGTGAAGTGCGATCTCACTCCGGAGGTATCCTGTGTGCGCGATATTAGATGAGTGCACACAACAATGTTATCTTTAACCTCACTTCCCTCTTCGTTCCTATCTTCTCTTATTCACTCCCCCAAGCTCATTCCCCTACTTTCCATGGAGTTAGATTCCTGCAAATAAAACATACATAAATTCTATATTATTTGATGTGCCTTCCTACAATGAGACCACTTAGCAGTCCCAACAATACAGTAGGCCAATTCAAATGGATCTTTTGATCCTCTTTACATCCAAAAACGCCAAAAAAGACGCCATGCCGTCCTCAGTCATTAGAGGCATTATTGTCATCTCAAACAAGCTCACCACCTTATCTCCTTATAATTTCAAAACAAGTTGGCTCTTTGTTAATACTTTTACACATTCAAAGGTTGTTTTCAAGAATTAAATACATTAGTTAACACATTTAGCTGTTTCATAAGCAAAATTAGTCAAAGCATATGTTGCTAACAACAATAAATATGTGACTCAACATATATATGCAAAGAGGTATCTAAGAAAGAAAGGAATAAACTATTTACGTGGCCAGTTTCGACTGATAATATAGTATTGAAATTTGCAAACGGCGTCACCAACATTTGCTTAATCATGCAAAAAATAATACTATAGTAATTTATTGACAACCGTTGTCACATATATAGAAAATTTGATGAAACGCAGAAGAGAAGACATGACCAGTTCCACACTCAATATTGTTTCATGCACTAAAATTGATCCAGTTTGAAAAAAACTAAACCTCTATCTAACTATATATAGACACTAACTGTATCAAACAGTGAGCATCTTCGTAACTGTCCGTGAATTCTTGTCTTTGATCAGAACAGAACAATTGTAATGATGCTCTGGGCAGTGTTGGGTCACCTCATGGTTTTTTCCTCCATGACAGTTTCATCTTTATCTCAAACCAAGCTTGGTTGCCAACAAAATTGTGGAAATGTAAACATTCCGTATCCATTCGGTCTTGGAGACGATCCAAGCTGTTTCATTGCAGATCCAATGTTTAAGCTATTCTGCAATACCACCTATGACCCTCCTCTATTATTTATGTCAGGAGACACATCAACACCCATTCTAAACATTTCTACGCAAGGCCAGATGACTATAACCATATGGTTAACTGTTGATTGCTACAATAGAGATGCTATTCAATCCTTGTCCTACAGCGTGCTGCTTCGACTCAAAGATGGGTTCAGATTTTCAGACACGCGAAATAAGTTCACAGCTATTGGTTGTGACACACAAGCTTTCATATCAGATAATATAAACAAAGGATTTCAGAGTGGGTGTGTTTCGTTTTGTCGGGACAGAAGGAGTGTTAGTAATGGATCATGTTCTGCAATTGGGTGTTGTCAAACTGCAATACCAAAAGATGTTACTAGTTTAAGCGTGACACTAAAGAGCTTTAGAAATCATAGCCAGTCATGGAGCTTTAATCCATGCAGCTTTGCTTTCTTGGCTGATACAGAGTGGTTCGAGTTCTATGTATCGGATTTATGGAACTTTAGTCGAAGAGTCGAACACAATTATCAGAGTCTACCTTCATCTCCAGTTGTGTTGGATTGGGCTATTGGGAATGTCACATGTGAGCAAGCACGAAGAGGAGATCCTGACAAATATGCTTGTGGAGTGAATAGCTTCTGTTCTAACTCCAACAACGGTCCTGGATATCTTTGCCATTGCAATAAAGGCTATGAAGGAAATCCTTATCTCGGATGCCAAGGTATATTTATCTTCATTTCAGATCAAATTCTGAATACAGATTCTCTGATACTTTTGAATTCGTGATTTATAAATGTACATTTCTACCACCAAGTCTGTGTGTTCCTCAGCCTAGAGACTTTCTGAAACTATGCTTAATGCTTAAATTTTTTTGACAATTTTAGTAAGCTATGTTGATGAATAATCTTTTTGAATTTGGGATTGCAGATATTGATGAGTGTAACGATGATTCTCAAATTAAACCCTGTGTCGGAATTTGTACCAACTTGCCAGGGAGTTACACTTGCTCTTGTCCACTGGGACAACTTGGTGATGGAAAAAGAGGAGGATCTGGTTGTACAAGTACCGACCATTCTCATGCAAAATTTCCTATAATTCAAGCGACCATAGGTGGTATTCTTGTACTTTTCATTTCATTTATGCTCATTTATCTCTGGAAAATCAACTGTATAATCAACAAAGATCTTGAGTTATAAAATAAACCTCAATAGAGGTATGAGTGATAAGTAGAAAGTTGGGGGAAGAGACTAAGCAAATCCTAGTTGAGTGCACTTGGAAAACAGATAGGCTTTTTCAGAAAGAGAGATTTGCTTCAATAGTGTGTGTGCGTACTTTTGATAAGAGAATCCTTAGCATCATTCTTTTGTTCTGCAGGTATTGGTTTCGGTTTCATCTTTCTACTATTTGGTACTACTTGGTTATACTGGGGTCTCCAGCGAAGAAAACTAATCAAACTCAGAGAGAAGTTCTTCTATCAAAACGGGGGTCTGCTTTTGCAACAAAAACTGTCTTCAAATCAGAGTTCCGTTGAGACAACTAAAGTTTTCACTTCTGAAGAGCTTAAAGAGGCAACAGAAAACTACCATGAGACTCGGATACTTGGGCAAGGAGGCTATGGTACAGTCTACAAAGGAATTTTATCTAATGGAAGAATAGTTGCTATTAAGAAATCAATGGTAATAGACAAGGAACAAATTGAGCAATTTATCAATGAGGTTCTCATTCTTTCCCAGATCAACCATAGAAACATTGTAAAGTTGTTGGGTTGTTGTTTGGAGACTGAAGTTCCCTTATTAGTTTACGAGTTCATCAGTAATGGAACTCTGTTCCACCATATACATGAGGATGAGTTCAAGTACACTATGTCGTGGAGCAACCGCATTAGAATAGCAGCGGAAACTGCTGGAGCTCTAGCATACTTACATTCTTCGGCTTCTCAACCTATCATTCACAGGGACATTAAGTCGACCAACATACTCTTGGACGATTGCTATATTGCAAAGGTAGCGGATTTCGGAGCTTCAAGATTGGGTGCTTTGGATGAATCCCAACTATCCACTATAGTACAAGGCACAATGGGATATCTAGATCCAGAATACTTGCATACAAGCTTTTTAACAGATAAGAGCGACGTTTATAGCTTTGGCGTTGTTCTTGTGGAGTTGTTAACTGGAAGACAAGCTCTATCATTCACAAAACCTGAAGCAGAGAGAAACCTAGCTATGTTTTTTGTTTCTTCATTGAGAAAGAATCGTCTGTTGGAGATTCTTGAGCATCGGGTTGTGATTGAGGGGGACAGTGAGCAAATAAAAGAAGTTGCTAATCTTGCAAGACGATGTTTAAGGTTAAATGGTGAAGAACGACCAACAATGAAGGAAGTAGCCATGGAACTAGAGGGAATGATAAGAATCACTGATGAGAAACATGCATGGATTGAAAAGAAGCCTGAAGAAAGTTCTTACTTGTTGAATGAATCTGTAGGTTATCATGGGAGCAGTGGGGGATATGATAGCATGCGGGATCAAGTGTTGCATTCCCTAAATAGTGGGAGATAACTTGAGTTGTTCTTTAAGTTTAGGTTGAAGATGAAGCTTTTCTGTCTGAAGGCAAAGCATGCTCGAGCACAGAAAAGGAGATGGCAACAATTAGCCCAATTTTGTATGGCTTGTATGTGCTTTGCCCATGTTTTTTACCATGTAAATGTTCCTTATGTGATGATGCGTTAACTATTTTTTATGGCAAAACTGTATGCATTGCATCTAAACCCTAGCTTAAAATATGTCAAGTTTTCATGTGAAGTTTGCGAAAAAACCAATATTATGAAAAAAAATTCTTAACCAAAATGGAGTCATTACATTTGTAAAAGTGTTATCCACTTCTGTGAAAATAACTTGAACAGTAGCAATACACAGCATAGAGAACAATAGAGCAGTAAGAATGCAAAAATCAGCAAACAAGTTTCTTACAAAACCCTTCACCATGGTGGGGTTGTGTTAGGAACAGACCTATTTTTGATGATGTTTCTGTAGGATTTGGAGAGCCAAGCAATGCACACTCAGTACCAATGTCAGAGTACGTTGATTCCTGGAAGCAATGGAACCTTGCAAGAGACAATCGAGATCAAAACAGCTAGAGAGGGTCTGATAATCAATGAAGATTGATTCTAAAATGTTGGAATTTTGTATAGAATGGATTGTAAAGATTACAATGGAAAAGAATGAATTGTAACAGGCAGTATTCGAGATTGACAGTCTCCCTTGTGAGCAAAGCTCAACAAATGGCATTATAAGATAGCCCGACTTCAAATCTAAATTCGAAAATATTACTGCCCCGTGAAGCTCGACCAACAACTCATCAATGATGGGGATTGGGAAACGATCGGGCACTGTTTGTTTATTCAGAGCCCAATAATCCACACAAACACTACACCAAATTGACATTTTTGTAACAGCCCAAAAAACAGTATCACTTTTGAAGTGTAACAATTTACTTAACAATTTTACACATTTTCACAAACAAAATGATACAATAATTGTATCACCATGAAGAGTATGATTATAAAAGTGATACTATTCATGGTGATCCAACTTATTGTATCATTTTTTTTATGTTATTGTTTTTCATTTTTAGACTAAATTTAGTTTTGACTTAAAATTGTTTGGTAGAGTGTAACATCTCAAAAGTGATACTGTTTTTAGAGATGTTACAAAAGTGCCAATTTGGTGTAGTGAAAACTGCCATCCGCCATCTTTTTTCTTTACTAACAGCACAGGACTTGAAAATGGGCTTACACTATGCCTGATGATTCCAGACTCCAACATCTCCACTATAAGCTTCTCAATCTCATTTTTCTGGAATTGTGGATATCAATAAGGTCGAACATTTATCGGTCCCGTTCCCTCTTGCAACACAATACTATGCTCATGACCATGCCTTGGTGGCAACCCTAAAGGTGCTTGAAAAATTATGTCATACCTGTTTAACACCTCAACCACACCTCCCTACTGTATCTCAAATTGAGCCTCAACTGCCAAAGATATACTCCCTAATTCCACCAAGAATCCCTGACCTTCCTGTTTGATTGTCCGCATCATGTTTTTTAGTGAAATCAAACTCCTTCCCAAAGAAGGGTACCCCTTGAGGGTGAGCGTATTTGATCCAACCCGGAATCGAAAAATCTGGTCCTTCCAATTTATGAAAGTTGTTCCCAACTTCTCTAACCATTGTATTCCCAAATTACATCAGAACTTCCCAGACCTAGTGGAAGAAAATCCTCTAAAATCTCCACCCCTTGCAACCGTAATTTTACTCCCCGACAGATCCCACTCCCTTGAACCGATTCTCCAGATCCCATCATAACCCCATACACACCCATAGAAGAGATTTGGAGCTTACCTTGTTCGACCAATTTGTGAGAGATAAAGTTATGGGTTGCTCCGCTGTCAATCAAAATTACTACTGCTTGACTTGAAATGTCACCCTCCAGCTTCATCGTCTTAGGATTTGTCAAACCCATGACTAAACTCAACGAAACCTCAACTACTTGATTGATCTCTGCCACCTCTAGTTCTTTCTGATCTTCCCAGTCTTGAACCTCGTCTTCCACCTCTTCACCTTTTTCTTGTGCAATAAGAACACTGATCTCGCGCTTCTTGCATCGGTGACCAAGCGAATACTTCTCATCGCATCGAAAGCACAATCCTTTCTCCCTTTTCGCTTGATAATCTGTATCAGATATTCGCTTGATTTCATTCCGCTCTGCCGAATTCTTTTCTGTCTCTTTAGGGTTTATTTGTTGATTGAAAGATGATTTCTTGAAATCCCTAATTGGGGGTTGATAAGTTTGCCCTAATGGGCCAATGGGATAGAAAGGAAAACTTGATTTAATCAAGCCCATTTGTAACTGTTTTTCTTCTACCCACTTGGCCAGATCCATGGCCCGGCCCAAGAAACCTGGATCAAGCATCCTGACTTCCGCCCGAATTGATGGTTTCAGTCCATTGATAAACTTGCTGAGATAAACTTCTTCATTCATAGACTCTAATGGAGCCGCATGAGAAATGAATCGTCTTCGATACTCCACTACTGATCCTTCTTGTTTTAACACAAGAAATTGCTCACAAAGCGATCCATCTTGAGTTGATCGAAACTGTTTCAAGAGTAATCCCTTTAGTTCTTCCCAAAAGACAATAGGTCTCCTCTTACACCCCCACTGATACCACATAAGAGCATCCCCTTCGAAAGACATCACTGTGGCTTCGATCTTCTCATCGTTTCCATACTTCTGTAACAAAAAAAATCGTTCGACTTTCATAATCCACCCATCTGGGTTCGAACCTTCAAAGGTTGGCATCTCCAATCTTCTAGGTCTCCTATCGAAGTGTTGCCCTTGTGAAGAAGATACCCCTCCATTTCCACCATTCAAACTGTGAGCTTCTACATTGATTGAAGGTCTCTGATCTTGATCTACACGTGAATTACCTTTTAGGGCTTCTTCTTGTTTCTTCATCCATTGATCCATCTTTTGGATCACTTCTTGGAAACCTCCTTTTAGTGATTCTACCTGTTCTTGAACGATTACCGCGGCTTCCTCTACTGCTTCAACCTTTGCACAGTATTACTTGTCGATCCAGTTTTTCTAGCCATCTTCCTTCAAGATCGTAATGCTCTGATACCAAGTTTGTTAGGAACTGACCTATTTCTGATGATGTTTCTACAGGATTTGGAGAGCCAAGCAATGCACACTCAGTACCAATGTCAGAGTAGGTTGATTCCTGGAAGCAATGGAACCTTGCAAGACACAATCATGATAAGAACAGCTGGAGAGGGTCTAATAATCAATGAAGACTGATTCTGAAATGTTGGAATTTTGTATAGAATGGATTGTAAAGATTACAATGGAAAATAATGAATTGTAACAGGCAGTATTCGAGATTGCCAGTCTCCCTTGTGAGCAAAGCTCAATGTACAATAGTTTATTACAGAAATGAATGAATCCTATTGCTATTGCTAATCTCTTATTTATAGCAATCAGAACTAACAGTGAACTTAACAGAGTACTCTTTTTAACATAGCACCTAACAGAAAACCTAACAAAACATTTCTTTACAGACTATCAACAGAACACAGACTTGCACCAAATTTTATTTGTTTGTTTGATACTTCCTCCTTGAATATGTGAACTTGATGGGAGGCCTAATAGGTTGTAAAAGCAATTGTGCATATTTCAGGTTATAAAACATGTTTACCATGTAAAAAAAAAAATGTATGTTTTAGTTTTATCTTCTTTTTTTTCCATCTAAAAGCAGTCAAGTTGGAAATGGGAACTTCCTGAGGTTGTGTTTGATTGTAATGAGAAAACTCTTATCCCCATGAAGGTTTATTTTAAATTGAAAAGTTGAGAAATAATTTTCTCATGGAGATGAAAAAATCAAGCATATTTGCATATTGTCAAATTTTCATATGCAACCTAGTGGACATTTAAGAAATTTCATGAAAAACATAATAATATTACCTAATGTGATTTGAACCACAGGTGGTTTACTGCGAGTGCAACCAGATCCTCTGTTTTTTTAGGGGTTTTCCATTTCCATGTTTCCCTAGTGGACAAGAACAAGTGTAACTCCCTGGTGTATTAGTAAAAATTCCTTCACACAATTTATCATCTGATCTGTCATCACACTCATAAATATTTGCAAATCCAATTTAGCACGATAGGCCATTAACATTAACCTGTAACTTTTATTATCTTTTTCATTGACCAAATAAAGTTCTATTTTTTTGGTACAAGGAAAGTATTGGAGTTAAGGAGCCCTACCTTCCTAGTAAATGACTAGCCTGCAAAGTTAAGACTACGGTAGCTGAGAACAAGCTAGCTCACATAGCTAGGGTTTGAACGCAGCCATGGCATTTTTATTCTGGGATCCACAAAACCCGGTTTGTATTACAAGAAAGGAAACAAAAAGAAAAAGAATGATTATAGTGATGTTAACAAGCGCGAACTAAGCACGTCACATCTGAGTTATCATCCTATAGAAAATATCAACCAATGTCGAATTCAACCTAACTAGATTTCTTTTATTTTCATCAATAGATTTGCTGAAGATGACTGAACCTTCTGTTCCCGGTTGGACATTTTATATCAAATTCGTTGTCATCAAGGGTGCAATTCCCTGTTTCTCTTTGTCAACATATTGAGAAGCTACTTCCTAGTCTGATCATCGTTTTCATCTTCATATCATCATTTCTATACACTTCATTTTGAGCTTTCTTAAGTTTTCCTTTGATTTCATCTTCCTCCTTGTTGCATGTCTCAACACTATTTTAGGAGCATCAGATAAGTTGATTGCAGATCTTCATACTGGTGGTGGTCTGGCTGGTCATTCTGATGTTATTGTTACGAGAGCATCGTTTTTGTCCCACTATGCATTCGGTGTTAATACCTTTGTGCGAAAGTTGTATGTGTCAGACTGCTAAGGGATATATTCAGGACAGCTTGCAGATTAATTGGTCTCGCTTGTTCCTAGATACAAGCGATATATTCAAGACGGCTTGTGCAACAACAGACTCAACAAGGGTCTGTTTCTATTTTACATTTTTACTTGTGTCCTCTTCCTGTTCATGATGGGTTTTTTTTAGCACTTGAAAATGTTTTTCATTAGTAAACTGTTGTTTGCATGGAAGTACCAATTTTATTAGTCTACAAAAACTCAGAAAATGCTTAAAAACTTTAAGTCAACAGCCAGCATAGTGATGCTGATAAGGTACATGCAATTTATTTCAGTGTCAGACATGCATATGTATGGTGGTGACCCTTTATCAATTAATTTGAAGTTTCATCAGCAACATTACAAGTATTTTTCCTCTGTGAAAACTTCAATCTGATTCAGTACTGCCTGAGAACATTCGTGAGGAACAATGTACAACTCATCAAGAAGTTATTCAACTTGAAGATGGACATCTCAATGAGTTCAAAGCGGCAACTTCACAACTTATTGAATTTTGGGTAGATAAATGGGTGATTAAGTTGTTCAGGCAATAGGACCCAAGATGTAGAGGAACTATACAAGATAACAATCATGATCCAATTTTTCATGTCATTATAGACAAAGAATGTTTTTTTGTGATTTTGATGAAAGATAGTTAGGGGATAACATGGATTTGGATGAGAAATACCAAGTGGATCGATCTGTGATAACGTGATATAAAGATAGAGTTTGGTTCAAGTTTGTTGATAATTGAAACTCAGACAACCGAAAAACTCTACTAATCACAGTTACAATGCTGGAAAACTAGGCCGGAAAAACTCTCTCAACTTAACAAAGAGTGTCTTCATTTATACTTTCTCCCTCAAAATTTGGAGCAAGGTTTTGAGCATACTTGATATTGCTTGTGCTAGAATAGGTGGTGATGGTTGGGTTTGATTTCTATTTTTATTAAATTTTGATGGAAATGAGATAAAATAAATAAATAAATAAATAAATAAGAGTCCAACTTAATCACCTGCTGCATGGAACAGGGACGTACTGGATTTTCTTCTCCACAAGAAAACCACTGACCTCAGCAACCTTAACCCATCTACACCATACTAGTTAATTGTCCGTAAAAATAATTACTTATGGATATGTAGTTAATTAATATAATAGAAACCTATTTATTAGGACGACCTCTTCTTCCCAAAAAAAATATATGCACATGCAAAGCCAAACTTAACCATTCTTGATGTCTTGATCACAACTTTGTGCCTTCTTCGAAATATACTCCAGATTTCTTTGGCTTGTTATCAGGCCATCACGAAAGTGTCTATCTATTATCGACAATTCTAGATAACGAGATTCATTACTATTTCTATGTTGTAGACTCCTTTTACTGGGTTTTCACTACACCAAATTTGCACTTTTGTAACAACTCTCAAAACGGTATCACTTTTAAGATGTTACAATTCACCAAACAATTTCAAGTCAAAACTAAATTTAGTCAAAAAAGTGAAATACAGTAACACAAAAAAAAATGATACAATAAGTTGTATCACCATGAATAGTATTACTTTTATAACCATACTCTTCATGGTACAATTATTGTATCATTTTGTTTGTGAAAATATGTAAAATTGTTAGGTGGATTGTTACACTTCAAAAGTGAAATTGTTTTGAGGGTTGTTACAAAAATGCCAATTTGGTGTAGTGTTTATTTAGTCCATTCTCTTGGGTTTTATTTGGTGTTGTTGATGCAACTCATTGTTATTGAAGATTTAGGTGAAATTGTTCAACCCGAATGACTACATAATACATGCATCTGAATTCAATACGAGCATCTGCATCCAGTACGACATGAAGTAAATACTCGCTTAGACGATCCAACTATGTAAGGTATCCGAAGAAGGCCAAGCAAACTATTTGCAAGTGACAACAAAGATATTCAAATGGACTTCGTTCGACCCCTTCCCAAGATAAAGGACAATGTGTCAGAGGGAATTGAAATGACAGAGCGTCTGATTGCTCTGTCGAATCACCCCAGCAAAGTGACCTGCCAACAACGATGTGAACTTTACAACAGACGGTTGACTTCCTCGAAAGGCATCCTACCCCCTTTGCAGACTTCCTCAAAAGATTTTCGGCCTCCCGAGCATATTGAAAAAAACCATCCATATTAAACGATTCAAACCCTTAGCCATTAATCTTCCCTTGTAATATACACTATTGTATATCCCATTGGAACTTGGAGTACCATCCTTCACTGTGAAAACCCACTTGCAGCCTATCGGCTTCTTCTCCTTAAGAACTTTAACAAGTTTCCATGTTTTGTTCTTGTGAAGATAGTTCATCTCCTCATCCATAGCCTTCTTCCATTTGACACTGTAAGAATTTTTTGTCGTTGTCTTATATGAATTAGGCTCCATCATAAGCTATAAAAGCAAAAACACATGTTCCTCCATATCGATTAGGTGGTCTTGTATTCTTCTCTCACGTCTTTCGGCTTAGGATAGTTCAACTTCTTGTTGCTGATTAGACTTCTCTGAAGTCGTTTCCTCCTCAACACTTATACCCTCAGTATCAAAATTAACCTCATTATCTTTATCTAGATCTACATCACTATTTGCACCATCTGTTCCTAAATTTGATGACCTTGGTTTCTAGAAACTAGAGTTATATGCTCCACCTGCTCACAATCATTATCCACATCTCTATGCACGCTAACCATGACCTTTTCATCAAAAGTCATATTTATACTTATCAAAAATTTATTTTCCTCTGGGCACCATAGACAATTACCTTTTACTCCATCTCGGTAGCCCAAGAAGATGACATTTTTAGCCTTACACTAGTCTCATCCTATCCAAACCTCCAGAGGAGTTTTTAAGTCAATGGTTGTGGATGGTGAGATGTTGATGAGATAGCACGCCGTATTCACCTATTCAACCCACCAAACTTTGTTAAGTCCTGCATTTGACCTCATGCACCGTACTTTCTCCAATAAAGTACGGTTTATTCTCTATGTTGTACCATTTTGTTGTGGTGTTCCCCTCTGTGTAAAATGCATAGCAATGTCATGTGCAACACACTACAAAAAAAGACGTTTCGGCAACGGCTAAAAACCGTTGCTAATTGGCAAAAAACCGTCGCAATGTCGTCGCTAGTTTAATCGTCGCTATTTGAATCAGCAACGGTAAACTATCCCGTCGATAATTAGCCACGGCAAAAAAAACCGTGGCTAACTCAAAAAATTCCGTCGCTAAAGCTGCTGAAAATTTCACCGAAAACTGTCACTAATTGTAAGATAGCGACGATTTTTTGTCGTCGCTATTTAGTGACAGTTTTTTTGCCGTAGCTATTTAGTGACGGTTTTTGCTAAATAGCGAATTTTTTGCCGTCGCTATTTAGCAACCATTTTTGTACCGTGGCTATTTAGTGACGGTTTTTGCTAAATAGCGACCGTTTTTTTTTGCGGTCGCTACTTAGCGAGGGTTTTTTGCGGTCGCTAAGGCAATATAGCGACGGTTTTTTGCCTTGTCTATTTAGCGACGGTTTTTTGCCTTGCAAATCTAATTGAAAACACAGCCACGGTATTTGTCGTAGCTATTTAGGGACAACTTTATTGCAAATCATATTGACAAATGAAATTTACAAATTATAAATTACAAATTATAATTCATTTTTATAATGAAATTAGCTATTAATGATTGTCCATTTTGAAAATTAATATCAACTACCATAACTAAACTTAATTGATCAAAATTATACAGCCTCTAGAATATCATACAAAAATTAAATTTTTTTTTTACAAAGAATCCATACAAAAATAACAAAAAAAACCAAAAAAAAAAATCGATCTATAGAGATCTCAGATCTCCGAGAGAGAGGCGGCGGGGGAAGGGAGGGGAGAGAGAGGCGGTTGGGACTGGTGTTGGGGAAGCGGCAGGGTTCTCCTCTATGGGTTTCTTCTCTAGAGGTTGAGAGAAATTTTTTTGTTGAGAGAAAGTTTTTGTTTAAGTTGGTTTGTAGAAAAAATTGAAATTTATATAGAGAAAGGTAATTGAAGGGGATTGTTTGTGTTAGTTTCACGCAGATCGATGACGTGATTTGGTTTAGTGCGTTGGGCGTTGGATTGAACTAATTTTTGGATGTTATTGACGGTTGAGATGAGGTTTCACGCGGATCGGTGATTTTTTTAAACTATTAGCGACGGTTTTTTGCCGTGGCTAATAAAAAAAAATCAAAAACCAATTAGCCACGACAAATTGCCGTAGCTAATCTCTTTAGTGTTTAATTATTTTTTTTTAAAAACTAATGCTAATATAAAAAATCAAAAACTAATTAGCCACGGAAAATTGCCGTAACTAATATCTTTAGTGTTTAATTTTTTAAAAAAGAAACCAATTAGCGAACGATTTTTTTACGTCGCTAATATAAAAAATAAAAAACCAATTAGCCACGACAAATTGTCGTAGCTAATCTCTTTAGTGTTTAATTTTTTTTTAAACCAATTAGCCACGGTTTTTAACTGTCTCTAATATAAAAAATCAAAAACCAATTAGCCACGGCAAATTGCCGTAACTAAACTCTTTAGTGCTTAATTTTTTTTTAAAACCAATTAGCGACGGTTTTTTGCCGTCGCTAATATAAAAAATCAAAAACCAATTAGCCACGGCAAATTGCCGTAACTAATCTCTTTAGTGTTTAATTTTTTTTTAAACCAATTATAAAAAATCAAAAACCAATTAGCCACGGTTTGTTGCCGTTGCTAATAAAAAAAATCAAAAACCAATTAACCACGGTAAATTGTCGTAGCCAATCTCTTTAGTGTTTAATTAAAAAAAAAACCAATTAGTCTTTGATCTGATCTGATCTTCTTTGATCTGATCTTCTTTGATATTCTTTGATCTGATCTCTTTGATCTTCTTTGAACTTCTTTGATCTTCTTTGATTTTCTTTTATCTGATCTGATCTTCTTTGATCTCATCTTCTTTAAACTTCTTTGATCTGATCTTCTTTGATATTTTTTGATCTTTTTTAATCTGATCTGATCTTCTTTGATTTTCTTTGAATTTTTTTGATCTGATCTTCTTTGATCTGATTTTATATGATCTGATCTTCTATGATCTTTTTTTTATCTGATATGATCTTTTTTGAACTTCTTTGATTTTCTTTGATCTGATCTTTTTTTATCTTCTTTGATCTTCTTTGAACTTCTTTGATCTTCCTTGATCTGATCTGATCTTCTATGATCTGATCTTCTTTGATATTATTTGATCTTCTTTAATCTAATCTTCTTTGATCTGATCTAATATTCTTTGATCTTATCTGATATTCTTTGATCTGATCTGATCTTCTTTGATCTGATCTTCTATGATCTTCTTTGATCTAATATGATCTTCTTTGATTTGATCGGATCTTATCTTCTTTGATCTGATCTTCTTTGATTTTCTTTGAGCTTCTTTGATCTGATATGATTTTCTTTGATCTTTTATGATCTTCTTTGATCTGATATGATATTCTTTGATCTTCCTTCATCTCATCTTCTTTTATCTGATCTGATCTTCTTTAATCTGATCTTCTTTGAATTTCTTTGATATTCTTTGGTCTGATCTGATATTCTTTGATCTTTTTTTATCTGATCTTCTATGATCTTCTTTGATCTAAATATTTATATAAACCAATTAACCACGGTAAATTGCCGTAGCTAAACTCTTTAGTGTTTAGTTTAAAAAAAACCAATTAGCCAAGGTTTTTTGCCATCGCTAATAAAAAAAATTAGCCACGGTAAATTGTCGTAGCTAATCTCTTTAGTGTTAATTTAAAAAAAAAACAATTAGCCACAGTAAATTGCCGTAGTTAATCTCTTTAGTGTTAAATTAAAAAAAAAACCAATTAGCCACGGTTTTTGCCGTCACAAATTAAAAAAATCAAAAACCAATTAGCCACGGTAAATTGCCGTAGCTAATCTCTTTAGTGTTTAAATTTTTTTTAAAAACCAATTAGCCACGGTTTTTTGCCGTCGCTAATAAAAAAAATCAAAAACCAACTATTTTTATTTGTAAATCTTAGCGACGGCTAAATTACCGTTGCTAATACAAGAATTAGCGACAGTTTTAAGCCGTCGCTAAATATTTTGCGACAGATTTTTATAATTATGGGTTGAAATAGTATTGAAAGCAATTAGCGACGGTTTTTTGCCGTCGCTAATCGTATAATTAGCGACGGTATCAAAAAACCATCGCTAGTTTCCGTAGCTATTAAATTTTTTTTTTGTAGTGGCATAAACATCCTTTCTTTTCATTCCCCCTTCCTCGCCCTCGTGGTGACCTGTACGATGACGGGTTCCCCACTCGATCAAGGACTGTGGGGGGCAAAAAAATTTGGCCTTTGAGGAGGCACCTGCAAGTGGAAAACTCATAGTTGCGGAGGGAAGAAGAGAGGACTGTGGAAGGAAGAAGATGGAGTCGAATGTGGAGGGAATAAGAGGGAGTCAAGTATGGAGGAAATAAGAGGAAGTTGGGAGGGGAGACAATGTCTGTGGAGCGAATAAGAGGAAGTTGGAGGGATAGGGAGTTTGAATTTGGGAGGGGAAGAAGAAGGAGTTGGGGAAAGAGTGTTTGTGGAGGGAAGAATGGGAAATTGGGAGGGGAGAGAGAGAGTTTTCGCAGGTTTGAATTTGGGAAGGGAGAATATGAAATTAAGTTTTGCCTTTTATGGGTGGTGTGGGACAGAAATGGAGTAGTCTGGGAGAGAAAAAATTAGATTGGTGGCGTGGGACACTAGAACTTGTGCTGTTAAATAGTCAATGCCTTGCTAATAACATGTGGGTATAAAAAATACTACAACCAAATTATCGGGTCTATAACGTTTGGACCTTACTAAATCTAAAACCATACCAATTACTATTGGATCCAAACTTGACATAAAAAATCCGGGTTTAGAGTTCGAAATCTAATCCAAAAAATAGGGATGAGCACATGACAGGATGAACCCCATCCCTATCCCATCCTGTTCCTTCAGGATCGAGATGAGATAGACCTTATCCCGACCTTGTCCCATCCCAAACGGGTTTAGGACGGGACAAAATTATCATGTTTTAATTTGTAAGTAGAGAAAAATACAAATACTACTCAAAATTAACGCGTGAAAAGGAAAGTGAGAGACCCATGTGCGTACGAACAACGACAAATTCCTTAGGTTGATGCCAAGTCGGTAATATAAGTTGACCAAATTTGATGTAAGTATTTATTAATATAAATTTTATGAATTCAAGACCAGACTAGGATGAATAATTTACTCTCTTTAGAATTGTTTGGATGTTTAGACACTGAGCACACATGAATACACAAGGGGATCAAAATATCTTCTGAGCTTTGATACACCATTTTGTTTGGATTTGTAGTATAGGACTAAATTCTAATGAGATTCTAAATGTTTTCGATAGATTCTATGGGTTTTTGCATTTGTCACTATTATAATCTCTATTTCTCTTCTAAATTCTTGCATGACCACAACTAAAATTTTATCCAAATAGGGAAAAATACTATCCACCCCCAACTACAAGAGCATTCCTAATAAAAATATTAAAACTATTAATAATTAATATTAACAAAATTCAACTCGGGACAGGATGATATGGATTGAAAATCTTAATCCCGATCTCATCCTACTCTAGATTGGGACGAGACGGGACAAAATCAGGATGAGATTGATCAATCCCAATAAAACCCAAAAAATTGGGATGGGTCTAGATGAGATTGGAATGAGATTGATCAATCTCAAGAAGACTCAGAAAAATCATGAGATTGCAAGATGGGATGCCCATCACTTCCGAAAACTGCTTTTATATGTTCGAAACGGTTCGGGTATCGGGTATAATCGGATCTATTGTCCGCCAACCTTGACCCAATTATTTTGGGTCGGGTTGCTGAACTCTGGTAAAAAAATTGCGAGACCTACTTGTGGTTCTGTGCGTTTTTTTTTTTCCATTACAGAGATGAGTTTCACAGGGCAAGTATTGAATTAACTCTTTTGTACATTTTGTCCATAGTTTGAAAGCTCGGTGAAGAAGAACGAATTTGGTGAGAGTTGCATCAGAAGGTTAGTCTCTTTTTGCTTCAACTTTTAATTTTTCTTCTCCACAACTCTCTGTACGTTGATAGCCAACCAAAAATTCCTCATTTATATGTAACCAATGTGAACAGCAGACAATTGAGTCTGGGTATTTTCTCGACCCATCTATCTGTTCATCTTTAATGTGTATTGGGTTTGTTTGATTTTATTGCTTTACCAACTGTTAAAATCAAAAGGGGTGATTTTTATTGTTGGAAAGATGATTATAGAAAGATGGGTGTCTGAGTCGTTTGCAGGGCTTGGTATTGGTAAGGTTGTGGAATCAAGGAGATAAATTGAGAACATTGAAAGAGTTTGAATCGGGGAGATTGAAAGAGAGTGACTTAGATGTGGGTATGTGGGTCTGTCTGTGAATGGAGTTGAAAAAGAGAGCTTTTTGGGTAAAGAGAAGTGGGGATGGCTTGGGATTTGAGTTATAGCTCAAAAGACAAGTTTCTAGTTATTTGTCTAGGTTAGTACTCAGTAGTAAAAATTAGACAAATCGAAAAAGGGGAAAAAAATGGAAAATTTATAGACAGATGGATGATTGGTTCCAACTTCCAAGATAATGTGGGAGTTTTTGTGAGCCTCCAAGTTAAGGATCAGGCGAATCAGGGAAAAGATACCATAGTATCCTTAAACTGAAATAAAGTAACTGCAAACAAGAAGTACTTCTCACAATTCTTGAAAATTTTCCATATGTTTATATTTATATATTTGCTAGCTATAGAGGTTGAAAGCTCAATGATGATTGGTTTTGAAGCTTTCGCGGTTTTAACATGTTTCATGTCTTGTTTCAGACGAGGACTGGTGATTTATTGACATACAGTCTGTGTTCACTGTCTGGTTCTACTAGTATTTTATATATGTTGATTCCTTTAAATGTTGCTGGTCCCTCCTGTTATGCTCCTCCATTCACTTTAACCCATCCGCTCAGCAAAAGCTTTTTCTCAGGAAGTGTTAGGAAGAAAATGAGCTCTCCTTGCAAAAAGCAAAAGAAAGATACAACCCAAGAACTGAATGACAGCAGCACAACGTACTTCGATGTATATGGACCAGAAGTATGCTTCCTCTCATTTCACTTCGTGATTATATATTTCCATCCTTGCGAAGGTCTTATATTAATTAGTTGATTGAGTTTATCAGCATTTCTTTTGAGTCTTTGTTTTGGTAAGTAATTGAAAAGTAGAAAAGCAGGTTCCAAAAAGCTATCTTTGTTATTTGTGAACATCAAAGATGTATATCAACCATAGAAGTCACATTCTGTAACCAATCGTATATTTATCATGTATTATTAGTTATTGTGAGTTGAGAAAAGGAAAAGCAAATGTGAGAAGATTTGCTCGAACTGGATGAAGAAGGGCCTACCTTGTAGGTACTTCTGTGAGTTTGCTTTTCTTGCCTGAATTGGCCATGTTACCTACAAGCATCTTATAGAGAAAAGTTATTAAACTCCAAATCCTAATTTGAAAATAACCTTATTTAGGATATAGCATTGGCCGAATTCCATATCAATGCACCCTTCGCAACCTCTATTCTCAGTCTGGCAGAACTCTGGTTAACATCCAATCAGGCCCAAATTAATCTCTCCCCTTTAGGCAGGTGGGCTTGGGCTAGAATCCTCCTTGCAATTGTGTTGGTACTATGGAGGGAAGAAATGTACATTGTGGATAGACATGTAAGTTAATATGTGGTTGTGGGGTACCAACTGGGGCACTTGTAATGTTACACATTTCTCTCCTTGTATGTTTAACTGGGATGTCATTGTGCATAACAATACCTGATTTATGTTTGGTGAGTCATCGATAATGAAAAGGTTCTTGATTTATTGATATAAAATAAAATTAAATAAACCTTATTTAGGTGAATTCTATACTTAGATTGCAGGATAGCGTTAATAGTGCCAAAGATCGATTGTGAAACATTAAGTAGTTTAATTGCTAAAGCATTAGAGATAGGTTTCTTAGTTGGCTTTCAAGTTTCGCCAACGGGAAGGACAATTGCACATCTCCAGCTCAGGGACTGTACCTTGTTCTTTTTGGATGATGCTAGAGATAAGGTGGAGGCTTAAACACATTTTGATGATTTTCAAGTGCTGTTCCGGGTCTAAAACTAACTAATCAAAAAGTGTGGTTTATGGAGTTAGGGACGATGTGAATAGTTGAATAGGATTTCGGGGGTGCCAAGTGGGTGTTATGCCAACAATCTATTGGGGACTTCCATTGGGAGTGATGAATAGGTATAAATTATTTCTAGGATATGAAGGTGGAAACAATAGGGAAGAGATTGACTATTTAGAAGGCAGATTTTTTATCAAAATGAGGGACACTTGTACTTATAAGGGCTCCCCTTGCCAATATGACTGTTTATTATCTGTCATTGTTCCAAATGTCTTCTTCTGTAGCCAAGAGAATGGAGAAAATGATAGGGAATTTCCTTTGGTGGTGAAGAGAATAGAGGCTCCTATGCTCTTATTTGGGAGTTAGTATGTCTTCAAAAAGGGTGGTTGTATGGATCTTTCAAACATAATTCCCAAGATTTTTTGCTTTGCATTAACTTAAATGTGGCCTCTGGAAGTCAGACTTATGGCATTATGAGTTGGAATCTTCAACTTTGAAGGAATTCAATATCTACTCGAGTGAGTATGTTGAGTTGTCTTGTATGTGGGAAGCAATGGTTTTGGGTTGCCAAGAAGGCAAATGATTTTGGAAAGAAGATAAGGGACAAAAGTTTCTCACTATGTTTGCTCTTCTTAAAGTTGGCCATGGATTAGTTACCTTTATGTAACAACGACATCTGTGTGAGTATTGGTATCCGACACGAATACGACGTATCAAACACATTAGCAAGAAAAAAATACTGGATACGCTGGGGACATTCCTTAACATTTTCGTATTATTTAATTTTTGGACAATAAGTTTTGAATTATTAGTCATATTCATTCACTCGTAGGTTAATATTGTTACTTATGTATTACTAACTTACCATAATGTGTTAGTAACTTTTGTGAAGAATTAAAAATATGTGAAAAAGTTGATGATCTAAGCATGATGTGTTTGATGAGAGTATCCATGAGTTTTGACATGTATCCCATACGTTTCAGACACTTTTTATGCTTTGATTGTATTAATAGAGTGTCCTTGTTACATAGGTTACTCATTATGCTAGTGTGGATTTTCTTTTGAAGTTGGTTTGGAGGAAAGGAGTCTCACCCAAAGTTTTTTTTTTTTTTTTCTTTATGTGGACAATATTTTGGAATAGGATTTCATCTAAAGTGGAGCTAGCATGTAGAGGAATAGAGTTAGATGTCAGATGTTCCTTATGTGAGATATTTCCGGAGACAATAAGATCGGGTGAGAGCAGCTAGGAGATACGTCATCAATTATTATGGGTTGAATTTGGCAACTCCTGGATAGAAGAGGTATTGAAGTCCTGGATGACCTTGAATCACAGGAAAGATTTTACTGGGATTGGTGCGGTGCCATTCACAATTTGTTGGGTGGTTTAGTTGAAACATAATTGCATAATATTTTTGAATAAGGTCTTAAACAGGGAGGACATTATTATGGAGATTTTGATATTGCTGTGAAGTTGGGTGTTCTCATTTTTCTTGTTTTAAAGGGTTGTTTTAGTCTTTGTATGTTAATTGATATGAATAAATTTTTACCTTAAAAAAAAAGAATATGTACATCGTCATCCTTAAGATGCAACATAACATCGTTTCTGCCATTGTTATGAGATTAATGTCCATCTAGATATTGGATTTAGTTCTGGAACTTGATCAAATTTTCCTTGTGATGACGATTCAGAATTGCATATACCAGTTATCAATAATAACCACACAAAATGAAGATACTGTAAAAATAATAGAAGTGGGTGACATACGCAGTTCTCTTTAATGTTGCAAAACCATAGACTTGAAGTTATATCCACTAGATATATACTGATATAGTACAAATAATCGTTGTTGAGATACTTCAATACATAAAAAATGAGCCAGAAGCGTTTCGTTAATATGTCTCCAAAAACTTAGAGATAGATGTAATTGGTTTTGGAAGTCAACACATCACATCTTTGCTCATTGATTATCTAATGGGGGTTTATCACCAATAGCTCGTTATTTTTAATTGGGATAGTTTTGCACTTCAGCCCTGAGATTTTGTCAATTGCAATGCTTTCCTTTTTATTTATCTATGTTTTTGTTTGTTCGATTGCTATGAATAAGGAAAAGAAAAAAACTCCTATTGTGTTACTGTAAGAAGAATACTTTATCCTCCTTCCTTCTTAATTTGGTCATTGTTACACAAGCTTGTGATGCAAGTGAACTTTTTAAAGTCATAATCCTTAATTAAGTGAATTTTGCAGGGAAAGGCAGATGTCATTTTTAAAACTCCAACTGCTGACTCAGCATTAAATCTTCAAGTAAGTGTCAACATTCATTGTAATTTTCAATTTTGTGAATCAGTCTGACAAGTTTTTTTGTGAAACAGGACGTTCAAGGACTTGTCACATGGGTTCTTGGAGACGGTTTCATGCCCTCTTGGGTTTTCATCAAAGTAAGAGCTTTTTTTCATTTCTTTCTCTTTAGTTAATATTCATATACGTAACGGCCCATTGTGAATCTCTCATGGAGTTAAGGGATAACACCCATGCAACCAAACATGCTCTATATTGTTTAGTTCATTAAT
This sequence comes from Berberis thunbergii, assembly GCA_003290165.1. NCBI lineage: Eukaryota > Viridiplantae > Streptophyta > Magnoliopsida > Ranunculales > Berberidaceae > Berberis > Berberis thunbergii. Next base: position 20,170 of record QNQO01007459.1, on the reverse strand, counting down.
AAATTTTAAACCTTAAAATGGAAACAATGGTTCACCGGTTTACTTTGATGATTGGCTTCATAATGTAGTTATCAGATGCTCAGCGGCGAAAGCATAAATCAGCAGTAACACACAATAAGTTTAAGCGAATTTCACATGACTAAACACCCTACCCTAATTCCCAATCTTTGAAACTTTAGTCTCCAACAACTTCTTAATGATTTCTACAAGCCAATGATGACAACTAAAACATTAAGCAAAGACCCTAAATACCTAGATGATTGACACAACTCCATATGTCCAATAGGCTATCGAATAATTAAAAATCATTCCTAAAGCAAAAATGTGGTGAGCGGTGAACCCAGCCCAAAGCGCGGTTGCATCACAGTGTCTTGTATTATTTATTGGTCATGGCTTCCAATGAAACTTGCATATATTTGTTAGAAGGTATACCATGTTCTTAAAAAAAAAACTTGAAAAGAAAATGATAACTGCTCAAGTGTGAGGGGAAGGCTGGGTGCATGTGTGTGTGTATCTGTGCAATATTTACATTATGTTTCCTTTGTTGGTACCAGTCTGATTGAACGAAGGAAATATTCTTATGATCTGCAGAACAAGCCCCTCATACAGAAAGTGGTTCTGCTCTATGTCCCAGGCCTTGATGCAGCATTATACATGGCACATACTGGTCTCCTTTCCGGCCTTGAAGAAAATTTGGGCAATCCAAGGCCCGTATTAGGTCTTAGGTTGGTAATTAAACCTCCAAAAGTTATTTTGTTCTGTAATAGTTTCTAATTTTATCAGTTCTCCTGGATATTTTGGTGGAGTGACTCTGATGTGGCTTCCAATATGTTTGTTTATGTTTGATGCGGTGTTTTATGCTAGCTGTGTATCAGATGGAATGCAGACAATTGATGCACTCCTAATAAGCCACATAAAAAGAAAGCGGGAGGAGACTAATTCAGTTTTCAGGAAACCTGATGAAATATTGGAACCAGGTTTACTGCCTAACCCAGAAGTGGTCTTACATGCTTTTCATCTTAAAATTTGTAATTTTGTTGTTCATTTTCAGTTATGGTGCATAACGAAAGTGGAAATATGAACATGTCAAACTTGTGTTGGTGCATAAGATTCATCTATGTTCAACATCTCCAATGTCTTTCAAGATCAACTAATAATAACGATGGTGATGGTATATGAGTTAAAGACTAGACTTCAGTAGGCCTCCAATAAAGTGAATGGGGCTGCACACTTGAGCTCCTATGCCCCTTCTTCACCACCTTTGAATTCATAGAAATCTTAGAATTTGGTCCCCAAGCAAGGATGCATGGACACAGACACGCGTGTTGTGTCGGACACGGACACGACACGCCGACTTGACAATTTCTCAAAAGTTAGGACTCGGTGACACGTCATATTATTTTTTTAGTAAGTCATATAAACATAAACAATAATGTCTTCGTTTTTGTTGCAAGTAGAAAAAAGTAGAAAAAAAGAAAATGTGCAAAGGCGGAGAAGAAGATTGTCCTGCTGTAAGAAAAAAAACAAAGTAGAGAAAAAATATAGTGGAAAAGTAAACAAATGAGAGAGGAAGAAGAAGCAAGGATTAAGAAGAAACATATATTATCTCTATACTTTAGTGGCTCTTTTTTCTATTTATTTTGAATCTCAATTGAAAAGCCATTCACTTTAAATGGATCAATAACAATTAAATTAGGTGATTATTTGCACACATCTAAAAGTAAAAAATAAAATGAAATCGGTTGTCGAGTTTTGACTGTGCTCTAACCAAGGATTGTGATTTCACTAAATTATACGAAAATTCGCCGAATTTTTCTTTTTTTCTTGAAATTACGGGAAGAAAAAGTGCAAAAGAAAAAATTACATTTTTCCGTCGGTTTTTTAGTAAATTTCGGGATTTTTTTTTGTAAATTTCGTTTTTTTCATAAAAAAAACAGCTACTAAAAGTTACATGTTTTCGAAAAATGAAATTTTTCGTAAATTTCAAAATTTTTGTTTTTTTTTTCTAATTATCATTTATTCTAATTATTTATTGATTTTTGAAATCACCCCCTAATTTTCTAATTATCACTTCTTCTACTTATATATTGATTTTTTAAAGTACCCTTTGATTTTCTAATTATAGGTATTTTGGTTTCATTCAATGTGTTTAATACTTTATTAACTTGCATATTACTTTTTCACATATTTAATATATCCTTGAAATTCATTATATATTTTATTTATCCTTGAAATTTTTTCTTTTTTCTTTACACCGAAATATTTCTTAAAATCAGGAAACTGAAATTAACTCAAAAAACGAAATCACAATCCTTGGTTCTAATGAAGTTTCAGGTGTATTAGAGGCGTGTCCAACATGTTGACCACATTGACCATGTGTCACCTGCCGACACGTTGACCACGTGTTTGAAGCATGTCGAGCGAGTGTCGATGTCGGACATGGATACAGCAAGTTTTTCGAAGAGTCTGTGCTTCATTGTCCCCAAATAGTTATCTTGGTTTAATGTTAGTCTCAAAATGAATACATATTTTGTGATGGTCCCAACTCAGTCAAGTAGGCATCTAAGGCACAAGTGAAAAAGATACCAAATCCTTTCATCTTACCTTCTTCATACGATGCCATTGTTACCGCCACCACCACAATCATGATACCACCACCCATTTTTTCCTTTCTCTCCTCCCTTGTGTCAATACTCTTCTATCTCATTTTCCCTAATTTTTTTACTCTCTTTCTTTCTCACTATTAAGATAGAATTAAAGTGTAAGTAGGTTGTTAAGCAGAGGGTTGGGTCCTTTTTTCTACTCAACTCCCTAGCTTCTTCTTGCTTTCTTTATCACAAAATATGGACCAAGTGAACAGAAATTCCAGGACTTTGTTGCCACTCACTCTCATTCTTGACCTTGCATTGGTTAATGTTTTTAAATTTCTTACACTGATAAATACAAGCAAGAGTGTGCCTTAAGCTGAGAAAAATATCATTCCTTGATTACTCATTGAAACTATAGGTGGTGTCTTGCTAGTAGTTGGTAGCACAGGAAAATGGGAGAGGGGAGTTTTGTCTTCTTGTCTGAGTCGAAATAGAAGGAAAATGGAGAGGGGAGATTTGTTTTTTTTTTTTTTTTTTTGGAGTCAAAATAGAAGATCTCAGAGTAAGCAGTTTTCTTTGTCTCTTTGACAATGAGGTGCATTAATAGTATGTACCTTGATGATGCACTATAGAAGACGATATGTTGGAAAGACATGTATGTTAAGGTTGACTTAAGATGTCACAAGTATCAAGAGGTTTATCATATATGGTATATGCAGCTTAGGGTTGGCCAAATGTACTGGCTTATCATAACCTGAAGTCGATTAGGGAGATTTAAACTTTTGAAAACCGCATAGATGTTAAGTTGTATGTGATTGATCTTTTTGGTCGACTCTTCTGACAATATCATAGATGTTATTGGTGTTGTGGTGTGCAAGATAGTAATTTATTACGAATTCGAAGAACACTGCATCAGATTGAGACATTCATTCGATATAATCATAAACACGATACAAATCTCGAGCTGTACAAAGTTTCATGCTTTTTCTGTTTTGAGAACTTGATAAATTATGTCATGAAAAAAGTTCCATTATTTGTGCAATTTTGTATATCAAAGGTAGGCAAGAGATGGTAATAGACTAAGGGTGTGTTTGGTTGGATGGAATCCTATTCCACGGGAACCCATGAGGAGACCCCTACATTTAAGGCTAAATTGAGGTAACGCTCGTTATTCACCATTAAATTTTATGATCAATGGTGAAAATAGAAGTCTCATTAACATGAGAATCACACTCCTTGGTCCCCCAAACCATGTGATTTCCATGTCTATGGGACTTCCATTCCCACCATTGTTCATAAAATCTAATAGTGCATTGATGAGTGAATCTCAAACTAGCTTAGATATAGGTGGTCCCTCATGGATTCCCATGGAATAGGTTTCCATGCAACAAAACACACCGTAAGAGATGTATTTTACTTAAAAGAGTTGCTTCACTTTATTTCATTGAAATTTTGGATGACCTTTAACCAATACTTCCTTTTCTTATTGTACTATGTTTTGACCTTTTATCTTGAAGGGAGATGAATCACATAAAATAAAATTATAGCAGAACACAATTCCAATACATATTATTAATATCTAAGGTTCGAGAAACCCTGTTAAGGGAGTAGGACTATGGAAAAAAAGTGTCTAAATATTTATCCCTCAGCTCCTTTCTTTTCCAAGTAATTGGAAAGGGAGTTATTATGGATTTGCTGATGTAAATATCATTGCACAGCTTGTAGTTCCGGCGCAGATAAATTGGTATCTATGGAACATGAGAAGGATCTACCTTTTCCTGTTTCATATTACACACTTACAGCAAAAGAGATGGAAGAAAATGGTTTTTGTAATAATGGCCCAGGTAAATTTATTAATAATTACATTTATTTAAGCCCGCTTCACTTGCTTAGATCTATTTGTTGACTTTATTTCTTTAACTTTTTGCAATTCAGGTTTTGTGTCGACTGTATCTGCACCTTCAGGATCTTCTCCTTATGAAATGTTGGCAGTCGACTGTGAGATGGTGAGGCTTTATAATGTAGCCATCAATCTATTACAGTGAAAAGAATTACCCTTCCCTAATGTACTTAACTGCTTATTGGTTATATTGGGCCAATCATTAACTGAGTGAATGTTGTCAAAGATGCTGTTGGTGTTCCTGTTTAAGAATCGGCGCATTTTGCATTTTCTTTGTATGTGTTAACTCTTTGATATTCAGCAGCAATGCAATTTGTGTTATTATATACTCAGATTTTTTGATATCGTTCGACCTTAGCTGGGACAGTCTACTAAAATCTTTATATCGCTTGGTGCACTGTTTGTGGAATAGTGAAAAATGCTCAGAATTTTGATCTCATTGGATTTTGAACTTAATATACATATGGGTAATTCAAAGACTGGTTGACCCTCTTCTGTGAAACTGCCCATTTGTTCTATGTTTCTTGAGGCAAGGACACAATACATAGGGATATAGCAAGTTTATATTTTTGTTTCCATTTTTATTAATGCATATCTGTTGTCTGAAATGGTTCACAGCTTCAAAGTATTTCTTGCTATTTCCATTTGTTCGTGGTAGTTTTTTTATGCTGAATGGTGTATTTGTTGCTTACTTTGGTCCTTGACCTGGCAGTGTCTTACAGCTGTAGGACTAGAACTTACAAGGGTGACACTTGTAGACATTAAAGGACAGGTATTAATTATGCTACCATTTTCTGCAGAATCAGTGTTTTACTATTTTACTTTTTGCAAAACAAAATTATGTTATTGGGGTTCTTCCAAGTTCTTTTGAATGGTATACTTTTTTTTAATGAAACAACGCAAAAACTATTAAAGAAAGGAGACCTTAAAAGTATCAAGGCTCTGTAATCATCAAATACCAATTCGAATAAAATTGATTGAAGAAACCCATTAAATGGAGGAAGATGAGCCACCCGGCCAAAAATAGTAATCAGAACCTCCATGACAACAGGCTTATCCTCCTTGTTTCAAAAGATTCTACTTTTGTGTTCTTTCCAAACACAATGAGATCAGAAGCACCTTTTGCATTGCCTTCTCTTTTGAGTTAAGACTACTCGGCATCTTCCAACACCTTGACAGGTTCTCTATAGGGTGTCGGCAGTACCCGACACACCCCAAATAAGCCAAAACAGTTCATCCATACCCTGTATACCCAGTATAGTTTTGCCGATGCTGTTGGCACAATAGATTTTAACATCGGTTTTTATAAAAAGATTTAGAAAGAAATGATTTTAACATTAACACCCCATCATAACTCGTCAAACTTCATTAAGCCAATAAATATACACCATCGATAGCCATGTTATTTACATAAATATGTGTAGTCATTGTATTATTGATCACCCTTAAGTTTTCATTATTCCATACTTGCATGCTAACCACCATTAACAATTCATTAAAAAACAAAATTTCAAATGTTCTCCTGCATTCTTATTGTCAATTGCTCGAGGGTAAGACATAAAGGGAAAGATAAGTCCCAACCATTGGATGAAAAAATCTCAACCATGAACTGAGTTTATATACGAACTTATTTCTTGGTGCTTTCTGATTTGTTGATTTGTTATATAGATTACCCAAATGTTGTCAAAGCAGTACTAAGGATACACCTCACATTTATGTCCATTTCTGTGAGCTAATTCTACCATGGATGGAAGCTTTTTCCATGCCGCTATGCTATCTACATTAAAAAAAGAACACTTTGAATGAAACCCTTTTCTTCCACACCAATATAGACTCAAATTATTGAAAACACCCATTGGCAAATGTCCCTAGGTTGGAAAAATAAGAGCGAGCTAAAAACCATTCTCTTTGTCATCCTTGTACAACCCATCTGTCTCCCTCACTACCAATTGTATATTATCAAACACCAAAGGCTCCATCATTTATCCACCCGACAAAGATGAAAGATCCCAACTTGTAACCCATTCACCTGACCACCAAATTACCCTGTTTTTTAGTTTTTAAAGCATACAATCTGTAGCAATTATCTCTAAAGGCTTCATTCTCAGGGTTTGTCTCACATGCTTAGAAATGATGTGATTCTTTGTGGACCTGCACTTCTCTAACATCGAGGCTTTCCAGCTCAGCCGACATAGACTGTAACAAATTTTTTGTGGATGCCCCCTTGAGCCGATATGTTGGATAATAGCTTTGAGCTAAAAACCTCTCATCTCTATGGGGATGGTTAAGTGGGGACTGTGTTATTTATGGGTTGATTAATCGCGGATTAATCGGTGATATGCAGCAAAGAACAGAGTCCTAGTCAATGTGGTCATAAGCCTCTCAAAATCAATCTCACAGACCAAACCCAGGGAATCACATGTCAGCCTCGTGTTTACCAACTAATTAGCAATCATCACCCCATCCGAAATCTGCATGACCTTGACAAAAGCACCTATTCCGGCCCAATAATAGAATCCATACATGATTTTAGCTTCCTTCCATAGCACTGGCAATGATCTTCCAAGTTTCCATCCGTTCTTTCAGTTTTGAGCTCTCAATCTCAGAACAATTCTACAGAGGCAGCTTAGTTTGTATTACATGATGTTGTTTTCTCATTAACTACAATCATCTGTTTCTTCTTATGTCATATTAAATAATGCTGATTCCCTAAATGCTGATTGTGTCTAAATAAATGTTTTTTTTTTTTAATCAAATATACTCACCTCTTTCTTCTTGTGTCATCTTGACTAATACTGATTGTATGTTTACATTGTTTTTGAAGTATTTATGTATTTGATATTTGAGACTCCTTATCTTTTGATTAATATCCGCGACTGTAATCTACTCTGTCATTTTTACATATAGGTTGTGTTAGACAAACTGGTTAAACCTTCCAATGCAATTGTCGACTATAATACAAGGTATGTTATGTCCCAAGTTTTCTAGTTAAGATTCTAAGGGTGTGTTTGGTTGCATGGAATTTATGGGGGGTCCACTTGTGTTTAATACAAAATTGATCTAAATGTGGTGGATCACATACGATGAATTCTACATTTTGATCAAAAGTGGGAATTGAACTCCCATGAAAGTCCCAATTCCTTGCTCCAGCCAAAGAATTCGATTCCCATATTTCATAAGAGTACAACTACCCATCGCTGATCACAATTAGAATTCATTCATGATAAGTGATCTACTACATTTTGATCAATTTTGCCTTAAACACATGGTCCCCCATTGAGGTACCCCTCACGAATTCCATACAACCAAACACTCTTAGTTTCAATAGGTTGTTGCACCCTTCAGTTGGACACAAATACAAAATTTCTATTGCTTACTCATTTTTCCAGTGTTTTTATTGTGGGACTGGGTTTTCATTGTGGAATATGAAACATTGCGGTGTCAGTTACTAAACAAAATAGCTTGTCCAAAAGTTCCCTGAGGTGTTTCTCATTGACCCTAATGATGGATTTTTCAAAATAGCTTGTCCAAAAGTTCCCTAAGGTGTTTCTCATTGACCCTAATGATGGATTTCCTGTGAACTGTAAGTTATTGGTAAGTACTATTCATGGGCAATTTTGAAACCTCATTTGTGCAAGTGTGCCATGAAAAGAATTGGGCTATATTTTGGAAAGGCTACTAAAAAAAGAAGTTACATCAAAAGGTATTCTCTTTCTGCTTTTTTTTCATTCTCCTTGTAGAGTTGTGATCAAGTATCATAACTCATAATGCTTAGTCCATTTGGAAAGAAGGTAATCTAGATTTACGCCTAAAAACTTGCTTGTGGAGGATAGTATTCTTGATGAATTTTTTCATTGCTGCGATTGGAGGCATGCGAGTGGTCGGTTTTAAGACTATCTTGATGTAGACATGCTTTTGTTTAGACCCTCCCCATTTACAAACAAATTTTTTTTTTTCTTAGAAAAAGGTGGGAGCGTGAGGTTTGCATCCGTTTACATTGAGGGTTATTTAAATTTTGGGTCCTATCGTTTGTACAAGTTTTGTAACGGTAGTTTGTCTAGGTTAGGTCCAGGTTAGAGTTTGGATCACAACACTATGTTAACTTTGTTAACCAGCTAACATCCGTACTTCAAATTATGTTTTGGCCCGTTGACATCATTGACTTAGTCAAATGCTAAGAGAAAAAAGTCTTGATCAACAAGTCATGTGGCTGAAACATAATTTGAAATGACATGCCTAGTGAGGTTTTCTTTGTTGTACAACTTTGCACGGATATGTATCGTATCAGGCATGATGGCATGGCAACAAACACTAGGGCATGAATACGATGATTAACAAATCATTAGGATTGTCGCTATTTTGGTACATGATGAAAATGGGTAATTAATTATTATGATTTGTAACTGGGCCTATTAGAATAAAGTCTATGGCATTAGCCAAAGTAGGGAAAGGGGTAGGATTAGATTGCTTGCCAAAGAAATTAGTTAGGTCATAAATAAGGCATGAAATTGAACACTGTAGGTGGTCATTGATTGAATGAAATTTATGTTATCTTATTTATCTCTTATTTAGGGTTTATCGTAAATCTAGTGTAGCTTTAGCTTTAGTGTAGCATAGAAATCATCAATTAGTATTAGATCCCAAGGTTCTATCAGTTGATTGATTATTTGGAAAGAGTTTCGATTTGAAGAAGATTGAACAAAAAGAAGAGAGAAGAGAAGAAACAAAGCTTGTTGGAAAAATCAACACTGTCATTGTTATTGTTTACCGACACTGTTCACCAACCAAGTTATTTGCACCCATGATTAGTCAGAAACACCAACAGTGAAAAAAAAAAATGAGTGGGCCCTTAGAAAGAAATATGACACTGAAGAGGCTGGCACAAAGAAATATGCTGTCAGTCGCTATCTGAAATTTCAAATGACTGATGATAAGTCTATGGAAATCCAATCACACGAGCTTCAAAAGATTGCTCATGAAATTATATCTGAGGGAATGACTTTAGATGAACAATTTCAAGTAGCTGTTGTGATAGACAAATTGCCCCCTAGCTGGAAAGATTTTAAGAATGTCCTTAGGCATAAAACTAAAGAGTTTTCCCTAGAAAGCCTGATAACCCGACTTCGTATTGAGGAGGAAGCCAGGAAACAAGATCAGAAAGAGGAAGTTCTGATTATTTCAAACCATAAGAAGTCTACCCCTGTTTCTCTGAAACCCAATGGAAAGACAATGAAAAATCAGAATAGCAATAAAAACCGGAACCATCAGAATCGGAACCAGCAGAACCGGAACAATCAGAACCGCAACCATCAGAATCAGAATCCTCCGCGAAATCAGAATGGACAAAAACATCCCTCCAAGAATGATTCAGCACAGTTCCTTTGCTACACCTGTGGTAGGCCAGGACATATGGCCAGGAACTGTCGGAATGGATCTCGTCCTACACCTCAGGTGAACCTAACCGAAGACCAACTTATTGCCATGATCTCTGAGATCAATTTTGTTGGTGGATCCGAGGGATGGTGGGTCGACACTGGTGCTTCTCGACATGTCTGCTACGATCGAGAAATGTTCAAGTCCTATTCTGAAGCTGAGGACAAGAAAGTGTTGTTGGGTGATTTCCACTCGACTATAGTTGCTGGAACTGGAACAGTAGAACTGAAGTTTACCTCTGGAAAAAGAGTTATCCTGAAAGACGTCTTGCATACTCCAGAGATGAGAAAGAATCTAGTATCTGGTTTTCTTCTGAACAAGGCTGGGTTTACTCAAATCATAGGGGCTGATTTATATACTATCACAAAGAATAATGTATTTGTGGGGAAAAGATATGCTACTGATGGGATGTTTAAGTTAAATGTTGAAGTGAATAAAATTTCTAGTTCTGCTTACGTGTTGTGCACTTTTAATATCTGGCATGCTAGATTTTGTCATGTTAATAAACGTATTATTAAAAACATGAGTAACTTAGGACTAATTCCAAAATTGTCCTTAAATGATTTTGAAAAGTGTAATTATTGTAGTCAAGCTAAGATAACCAAAACACCACATAAATCTGTAGTTAGAGAATCTGAACCTTTAGATTTGATACATTCAGATATATGTGAACTTGATGGTATCTTGGCTAGAAATGGAAGACGTTATTTTATTACGTTTATTGATGACTGTTCTGATTATACTTTTGTTTACTTAATGAAAAATAAAAGTGATGCCTTTGACATGTTTAAATTATTTTTGACTGAAGTTGAAAATCAATATAATAGAAAGATTAAGAGACTTAGGAGTGATAAAGACACTGAATATGATAGCAGTACTTTCATAGAGTTCTATAATTCTCAAGGAATTATTCATGAAACAACTGCACCATATTCTCCTGAGATGAATGGCAAAGCTGAAAGGAAAAATAGAACTCTTACCGAGTTAGTTGTTGCCATAATGCTTAATTCCGGTGCTGCTTCGCACTGGTGGGGAGAAATTATCTTGATAGTCTGTTATGTACTAAATAGAGTCCCCAAATCGAAAAGTAGAACATCGCCCTATGAAATTCTGAAAAATAGACAACCAAACTTGTCCTATTTGAAAACTTGGGGTTGTTTAGCTTATGTTAGAATTCCTGATCCTAAAAGAAACAAGCTTGCTAGTAGGGCATATGAATGCGTATTCATAGGATACGCCATGAATAACAAAGCTTATAGATTCTATAATCTTAAAGATCAAGTTATTATAGAATCAAACGACATTGACTTTTATGAAGATAAATTTCCTTTTATTTCGAGGAATAGTGGGGGTACATCATCAAACAACGTACCTTTGTTCAGGGTTAATGAAACTATTAAAGCCACAGAATCTGAGCCAAGAAGAAGTAAACGGAAACGATCTTCTAAAAACTTTGGCCCCAATTACTATGTCTTTTCAGTCGAAGAGGATCCCCTTAGTTTTCAAGAGGCCCTATCCTCTATAGATGCCAATTTTTGGGAAGAGGCTATCGATGATGAAATGTACTCTCTTGAGTCTCACAGAACTTGGCACTTAGTCGATTTGCCACCAGGTTGTAAGACAATAGGATGTAAATGGGTATTTAAGAAGAAATTGAAACCCGATGGTAATGTTGACAAGTTCAAGGCTCGTCTCGTAGCCAAAGGGTATAGATAGAGAGAAAATGTTGATTTCTTTGACACATATTTTCCTGTAACCAGGATTACATCTATTCGAGTGTTAATTTCTCTTGCTGCAATACATAACCTAGTTTTGCACTAAATGGACGTTAAGACTGTGTTTCTTAATGGCGATTTGGAAGAAGAAATTTACATGGACCAACCTGAAGGTTTTGTTATTCCAGGATAAGAACATAAAGTTTGCAAACTAGATAAGTCACTTTACGGGTTGAAACAAGCTCCAAAACAATGGCATGAAAAATTTGATAATCTTGTTATCGCACATGACTTTAAAGTGAACGAAAGTGACAAATGCATTTACTATAAAGCTGAAAATGGCATTTGCACTATAATATGTCTGTATGTGGATGACTTACTTATCTTTGGTTCTAATATCCATGCCGTGAATAAAGTGAAAGCTTTATTGTGTGCAAACTTTGATATGAAAGACCTTGGAGAAGCGAGTGTAATCCTTGGTATCAAGATTACTAGGTCTGAAAAGGGCATTTCTTTGGATCAATCTCACTATATTGAGAAGATCTTAAATAAATATAATTACTCTGACTGTAAACCTGCATGTACTCCTTATGATTCTAGTGTAAAGTTGTTCAAGAACACCGGTGACGGTGTTAGACAATCTGAGTATGCGAGCATCATTGGTAGTCTTAGATATGCTACCGATTGCACTAGACCCGACATAGCTTACGCTGTTGGATTACTATGCAGATTTACAAGTAGACCTAGTATAGAGCATTGGCATGCAATTGAACGGGTCATGAGGTACCTGAAGAGGACTAAGAACCTCGGATTACATTATCAGAAGTTTCCCGCTGTCCATGAAGGATATAGCGATGCTGATTGGAACACCCTTTCAGATGACTCCAAAGCCACCAGTGGCTATATTTTCAATATAGCTGGTGGAGCTGTTTCTTGGAAATCAAAGAAACAGACCATTCTGGCACAGTCCACGATGGAGTCAGAGATTATAGCACTAGCCACAGCTAGTGAAGAAGCGGGTTGGTTGAGAAACCTGCTAGCAGAGATCCCTTTATGGGAAAGATCGATTCCAGCTGTCTTGATCCATTGCGATAGTACCGCGGCTATTGCAAAAATACAGAACCGTTATTATAACAACAAGAAACGACAAATACGTCGTAAGCATAGTACGATTAGAGAATTTCTATCTACTGGTGCTGTGAGAGTGGATCATGTACGAACTGATGCGAACTTGGCTGATCCTTTGATGAAAGGATTAGCTAGAGAGAAGGTTTTCAAAACCTCGAAAGGAATGAGACTATTGCCCTTAGTTTGATGAGTTATTCACGATGGTAACCCAACCTATAGACTGGAGATCCCAATAAATAGGTTCAATGGGTAATAACAAGTCGTGAATGATATGATGTGAATCATGCTGACAAAATAGCAATCCCATTCCTAGATTAAAGCATGAATTCCTGAAGCGATAGTAAGATGAGTTAAAAACTCTTAATAAGGTCTATACTCTATGTGGAGTGGAGTACCTAGCTACAGGAGTACTCTTGATAGACTCACCTAAGTGATTGTGGAAGTTTGGCTGCTTCCTATGGAATTTGTGGGCAAAATTCCTAGAGCCTTCACTACACTAGGATATACATGCATGGCCGTAAAGCACGGGCTTTTTAGACTTCACCCTGGTAAGGTTGTGCGTGTAATGTCTGTTAGATAGAGTTCAAAACTACGAGTTGCTCTAGTATATTCTAAAGCATGAACACTACGCAAGAGTTCAAGTCGAAAGACACTTTTGTTTATGCACAATCTTATATTTTAAAGATTGCTCGATGAAAATTGTTTTTAAAAATCCAAGTGGGGGATTGTTGCAAATTTGGCTTTTTAAAAATAAAAACAAATGTGTGTTTACCTGGTTTTGAACCCTGGACCTCTCTCTCTTATTTTGATCTTTGAATCACTCTCTATTTTATAGTCCCATATCTACTATATATCTCTTTGAGGTAGAGTATATAAGAAGATAGTTAGGACTTGGGTTTGGACCCCTTGGGGGTACCACTCTTTTATGAGGAGGGGAGAGATAGACCCTCGCGCCCGCCGCCGCCGCCGTCCGTCCGGTCGGGCGGGTCGGGTTGGGTTGGGTTGGGTCATTTAGAGAGCAAAACATTTTTTTGCTGAAATTTTATTTAAACGAAAAATAAATTTCTGAAGAGGACTGAGTCTAAACGGTCTCTCTGAACTACGTTTTGGCTCCGCGATTTTTGGCTTAAATCCCGCCGCCATATCTCCACGATTTGATCTTGCCAATGAACCTAGTCCTATAAATACCATCTAGTTTAGAGTTTTATATATAAGAAAAAAGAAGAAAAACACAGAGCTTCTGCAATTTACAGAGAGTATAAAAGTTTACAGTTTTCGAGCTTCTTTATTTTTACAAAAACAGTCTTGCATCCTGTTCTTCAAAGTCGAAACAGTTTTGCGAAAAACAGTTCTTCGAAATCAAAACAGTTTTGCGAAAAGCAGTTCTTCGACATCAAATCAGTTTTGCGAAACGTCTTAAAGAGAGCGACCTATTGTTGTTAAATATGCTGTAAATTCGAAATAAAAGAAGAAACGATGGTACCAATTTTGCTTGGGTTGAGTCGCGGACTAGGTCGCTCTCTTTAAGACGTTTCGCGGCTCTGCCCAAAATTGTGCAAGCAGTTTCGTAGCCCCGCCGTCCCCAGGATAAAACAGCCGAGAATCTTCTCCGTCTCGTTCAAAAATTGCACAATAGTTGAACGGTATACAAATCACCCTTAATCTCCTTATTTGCTCGGAATCACCAGAAAATCAATCAGTAACAAACAGAAACTTGGCAAACCAACAGATACTGTTTTCGCAAAACTGATTTGAAGTCGAAGAACTGCTTTTCGCAAATCTGTTTCGACTTCGAAGAACAGGATGCATGACTGTTTTTGTAAAAATAAAGAAGCTCGAAAACTGTAAACTTTTATACTCTCTGTAAATAGCAGAAGCTCTGTGTTTCTCTTCTTTTTTCTTATATATAAACTCTAAACTAAATGGTATTTATAGGTAGAAAACATACAATCGAAAAACGAAAAATAGACTAGGTTCATTGGCAAGATCAAATCGTGGAGATATGGCGGCGGGATTTAAGCCAAAAATCGCGGAGCCAAAACGTGGTTCAGAGAGACCGTTTAGACTCGGTCCTCTTCAGAAATTTATTTTTCGTTTAAATAAAATTTCAGCAAAAAAATGTTTTGCTCTCTAAATGACCCAACCTGACCCGCCAGCCCGACCGACCGGACGGACGGCGGCGGCGGCGGGCGCGAGGGTCTATCTCTCCCCTCCTCATAAAAAAGTGGTACCCCCAAGGGGTCCAAACCCAAGTCCTAACTATCTTCTTATATACTTTACCTCAAAGAGATATATAGCAGATATGAGACTATAAAATAGAGTGATTCAAAGATCAAAATGAGAGAGAGAGGTCCAGGGTTCAAAACCAGGTAAACACACATCTGTTTTTATTTTTAAAAAGCCAAATTTGCAACAATCCCCCACTTGGATTTTTAAAAACAATTTTCATCGAGCAATCTTTAAAATATAAGATTGTGCATAAACAAAAGTGTCTTTCGACTTGAACTCTTGCGTAGTGTTCATGCTTTAGAATATACTAGAGCAACTCGTAGTTTTGAACTCTATCTCTAACAGACATTACACGCACAACCTTACCAGGGTGAAGTCTAAAAAGCCTGTGCTTTACGGCCATGCACATATATCCCAGTGTAGTGAAGGCTCTAGGAATTTTGCCCACAAATTCCATAGGAAGCGGCCAAACTTCCACAATCACTTAGGTGAGTCTATCAAGAGTACTCCTGTAGCTAGGTACTCCACTCCACATAGAGTATAGACCTCATTAAGAGTTTTTAACTCATCTTACTATCGCTTCAGGAATTCATGCTTTAATCTAGGAATGGGATTGCTATTTTGTCAGCATGATTCACATCATATCATTTATGACTTGTTATTACTCATTGAACCTATTTCTTGGGATCTCCAGTCTATAGGTTGGGTTACCATCGTGAATAACTCATCAAACTAAGGGCAATAGTCTCATTCCTTTCGAGGTTTTGAAAACCTTCTCTCTAGCTAATCCTTTCGTCAAAGGATCAGCCAAGTTCGCATCAGTTCGTACATGATCCACTCTCACAGCACCAGTAGATAGAAATTCTCTAATCGTACTGTGCTTATGACGTATTTGTCGTTTCTTGCCGTTATAATAACGGTTCTGTATTTTTGCAATAGCCCGCAGTACTATCGCAATGGAATCAAGACAGCTGGAATCGGTCTTTCCCATAAAGGGATCTCTGCTAGCAGGTTTCTCAACCAACTCGCTTATTCACTAGCTGTGGCTAGTGCTATAATCTCTGACTCCATCGTGGACTGTGCCAGAAATGGTCTGTTTCTTTGATTTCCAAGAAACAGCTCCACCAGCTATATTGAAAATATAACCACTGGTGGCTTTGGAGTCATCTGAAAGGGTGTTCCAATCAGCATCGCTATATCCTTCATGGACAGCGGGAAACTTCTGATAATGTAATCTGAGGTTCTTAGTCCTCTTCAGGTACCTCATGACCCGTTCAATTGCATGCTAATGCTCTATACTAGGTCTACTTGTAAATCTGCATAGTAATCCAACAACGTAAGCTATGTCGGGTCTAGTGCAATCGGTAGCATATCTAAGACTACCAATGATGCTCGCATACTCAGATTGTCTAACACCGTCACCGGTGTTCTTGAACAACTTTACACTAGAATCATAAGGAGTACATGCAGGTTTACAGTCAGAGTAATTATATTTATTTAGGGATCTTCTCGATATAGTGAGATTGATCCAAAGAAATTCCCTTTTCAGACCTAGTAATCTTGATACTAAGGATTACACTCGCTTCTCCAAGGTCTTTCATATCAACGGAGTTACACTCGTTTTCAATATTCATACCCCCTATTCTCCCTACCATACCCATAATATTCCCCATCCCCATAGTAATATCCGTATAGCCCAATTCCAATCCACTACCACACTATGTTTAAAACCCATAACCAGCTTTACTATCCACAACCATAATACACCCATGTCTCCTCTTACCCCTAACCTGAACTAGTTTCTCCTACACCACCCCACCCCATCTGCTAGTGATGTACACCCCTATATATCTCTACTGGACTGGGAAGAGTTTTCGAGAGATTTAGCAAAACGGATTTGCGCTCGCATTGCCCTACTTTTTTATGCCTAGAGAGAACAAGCAAAAGCAAAGGCAGAGAAGATCTAGCGGATGAGAGCAATATTGGTGAAAGGCGAAATGCACAAAGAGCCGAATGAGTCATCCTGCTTGTCAGAGTTCCTCCAGCTTTTTCAGGAAGTTAAGGGCACTATCGCACATTCGATTTAAAAAATGTGGGTCATTTGACTTATGTGATTTCTTTCCCATTTATTGTTAAGAGGATGATGTTTCTTCAACGACAGACGCATGGAGTGACGATGATTATGTTGACCCATTTTGTAAATATTGTGACACGAGTTTATGCGCACGAGTTTGTTTCAGCAGGTCTCTTCCAAATTATTGTTCTTTAAGGCACGTTGCATCTTTTTTGAGTTGGTGCTATCTATTGCAAGTGAGAATTGTGGCATGTTTCGAGATCGTTTACTTCGTGTGCATTACGCCTTATATTCTCTAATTGGATGCTCGTGTTCGTTTGACTTCTTCAACTTCAAGCTGAGCTTCTTCAATCCGGGGAGGGTGATGTAAGCGGGTAATTAGTTAGTATTATTTGTAATTGGACCAACTATAATAAAACCCATATTAGTCAGGGCATTAGTCAAAGTAGGGTTAGGGTTAGGGTTAGATTAGATTGCTTGTCATGGATGTCAGTTAGGTTATAAATAAGGTATGGAATTGAGCACTATAGCTGGAAATTGATTGAATGAAAATTAATGTTTTCTTATTTATCTCTTATTTAGGGTTTACCATAGATCTAGTGTAGCTTTAGTCATCAAAAGAGAAATAGCTAAGAATATGGATTACCAAGCCTTTCGCTCAATCGATATACAAAATACTACAACTTCATGAGTGTGACTAAGTTTTTTTAAGTAAATATTAAATTAATATAAAATTTAAGAAAACGGTTAGGTGAAATGTCCAAGGAGCGAGGATTGTAAATGAAGTGTCCAATAAATGCGAGGAGTCGTGTTTTGAAAAGTGCCCGAGGATTATATATGAAATCCTTTGAAAGTGTCATCTTGTTAAGTGGGATAAATATTCATTCCATTCCCAAGAAAGATAACCCATTTTCCTACTTCGTTGTTTTCTGAAAACGCATGCATGACCTGTTATCTAGATGTAATGGGGGTTGTGAGGAGAATGAAATGCTTTTAGAACAAGGTTGAGAGAGACTCTTTACACCTATGTAACAACATATACGTAAGTATAGTCTGACATGTCGCCCAAACACAATACATAACATGTCCTTGATACGCCTGTACATTTTAGTATTATTTACTTTGTCAACAAGAAATTTTGAATTATTAACCATATTCATTCACTTGAAGGTCAACATTGCTACACGTGTACTGAGTTGTCATAATATACTTGTAACATTTGCAAAGAATTGAAGTTTTTCAAAGCTATGTGAAAAAAGTTGATGATCTAAGCATGGAGTATCGAATGGGAGTATCCATAAGTATGAACACGTGTATAAGACATGATATGTGTTGGCAGCTTTATCTATATAAATAGATATCCTTGTGACATAGCTTTACATGCTTGTGCCTTATGCAATCTGCTAGGATAAAGAAGGGAAAAACAGTCAAGTCTGGAACAAAGTTTGTTAGAAAGATTTCTGGCTAGGAAGCACGAATTCTTCGTAAAACCCTCCGAATCCTAGTAATACGCGAGTCGGATACGGATACGCGTGCGATTCACGTTCGCATACGTATCGACACGCGGGTCAACGTGACCTTGGTCAGGATACGGCTTGACCCGGTCCGGATACGAGTCTGGACACGGTCAGGATTCGGTTGTCAATAATTTTTTTTTTCAATCGGACGACTGAAATTTTCCCAGAGATCCATCGATCAGATCAGAGATCGATCGAGTAGGGAGAGATCGAGCAGGGAGATCGATCGAATCGACTGGGAGAGATCGATCGAGCAGGGAGATCGATCAGGGAGTGGAATTGAACAGGGAGAGAGATTGACTGGGAGTCTGGGAGCTTTCGCTGCTTTCTTCAACCTCCTGCGCCTCAATCACCATGGCTTGCAGAGAATTAGCAGTATTACTTGGATGGATCTTCTTGGCCTTCTTGAAAAATCCTAATGAACCGATATTGGGTTTTACATCTTGCAGGCTCTCCCTCCCTTTCTTCAACCTACCAGAAGAATATTATCATTGCTATCTATATGAGATATTATTGCTATCTATATGAGATATTATTGCTATCTATTATCAATGCTATCTATATGAGATATTATCATTGCTATTTATATCATTGCGATAGATATTATCATTGTTATCTATATTATCATTGCTATCTATATGGATTCCATTGATGTGTTGGGTAGGGTCCAAGTTAAATCCGGCCCATATTAGAATCAATTACCCTAATTTTCACTTATGTACCCAAACTTTTTATTCATTCAAATAATTTCATTAATTAAGCTCATTGCATTTAGATGTTTTATATATTTAGATTATTAATTATTATTTGAGTTATGACATTATGTTAATAAATTTTTAATAAAATATAAAATAAAAATAAGGTTTGACGTGTCGCCGAGTGAGTCCTAGTTTTTTGAAAATTGCCGAGTCGATGTATCGTATCCGTGTCCGATACGATACGCGTATCCGAGTTCGTGCATCCCATATTTCTGGTTGTAGGCGTCTATTATGGTAGTACACATCTGTCAACATCTTCATTGGATTCTTTTTTGTTTGCTTTTAATAAAAAACTCATTGGGTTCATATGGTATCACGAGGTGAACTGCTACCAGTTTATTGTATTCGGTTTTTTCTTAAAACTTTGTTTCAGTATGTTACTCAACTTTTGCCTTTCCAAAATAAGAAAAGAAATACGTTCAGCACCCAAAATTGGTTGTATCATTCAAGCACACATTCACCAAAATTTGGAGAGTTGAAGCATGTGGTAAAAGTCTAAAAAGGGTATAGGGAAAAAGTCAATTTCATTTATTTATTAAATTTGTATAAAAAAATTAATTTCAAGGTTTAGTAATGCACCAACTGCTTTGCACCGCTTTTGTTTCATTTACCTTTAACGGGAAGAAGGCACTGTGGAAACTACAGTTTCTTTCCTCGGATTATGCAGGTACAGTGGAATCACTTGTGAGACGCTGAGTGGGGTAAATACACGACTTCCAGATATACAGGTCTGAGGTCTCTCATCCCTATTTCATATCATGGAGCCTTGGTGAAATGACATGTTCTTTAGTTGCTTAAGTGACATCTCTGTTTGCATTCTCATACAAG
>QNQO01007458.1:0-365865 GCA_003290165.1 Berberis thunbergii | reverse complement strand
TATCCATTCCAAGTCCTACATATCCTAAAAGTCTGTCGTATCTTCATATTCCGCATCTGTGGGTGTGCCCATCTCCATATTTTGGACATTAAACGTTGTAAGAGTACTTCTAATGTCTCTCATAGTTGTCACATTGTATAATACACCTTATACAATGGAAGCACCTGTGTTTGTGAACTTTTGGTAAAATTTTATGTTAAAGTAAAACCGTTGCTATGAAAAACACATGTAGATCGCGTAGTCCTTAAAATGGGTTGAAGATAACAAGAAAGACTAAATAGATATGGTTCACTTGATAAAAGAGACTCCTTCCACATGAGAATGGAGGCAGTTCAGCTTATCTTGAACAATAAAACAATTAAGTGCATAAAGATTGCTAGCATCTCTGAATAAAGTAGTCTTCAATTTCAAAGAAGAGTCAAGTGAAGTTTGAATCTCTGTGAAATGTAGCTATGTGATTAGTATAGCCTTCTACTTCAGAAAGCCAAACAAGTGACATTTTAACAACACAAAAACAAGAAAGAGGGAATAAACAAAGCATGTAACATGGGTAATGCCACACTTACCTTGGTTTGTAAAGGTGGTGTATTTCCAAGTGTCAACTTGCAATAGACGCTAGGATTTCCAACAGATTGCTTGAAATTGTTTCCATGCTTAATAATTACCAACAAAGTCCCTGGCAAACATTGTAAAAGAAGTTCAGCCTTCTCCTGAAACTGAGGTGGACCAGACTGGATCAAGTATTGCAGCAAAGGAATCGCCTCTGCTGCAGCAACTGATTGAGTTTTGAAGACTTCATCTGGACAGGCTGACCAAGCTTGCCTACGCAGGAAAAGTGAATCCAAGGAAGATTCTTGAATTGCCTCTGACCCAGATTTGAGCGATGTCACTAATGGGAATACTTAGGGTGGCAGGCTCCGTGATCTCAAACGTGGAAGTTGCTAAATAGTGCACAAAGAGCTTTCAGGTACTCCTCACTAACACTTCCAGCAGCCCATAAATCCTTTTCAATAGCAGCTGAACACATCCACAACATTACAAACACATTAAGATTATGCATAGAAAGTTACTAACCAGCATTCCCAATAACTAACAACAGTCACACTAGATCAAACCAGCACTCCATAATCTTTAAAAGCAAAATTCAGTGGATCACATTGAACAATCATGATACACTGTCCAATGGAAAATTACTTGACCTTTGAAAAACTATAATAACTGGTGGATAGATACTCCCAACAAGCTTCATCCTCCAAAGATTGGCATTTGTATATTCTAGTGTTACCCAACTTCAAATCTTAACCATTGCAAAGCTGCTGTAAAAGCCTAACATTTCTCCATACCATAATCACTTTTTATGTCAGTATCTTGAAATTCGGATTCTTTTCCAACCAAAATTTGTGGACACAAATTTGCATAAAGAAAAAAATGAAAATAAATAAATAAAAAAGAAGTAACCTTGGGAGAACAAAAATAATAGAAATAAAACTAATAAACAATTGATCATATGATTAACTTCCACATCTTGTGAGGAAAACATAAATTATGCAGCAGTTCTACTAGGAGAAGCTAACGAATAGGGCATGATTAGGCTATGATGGATAACACGAAATAGCACCAATTATTGCAGTCATCAATAAGTCGGCCTTGATATGGAATCATCATCTGCCAATAATGCATCTAGGCAGGTAGGGATTGAGTTCTATGTGGAAGTTTGTGATTTGATGTTGAGCTTACAAATCACTCCTTTGAAATCTGTATAACACAATTCTCATGTTATCTAAAAACTTCAGGAGATCATGTCAAAAAGAGATCGATGAGCAAATATACCTGTTATAGCTCTCACCGTCTCACAAGAAGCATACTCTTGAATAGTGTTGTTAGAAAAGAGCAGCTTAACAAACATTGCAGCCTGAACAGATGTATCCGGATCACTTGTACTGATGAGGTCTAGCACATTACTTGATCGGCTGTACATTACCAAATTTTGCAAGGCACAGATGGCCACCACTTTCATTTCTTCTGTAGGCTGGTCTTCAAGTAAATAAACTAGAGCCCGGGAAGCAGAAACTGGTCTGTAGTTTCGAGCAAGGCGCTCGTTTTGGAAGAGATCACCAGAGCTAAAGTGGCCAACAGTCTTGCCTGTTGAACTTGGGTTTGTGGATCCAGAAGGTACTGAGATAGTGGTCCAACTGCAAGTCTCAGCAGCTTTAGTTTCCCTGATCTTCACATTATTAAGCAAAACTTCAAGAAGTCCTTGCTGCAGTTTCCTCACACTGATGCAACCTTAGAAGTTCCAAAAGTGCCTCTAAAGCACCACTTTCAGCCATGGCTTCAGCACTGGTTGAATCGTCACTTTCATACACTAGCAAAGCATTCAATGCACCAATGACCGTACTTTCTGTGCCAGATTGAAGCAACTTTACCAACACTGAAACCGGTACCTCCAGGTAGTATTCAGAACTAAATTGTAGGATGCTAATCAAAACCAAGGCAGCAGATTCCCACAAGGCATTAGGCAAAGTGGATTCAGCTTGCAATATAAATTTCGAAAGCTCGTTGACACACCCTCTTTTGCTATTTCGTTAGGCCAATTAAAGGCGATACCAGCAAGAGATTGTATAGCACTTTGTTGCAACATCTGTATATCGGACCTTAGAACTCGTACCAGAGGGCCAATTGCTTTCTGGGTTATTTGGTCCTTCTGGAAATGTTCCTCTAGAAGCAGATGTGAGAGAAGTTCAGCTGCCAATTGCTGCACTGCTGGAATTGTAGAATCCAGTAAAAGTGGATCACTGATTCCATACTTTGGTGAGAAAGGAAAGGTGATACAAAACCTGCAAATAGGATATTCAGAATACAAAAGGAATGAAATGGGAAGAATAAACAGATTGTATTAGAATAGTAAGGGATACAATGTCCATGGAATTTCGCGAGCCTGGTCTCTCCCGTCTCAATAAACTCTAATTCGATGATCCCTTCCTACTCTCCCGACCTTTCCTTCCCTTTTCATAGCTAATACTTGACTCTACAGAACACATCCTTCTAATTCCCCTCCTAGTGATACTGAGTAGTTCGCCTGATACAAACTCAATCCTTCTATTCGCCTTCTCAGTGATACACCTTCTAGTGAATACTAGTAATTCCCTTCTAGTGAACACCTTCTAGTGAATACTAGTAGTTCCTTGATCCTTCTTCCTTTTAGCATATGTGAACCTAATGGTGGGCTTATCAATACCCCCCGCACGAACTCGTACCTTGTCCTCAAGGTGAAATGAAGGGAATTGAGTGTTGATGAGGTCAAATTCCTCCCACGAGGACTCAAAGTCAGGCATGTCTTCCATTTAATTAGGACTTCTAGGCAACCCTTCGCATTATAACGCAAATCCATCACGTCAGCTGGTTCGACCCGCCACTCTAAATCATCCGAGAGTTGAAGAGGGAATGGCTGAAATTGGCTGCCTGTCCCAGGGCTGGGCGGCAACATAGATACATGGAATACTGGGTGTATCTTGACTGCAGGAGGTAAAGCCAGCCTGTAGGCTACCATGCCAATGCGATCCAGCACCATATAAGGGCCAAAGTAGCGTGGGGCAAGCTTCTCATTCAGTCGTTTTGCCAAGGAGCGCTGCCGGTAAGGTTGGAGCTTGACATAAACCAAATCACCCACCTCAAAACTGACCTCCCTGCGCCGCTTATCTGCCGAGGTTTGCATGCGTTTCTGAGCACGCCGTAAGTGAGCCTTGAGCTCCTCAAGCACAGCATCCCTGTCTTTTAACTCAGATTCCAGAGTTGAGTTGGCCGTGGAGCCTTCTTCAAATCTTAACACAGGAGGAGGAGGCCTATTGTACACCACTGTGAAAGGGGTGGTGTTGGTGGAAGAGTGGAACTAGGTGTTGTACCAGAATTCAGCCCAAGGCAGCCACTTCACCCACTGTTTGGGCTTATTACCGACAAAGCACCTTAAGTAGGTCTCGAGGCATCTATTGACCACCTCGGTTGGCCATCCGTTTGCGGATGATAGGAGGAACTATGTTTCAGTCCAGTTCCTTGCAGCTTAAAATAATTCAGACCAGAAGTTGCTCAGAAACACTTTATCACGGTCTGACACTATGGACCTTGGAAACCCATGTAAGCGAACCACTTCCCGAATGAACAAGGCAGCAACCCCCGGAGCCGTGAAGGGTGTTTGAGCGGCAGGAAATGACTGTATTTGCTTAGGCGATCAACGACTACGAGGATACAAGAGTAGCCTTCGGATTTTGGAAGACCTTCCACAAAATCCATGGAGATGTCCTCCCAAACCTGCTCCGGAATCGGTAGTGGTTGGAGCAACCCAGCAGGAGACAGTGTCATGGTTTTGTTACGTTGGCAAACATCACACTTGGCAATATAGGTCTGGACATGTTTTTCATTCCCCTCCAATAGACGTCCTGAGAGAGACGCAAATAAGTTTTTAAGACGCCCGAATGACCCCCGACGTGACTGTTATGATATGCCTCCAAGAGTATAGGAACCCAAGGCGATGATGATGGGAACACCACCCGACCATGATAAAACAACCGGTCATGTTCCATGTGGTACCCTGCTGGACCCGCTTTCCCAGCTACGAGATCAGCGTATATAGGGCCGAGGACCTGATCTTGACAAACCTCGTCGTTTAGACCCTCCAAACTAGTACTCCACGAGGAAAGGGCGACCAACTCACATGCCTCGGGTCGCCTAGATAGCGCATCCGCAACCTTATTTTCCACCCCCCGGTCGATACTTAATATCAAATTGGTATCCTAGAAGCTTGGATATCCATTTTTGAATGTTCATCCGCCATTACCCGCTGATCTAAGAGAAATTTAAGACTTTTTTGGTCGGTGCGCACCAAAAACCGCCTTCCCAACAGGTAAGGGCGCCATTTTTGAATTGCCAAGACGATTGCCATCAACTCTCGTTCATAAATTGATTTCAGGCGAGCCCGAGTACCTAGAACCTGACTGAAATAGGCCACTGGTCGTTGTTTCTGCATTAACACAGCCCCAATACCGAACCCCGAAGCGTCGGTCTCAATCACAAATGGGGTTGAAAAATCTGGGAGCGCAAGTACTGGTACGGTCATCATGGCCTCCTTTAATTGCAGAAACGCCCTTTCGGCCTCCTTAGACCAACCCCAATTATCTTTTTTGAGAAGGTCAGTAAGTAGGGAAGCAATCTGTCCATACCCTTGAACAAATTTTCTGTAGTAGCCAGTCAACCCTAAAAACCCGCGTAACTCCTTCAAATTTTTAGGGGTGGGCCGAGATGGCCATTGCGTCGAGTTTGGACGGATTAGCAGCAACTCCCTGTGCCGATACAATGTGCCCCAAATACTCCAACTCCCTCTGGCCGAATGTGCACTTCCGCTGATTTACAGACAAGGAGTGATGTCGTAGTGTCGAAAAGATGATGTGAAGATGCCTGACATGGTCCTCCTCAGTCTTGCTATACACCAAAATGTCGTCAAAGAAAACCAACACAAATTTCCGTAAGAATTTTTTGAAGATGGAGTTCATCAGTGCTTGGAAAGTGGCTGGGGCGTTGGTCAGTCCGAAAGGCATGACAAAGAACTCGTAGTGCCCTTCATGGGTTCGTAAGGCTGTTTTCGGCACATCTTGGGGCCTTACACGGATCTAATGGTACCCCGACTTTAGATCCAACTTAGAAAAAAATTTTGCCCCATGTAGCTCATCCAGTAATTCGTCAATGACCGGAATAGGAAATTTGTCGGCCACTGTCACCCGGTTGAGTGCCCTGTAATCCACACAAACGCCAACTACCGTCTTTTTTCTTGACCAATAATAGGGGGCTTGAGAACGGGCTGTGACTTGGTTGAATAATTCCGGCAGCCAACATCTCTCCCACTAACTTTTCTATTTCATCCTTCTGAATTTGCGGGTAACGGTAGGGCCGGACACTTACAGGTTCGACCCCGTCTTTAAGTGTGATGGCGTGATCGCAACTCCGTTGGGGAGGTAACCCCTGAGGTGAATTGAGGACGTCGGAGTACTGACCCAACACGTCTCTGATGCTGCCTGAAGCTGCCTCCAAGGGAGTATGATCCTCTTCCTCCTTCAAAGCCAATGCACCCAACTCTAGTAACACTCCCTGACCCTGATGTTGTACTGCCCGTACTAATGCTTTGAAAGAGACCTGAGTTTTGCACAAGCTCGGATCACCCCGTAATGTGACCGAAGTCCTGCCCACGGTAAATTTCATGATCAATGCCTTCCAATTGATGTGCATCACCCCCCAATTTTTCCAGCCATTGCATACCTAAAATTGCATCAGTACCACCCAAATCTAAAGGTAAAAAAATCTTCAATTACCTCAATTTCTGGAAGTGAGAGCACCACTTGTTTGCAAATCCCTTCTGTTTTTACCGACTCCCCAGTCCCCATCAATACTCCGTAGTCGGCTGTCATGGTGAGAGGAAGGCCCAATTTCTGAACCAGATTACGATCGATGAAGTTGTGCGTGGCTCCTGAGTCGACCAACACAGTGACGGGCTAAGAAGAGATTGCCCCTTGAAGCTTCATTGTGCGGGAAGAAGTGAATCCTACCACCGAATTCATGGAAAGCTCTATACTCCCTTCGATTTGTTCCTCTGAATCTTGCGGTGGTGTATTGGGACTGGACTCCTCAGTGTCGAATTCCCCGGCGGAGCTTTCTTCGGTTGCCTCAAGATCATCCACCAAAAGAATTTGGAGTTGTCGTTTGCGACAGAGGTGACCTGGTGCGAATTTTTCGTCGCACTTGTAACAGAGACCACAAGCCCTCTTGCTCTGGATTTCAGCCTCCGTGAGGCGTTTGAATCCCCCCTCTCGACGGTTGTTGGCCAAATCCATCCGCTCCCCAAAAGGTGTTATTCGTTGATTCCCTTTGTTCTCCCATGGGCTGGAGGTGCGAAGAGGGGCGGTGATTTGGGGGTTATGGTTCATTGATTGTGAAGGAAACCTGATTTGGGCCGTTTTAGCCCATGGAGCGCTCGGCCCATTCCTTCCCAAAATGCAGTTTCTGTCCTCAATCAGTTGGGCTGCTTCCATCAAGTCATTGATGAATGTGCTTTCAAGCACTTCATCAGAAAGGTTGCGAAGAGGGGAGGCTAGGGTTTCGAACTGCTCGATGAATTCGTCCACAGTTCCTGTTTGTCGGATGGCCAAGAATTTCTCCGTCAGAGATCCTTCACAAAGCGGTCGAAATCGGGTAAGGAGCCGCTTGAACTCATTCCAGTTCTCTACGATTCGACGGCCTTCCATCCATGAAAACCAGGCTAAAGCCCGACCATCCATGCTCACTGCTGCTGCTTCGAGCTTCTCCTTCTCTGTCATCTGATTCATCATGAAATACCGCTCAGCCCGAAAGATCCAGCCATCCGGGTCATCCCCTGTGAAGATGGGGAATTCCAGCCTCCGTAGCCCCCTTGATTCTAAGTTTTCCATCTCCATTGGGGTCTCCGGTCTGCTTAGAGGAGATCCTAAGCTCGGGGAAGGGTTCCTCTCGCCCTCCACCTGCTTATGTTTCTCCAATACAGTCGATGAAGGTCCTGAGCTGCTTGAGGAAGGCCCAGCCCCATCCCGCTTTAGCAACTGTTCGATTCTGGTTGTCAACAAACCTAGTGATTTCTCAATCACCTCGAGGCGACTCTCCATACCAGGTAATTTCTGGAACCCAACTTGTGCTTTAGCCAATTCTTGTTGCAATTCTCCCTGTACCATCTCTAGTCTTTCTTCTAGGGCTTCTATTTTTTTTTGAGCCATGATTTCTGTCCCCTAGATCTTGCTCTGATACCAATTGATACAAACCTGCAATAGGAATCAGAATACAAAGGAATGAAATGGGAGAAAACAGATTGTATTGATAGTAAGGGATACAATTCCAGGAATTCGAGAGCCTGGTCTTTCCCTCTCAATAAACTCTAATTCGATGATCCCTTCCTACTCTCCCACCTTTCCCTTTTATAGCTAATACTGACCTAACAAACACATCCTTCTATTCCCTTCTAGTGAATACTAGTAGTTCCCTGATACAAACTCAACCTTCTATTCCCTTCTAGTGAACACCTTCTAGTGAATACTAGTAATTCCCTTCTAGTGAACACCTTCTAGTGAATACTAGTAGTTCCTTGATCCTTCTTCCTTCTAGCATATGTGAACCTAATGGTGGGCTTATCAGAAGGCCGTAATCACAATGACCGTCAGACTGCTCCACAATATTCACAAGAACCTGCAGAACACTATACTGCCCTTCAGGACCCAAATCTAATCTAGTTAGCAACAAAAAGAGAGGCTCAACCACTTTGACTGTAGACAAGCCCTTCGCAATGCTAGTATTATTGGTTAATATCCTAAGCAGTTCTGCAAACTGATTACAGAGAAAATCAGGTGCTTCGTGTAGGATATCAAGAATGCACTCAACAACTCCAGCTTTCACCATTTCAATCTTACACACAGGCCTGTCTTTCCCCAACTTCACCAGAGCTCCTGACGATTCGTGTTTCAACTTTCAAGAATACTGTATAAATGCTAGGATGAATGACACCGATCAGCAGCCATTGCCACTCAACCTTGTGCTACTGGCACTTCAGAAAGATGACAGCCACTGCAAGAAGATTTGTACCTTAATAAACCCATATGCAGCTATAATGCTTGCACCACCAGTTATGTTACCGTCTTACTCTCTTGTTCAGGTTGACACTGACCCTGAGAGCCCACGTGCTCCTCGTTAGATGTACATGACACGCTGGAAAGCCACACTGTCTGCCTCTCGAACGTGTTATGGAGGACGATACATAATGTTAACAAAAATCAACAACCAGCCAAAGTGTTAAGAAAATAGCCCAATGCCAAATAGGAGCAAGGATTTCCAACACTCATGCTCTCACATTTTATTACACAATCCTAGATGTTATAAAAATCAACAAGAAAATACTAGATGTGGTAGATAGCACAATGCAAATAAGAGCAAGCATTTCCAACACTCGCCGTCTCACATTTTTTCTACATGTTTAAAAGTTATATTGTTCCTCTCTTCCCATAAAACCCCAACAATACCACTAGGGATGTAGTTCAGATTTTAGCTTAACAAATTATTTTTTAGAAGGGGATAATGTGCAGTTTTTCTCACCACTCTGATTTTCCTAGGACTCATTTTTCCTCGGAGACATGGGTACTTTTTTGCGATCCGTTCCCATTTTATTCAATGAAAACATCACCACAGCTTATTTGGCTATCAACCCTGTCCTTCATTATCACATTAGACACTTCAGGAATTTATGACTTCGTACATGAAAAAGTGGAATATGGATCTATCTTTGTTCAGTACACTTCCCCCAAACACCAACTTGCTGACTTGTTCACGAAGGGACTTTCCGCTTCTTGGTTTCATTTTTTTCAGTGGCATGCTCTCACTTTGTTCTCAACCCCATTCAGCTCAAGGAAAGGTGTTATCGAATATAAAGAGAATATCCCTTTCTTTACTTGTATTTTAAAACTTATAGCAAGATATACACTGTATAAGGGTATATCATATCTATTGATGAGGACACTGCAATGTAATGCAACCCTATTTGAGTCAGCCTCTTGTGCTCTTTCATCAATTACAATGCTCGTCTATCCATAACTGAGGCAGACACCGACACCCATATTGGCGCCCATGCAACATTTGTTTCCAATGCTCAAGTGATTCATGCTGCAATTTGATCCTTGCTAAAGTACTCTCCAACTAAATAAACTTAAGTAGGTCTCTTTGCATATAACTCACTTCTCTATGTACTCAAAACTAAAATTTAGTGCCTAGGGAAAGCTCCTAGATAAAGACCATTCCAATGGACGAAGAAAGACAAGCATCTTCAGCCTTCAATGCCAATTACAGATTATTTGGGAAACGACAGTGCATTCATCAATATTCAGAAGAATGAGGGACTAGTAAATTACCAGATCCTTCGCCCCCATGGCCGTTGCCATTGCCATTGCTAGTAGAATACCTCCAGCTACGGTCGCCATCTTCGCAGCTTCTTAATATATCAAATAGTGATACTATCTTTATCTAAACCTTCATCTGACAAACCATCTAGAGAGAAAGCCCTCCTGCCAAAAAAAGTGGCAATGTGGAATGAAAACTCAAACTCATCAAACAATGCAATTAACCAATCCAATTTCAACAAACAATAAAATCAGAATGTACAGTAGATACATTACAGATAAACAGCTGAATTCAAGCATAGTTAAGCCAAGATTCAAATCATATCAATTCATAATTCATCTACCAAACATGAAAAGCAAGAAACTTTTAGGCAGAAATCACAAAACCCACATCAAATACCCACAATTCCAACAGAACAAAATCAAATTCAGAGAGTAATCGCCAGATCAATTGTCCTACAACACAAGATTTGAACTTTATCACAACAAACACACCAATAAGATAAATTTCGCAGAAAAAACAACCATAATTCAGCAAATCATAAGTCTAAACGATCTAAAATCAACCCAAAAAATCACTCAGTGACCCAACCCATCAATGAAACAGGAAGAGAAGAGCCAAATTGACACACTGGGGCACTGAATTAATCGAATCTGAAACAAATTTACAAAAACCATGAAGAAAAACCAACACAGATTTGAATCTAGTGAGAACAAATTGACCATGAGTGGACTTTACAGCTGAACCAGCTACACTACACTGCACTCGAGACCAAGTGTTTGAAGATGTTCAAACAGAATAAGAAGAAATCTTACAAGCATGGATTTCGTTGCAGAGAAGATGATAGATGAGATATAGAGAGAAGAAAAAGAACATTCGGTCTTTCTTCCCTCCAATCTGATTGAGAGAAAGCGAAGACTGAGACAGTTTTATTTTATTGTTTTACAAAAGACATGCTCAAAATGGGGGGGGGGGGGGGGGGGGGGGGGGGGGTGGTTTAAATTCATTTTTTTGAAATCCTTGGATCTGAACCGTCGGATCAGATCGGACGGCTGTGCTTGTGCACAGGACCTCCTGGTGTGCTTTGTGCGCAAAAGGATTCGGGGGGCTCCTGCGCACAAAGCACAAGAGGAGGTCCTGTGCACAAAACACCGACGACTCAGATCGATGGATTTCAAGTTTTTTTTTTGAAATCCTTCAATCTGAACCGTCGGATAAGATCCGATGGCTGTGCTTTGTGCGCAGGAGCCTCTCCCCCCCGGATCCTCAAAATGGTGTGTCTGAGTGATAGTGAGGAGTCAGTCTCATGGCACTGACAAATGATGAGTGAGTTGATTGTTCCACACACTAGGACCAGGAATACGACAGCTTGCGTGCTTCATTATCACTAGCTTGGGATTTTGCATTGCAATATGATCAAAATGATGAGTGTGGATTTAATGGGAAAAGGAGTGTTTAAATGGAAATGTTTTGGATATAAACTCAGTAATAAATGGGTTTAAGGTGGATTGAAATGGAAAAACGAACAGGATACTTTATTATTGTGGATTTAAAGGAGATTTTGTTTGGAATAAAGGAGGTATTATGTGTACTCAATTATTTGGATTGGTGCATTCAAGTTTACTTTTAAATTTTCATTTTCGAAATTGTTGCTTTGTATAACTTGTCACAATTTGTTTACGGAAAATTAATTATTGAAAACAAAAAACTATGATTTTGGTGAACAATGCAAAATTTTGATTGATAAACACTAAATCTTTATGATTATATGCACAATAAATCTTCATGATTCGTATATTTTTAACATCTAGACAACTCACAATGTGTAAGTTCATGCTTTGTTTTTCAAACTTGTCTAAAGAGCCAGGCCAGGCAAGCCCAATACCCTCCATCATCTTAGATATGCTCATAATGCCCCGTTCGAACACAATCACACATACAAGAAGCCACCCTAGTGCTAGGGGCCTGGCTCTCTAGATTTTTTTTGTTGTTTTTTAGTTGGCACGACAAAGTCAAAACGCATCATAAAATGTCGAAGCAACCCAACCACATAATATGGTATATGCGATTATATTATTATCTCGTATTTTCAGGCATCTACTTAAATATGGGTAAATACTGATGGCGTTTATTGTTTTGAATAGCTGAAATACCGAGGGAATATGCAAGATAATGTCAAAAATAAAATAGCTTAATTTGACACTTTGTTCTTGAGATGGAAACCAATTATACCTGTAATATTTAGTTGGAAACCTTCCACTCTTCTGATGGACCTAAAATAATTACTAGGTGTGAGGCATGTTAAGATAGTGTTGGCTTGAATAGTCCTACATCAAGTAAAGAGGAGTCGTCACTAAGGTTTATAAGGATGTGGTCATTTCCCTAATAGCAACAAAGCCTTTTGGGGAAAACTCCACACCACCTAAGCCTAGATGGAATGCTCGGCGCCAACAATTGGTATGCCGCGGGGACTTGGCGACTTGACAACATCATTGTTAGAGCCGATGGCGACACATCAGGCGCAGGGCAGCAAGCCACCCGATGCTACACCCTATACTACACCACGTCAAAAGTATTTTAAATAAACATTACCCACATTTTAGTGTATGGTTCTTAACATTTACACCCTAAAGAAATAGACCCACCCATGTATTTTATGTATTGCCTAATTGATCCCTAAGAAACGATTATAACATTGTATTTTCGTAGGGTGTAGAGATCTAATCACTTGATCCAA
Source organism: Berberis thunbergii (assembly GCA_003290165.1). Lineage (NCBI taxonomy): Eukaryota > Viridiplantae > Streptophyta > Magnoliopsida > Ranunculales > Berberidaceae > Berberis > Berberis thunbergii. Next base: position 353,177 of record QNQO01007458.1, on the reverse strand, counting down.
AGTCTATTGTTTAACATGAACTCCTCCTCAATACATGACTAGGGTGTTTGTTTTTGTTTCTTATTAAAAGAAAACTTTTGACTACTTCTTAATCAAAAGTTGACTAATGTTCACACTATTCGTTTTTTCTTCTGGCTAATTTCTAATTAGAAACAAAGATTTTTATTCCTATAAACAACTAGGAAGTGCTTACTAAAAGCATCTAACTACTTATGATTGAAGTCAACCTTCTTACTACCTGAAAAATCACTAATAAAGATATATTTTTAAAGAAAGTTGAGAAAAATAAAATGCTACACGAAATAATGAAGATAAAAGGTGAAGAAAGAAAAAAGAATATTGATTTGATGATATCTTTGTTTCCAACCTCAAGTGAAGGATTCTCTCTCTTGCTCTCAAAAGTTTTCATTTGAAACTAACATAGCTAAAGTTTAAATGATTCGAATAGGCAGCTCAATGGTAACATGTCAAGAACTTATTTTTATTTTATTTTATTTTTTATTTTTATTTTGAAAAATACACATAGTTTGCAAGTTAGGAATTTTCGAAAAACACCATATGACATGAGTGAATGGTTTGGTATAGTAAAACCTCGATAAATGAATGTTCGATAACCTTGCTTAAATAATAAAAAAACTTTGGTCCCAACTTGGGACTTTGTATTAAAATTATAGTATTTTGATAATATTAAAATAATAATTTCACTTAATGCATAAGATGATAATTTTTTTCTAACTTTCCTTCCGGCCCATCAAATACATAAATTAATAACTAAATAAAATACATGAAAATAAATAGTACATAAGAATTCTAAAGATATCATATTCATTTCTAACTTTGTTATGCCCATTGTTGCAAATTATTTTGAGTAGAAGAAGGATGTTCATTTTGATACTCATATAACTCTCTCCTCATCTCATCTGTTAATGTAAATTTTTTCACTCCTTTCAAATGAGACGCCATGGATGAACAAGATGACATGATTTTGGGTCTCCTTGACTGTTTATATAGAGATTGTTTCAATGTATATACTTGAGAATTAAGTTCTATTTCACTTTATCTTGTAGTTCTAGGGAATATACATATACATGCATGTTTAAAACTGTTATATCTTCTTATTTTTATGTTCATTAGAAAGTTTGACTAGTACATGAATTTATGCTAATTGTGTATTAGCTCAGTTGGTAGGCTTGTAACATATGATATCATAAGTACAGGGTTCGAACCCTACCGGCCACATTTGAGGTGGGAGGGTTAAGAGATAAAAAATGAAAAAAAAAATATAGTACATGAATCTATGACTATGGTTTTTCGTAAGATACATGCACATATTTGCTTTGAAAAAAAATCGTTCTAATTTAATAAAGAGATAATCTCGTTAAAATAAAAAAGCTTGTCGATTTTTATTTTTATTTTTTTGTTAAAGACAAGAGTATTCAGTCAAATGTCCAAAATGAAGCAAACCTTTAAAATCAAAAGACAACTAGTTCCAAACCACAACGCTCCAGAGTCCTTCATATTCACCAGCAACGTAACTGCTGGTAGCCAATACACAGTGTTAACTCCCTTGCTAGAGACCCCAGGCCTGGCCCTACCTTTCTATCCCTGATATGATTGTGGTTTTTTACAATGCATGTTTCTTTCCTTCATCTCAACGGGGAGCTTTTTTGGAGTTATAATAGCGGTGGATGCTTTTGGTAAGGTGTGTGTCACCTTGATGGACACGATTCTTGGACGTGTGACAGACAGCACGATGGCCGAATGTTTTGCTGCAGAAGTCGCGCTCTTACTAATCCAGGGATGATCTTAGGAGACTCTGGTGCTCTACTATCTATTTTGCATGTTAATATGGAAGATCAGGGGACGGACATATGATGGATGTGGTGTCCAATAGTTTCTAGTATCCAGATTCTTCTTTCAAATTTGTCTAATTAGATTTGTTAATATATCTCCCGAGAGTTAAATGATGAAGCACATGTTTTGGCTTCCACTGATGGACAACAATTGTGTAGTTTCTATTGATATTTATATTACCGCATATGTTCTACCAAAAAAAAAAAAAAAAAAACTAGTGCCAAACCACGACAGTAGAATTAAAAAGAATTGTCCAACAACCATATTGATATTAATATGTAAAAAAACTCACCTATGCTGCCTCTTCATTCATTTTGTCAATCAATACCAGGGTGGCCATTTGTTGTAGGAAACCATATAAGACATTCATTACACATTCACAACACATTAACTTGGTTAATAATAAATAAATAAATTGTTTTTTGGTGACATATAAAATAGTATCATATATCCATTTTTAAGTTTAGATACATTTGTGTGCACATGATTAACCTCTAAATACAGTTGGTGCCAAGTGATTCTATGTGTGTTGTTTTATCGGTAAGATGTGTACTCTTATGGGTTCAAAAGATCAGCAGGACTCGATAATCTAAAGATCCTAATCACCTCATCATCTAAATCCAAGCTTTTTGTATTTATCGTATTTTTGGCCTAGTAATAAGAAAAGAAATCTACTTCTTTAAATGCATTTGATTATGATTATGCTATACTTTTACCATACACACTACAAAAAAAAAGCAAAATTAGCTACGGCAATTAGCGACGGTTTTTTAAAACCGTCGTTAATTAAACGATTTGCGACGGTAATAACCCTTCGCTAAATTTTCTGCTACGGTTTTGAGTCTATAAATTAAAATAACCGTCGCTAACCGTTTTGCGACGGCTTACAACCGTCTCTAATACGAACATTAGAGACGGCATTCCGACCGTAGCTACTGTTTAGAAATTTTTTTGTTAGCGACGGTCCAAATACCGTCGCTAATGTGATTTTTTTTTTTAAAATATAACAAACCAAATTAGCGACGGCTTTTTAGCCGTAGCTAATGTTTTTGTGATTTTAAAAAAAAAATTATAAGAAAACACCTTAGCGACGGCACGACGGCTGTAGCTAATGTGATTTTTCTAAAAAAAAAATTACAAAAGAGCTTAGCGACGGTTTTGTGACCGTAGCTAATGTTTAGAAAAAAAATTTGTTAGCTACGGTCCAAATACCGTCGCTAACGTGAATTTTTTTTTTTAAAAATAACAAACCAAATTAGCGACGGCTTTTTAGCCGTAGCTAATGTTTTTGTGATTTTTAAAAAAAAATTATATGAAAACACCTTAGCGACGGCACGAGGGTCGTAGCTAATGTGATTTTTCCAAAAAAAATTACAAAAGAGCTTAGCGACGGTATTTGGACCGTAGCTAACTAGAAAAAAAATTTGTTAGTTACGGTCCAAATACGGTCGCTAACGTGAATTTTAAAAAATATAACAAACCAAATTAGCGACAGCTTTTTAGCCGTAGCTAATTTTTTTGTGATTTTAAAAAAAAAAATTATATGAAAACACCTTAGCGACGGCATGAGGGTCGTAGCTAATGTGATTTTTCAAAAAAAAAAATTTACAAAAGAGCTTAGCGACCCCTCACAGTGGTAAGATTTTTTTTTTGGTTACTGATATCTCTAGGATTTTTTTCATTATTATCTTGATAATGATATCTCTAAGATTTTTCATTATTATCTTGATAGATCAACCCCTCAAGTGGTAGGATTTTGTTTTTTGGTTACTATCTAAAGCCACAAACCCTTCTTCACAACTGTAAACTGTAAGGCCTGTGTCCATTATGTTTCGAGAGTTAAGACTTGTCTCTTTTGTATGTTCAACCAATAATTGATCAAGTTGTTTTCTTGCAGACTGTTTAGACAATACCTTCTGCTCCTACTTATAACCAGGTTGCTTCGGGACTGTTCAGATTCATTGCAGCCTTAGGAAGGAACATGATTGTTGCAAACACCTTTGGGTCATTCGCATTGCTCGTGCTTATGGTTTTGGGTGGATTTATTCTATCAAGAGGTAAGTCATCCTACTGTCATGTTTCTATGCCCTATTGGACACTCTAACATGTAACTAAATTTTCTATATTTACTACAGACAAGGTGAAGAAGTGGTGGATATGGGGGATACTGGATATCACCTCTGATGTATGGAATGAATGGCTTAGCAGTAAATGAGTTCCTGGGGGACAGTTGGAAGCATGTAAACTCTTAAATTAGAAAACAAAGTATTTGAAAAAAAAAAATGAAGAAAAGAAAGGAATAATGAACAAAGGTTCGAATTTACTTCTTTGTTGTAGGTCGTAGGCAATCGTGCGGAACCACTAGGAGTGACGGTTATCAAGAATAGAGTATTTTCCACTGAGGCAGACTGGTACTGGATCTCAGTAGGAGCATTGACTGGATATATCTTCCTATTCAATGGCCTTTACACTCTGACTCTTGATTATCTTGATCGTATGTATTTTCTTGCATCTCTCGTTCCTTTTTTTTAGGTTTAGACTATTGCTACTTATATGGCAGAAGATTGTAGTCTCATTGGTTGCCACTCGTGTAACAAATTGCTGCAACTCTTGGGAAATCTCAAGTTGTTCTAACAGAAGAGTCAATGAACGAGCAAATTGCTAACAGAACTGAGGAAATCATTGAAATGTCTTCCCGAGGAAAGAGCTCTGTCTGTCGTGCCTCATCAGGTAATCAGACCGGACAATATTTTCATTTTTCTTGTGTAGTCTATATAGACATTAACTAAGTTGAATCAACATAAATGGAGAAAGAGGAGATGAAAGTAGTAGGAGGAATGGCTCATCCAGGTCTGCCTCTGTAAGGACAGAAGCAGCTGCAGTTGATCCAAACAAGAAACGGGGAATCGTTCTTCTATTTGAACCTCTGTCAATCACTTTTGACGAAATCACCTATTTTGTTAACATGCCACAGGTAGCTTCAACTTCCATATAAATGACAAATGTCTTTGACAGATGGAAGTATCGTTGGTTGCACTTCATTTATCCAAAGATGACAGACTTCTTTGTTTCAATTTGATTTGCAGGAAATGAAAGCACAAGGTGTCATAGAAGATCGATTGGATCTTCTGAAAGGTGTGAGCGGAGCTTTTAGGCCAGGTGTCCTGACAGCTCTAATGGGTGTCAGTGGTGCTGGTAAGACAACTCTTATGGATGTCTTAGCTGGACGGAAAACAGGTGGATACATTGATGGAAACATTACCATATCCGGCCACCCTAAGAAGCAAGAAACATTTGCTCGCATATCAGGATACTGTGAGTAGAATGATATTCACTCTCCATACGTGACAGTCCACGAGTCCCTTGTCTACTCTGCCTGGTTACGTTTGCCTCCTGAAGTTGATGCCAAAACAAAAGAGGTTGGATGATTTGTAATGTTAATAAACCTGTGGTGTTTCTCTCGGGACTGGTTAAGAAGTTACTAACACATAAGATTTAATGATTTCAGATGTTCGTTGAGGAGGTCATGGAGCTTGTAGAGTTGACATCACTTAGAGGAGCTCTAGTTGGGTTGCCTGGTATAATTGGTTTGTCAACTGAACAACGCAAAAGGCTGACAATTGCAGTTGAGCTTGTTGCCAACCCCTCCATTATTTTTCATGGATGAGCCGACCTCTGGGTTTGATGCCAGGGCAGTAGCCATTGTGATGAGAACAGTGACGAACACGGTGGACACGGGAAGAACTGTTGTTTGCACCATTCATCAACCCAGTATCGACATATTTGAAGCTTTTGATGAGGTGAAAATTCAAAACAAAGGAAGAAAGACATTGGCGATAATAGGCCTCTTATGTACAAAGTACTAATTTAGGATTTGGAATTGCAACTATACCTAATGAAGTGATTAGGACAAGAGATATATGTTGGCCCATTGGGTCGCCATTCCTGCCATCTCATCAATTAGGTGAGACTTACAAATTGGAATGATTTTCTTCACGACAGAAAATTATTTTTGTGTGATAACTGACAGATAATTCTTTGTACATTATTAGGGAATTCAAGGAGTCAGTAAAAATCAAGGATGGATATAATCCAGCAACATGGATGTTGGAGGTATCTTGGGGATTGACTTCAACAATGTGTACAAGAACTCGGAATTATACAGGTGGATTATGTTTATAAACTAGCTGAAATGCTAGAGATGAAACATAAATTAGCCATTTGTGAATTTTGTTTTGTTAATACACCGTGAATGCTGCTGCGATGCTGTGTTCTGGCTGCGATGACATGGACTGCTGCTGCTGAGTGTTGCGGCCTGACTTGCTGCGTGGTTGCGGTTTTTGATATTCTGCAACTGCGTGGATGCGGTTATTCTGCGGTTGCATGGATGCGGTTATTCTGCGTCTGCATGGATGCGGTTCCTCGTAATCGCCTTCAGTTCTAGGTCATGATTCTGGGGCTTCTGGTGAGGCCGCAACGCCTCCCAAACCCCCCAGGAAGGTGCCCAAGACTCCACACAAGGTACTAATCTCATTTGCAAGTTTTTTTTTTAATCGATTTTATGTTTATTAAGCTCAGATTAAAGGTTCCTTCTATGGGGAAAAATGATTTTTCATATTTTACTACAATCATTTGTGCTAGTGGTATAGATGGTACATTGATGATCCAGTAAAAGAGTTAAATAGGTTATATAGAGCATTTTAGACCTCAATTCCTAATTTTTCAGATTTATTACATGAACTCATATCTACATTAAATTCAACTCTACATTGAAATCTTTTTTGATCTAGACACCAGCGGAGGATTGTCAAGGCATGATTTTGTGTTTGATGTAGGAGAGCTGTGGAGGGTGGGAGGAGGGGGTTACATAATAAATTTGCGCGATAGAATTACTTAAGTGTTAGCTAATACACTTGCAATATCTTTTGTTGGATCTCCAATTTCTGTTTGTTAGGCTAAATATGCAGATATGGGATTTGTGCTTGTGTAAAGTGGCACAACCATAGGAAAGTGGAATGCATAATAGGAACACTGATAAACAAGTGAAGGAGTTCAATGGTTTTATGGAATATCCGTTGTTGTAATCCCCTAGGTCACAGTTTCATAAATTTGTTGTAGATACATAAATTTCATTTCTCCTTTGAGCTCTGTTGGGATTTTACGAGTGACAAGATTAGGATCCCATGAAAGATTTAGTGTTGGTAGCTAGTGTTTCTAAACAACAGAAATGTATGTTTTAATTGAAGGATAATTGGTTGCAGGTGCTAGATGCACCTTCTCTTCAAGATGATTTCTATCTTAACTTTGTGGACTGGTCATCGCAAAATGTCCTAGCAGTGAGACTGGGTACCTGTGTTTATTTATGGAGTGCATCAAACAGCAAGGTGAATATTATTCTTATTTGGTGAAATTTGATACGTATTGAAGGTTTAATTTAGCATGTATAGCATCCAAGTATTGTACAAATGCAGTTGTTTACTTGATACTTCTCAGTCTCATTTGATAAAATTCTTATTCAGGTCACAAAGTTGTGTGATTTGGGACCTAATGATAGTGTGAGCTTAGTCCAATGGACTCATGAAGGATCATATGTATCTGTTGGGACAGATCTTGGTGAAGTTCAGGTAAATTAGCTATACGTGCAACATGTTATGTATCAACATTTTTGTTCGTCAGTCCAGCTAGTTGGTGAAGAGTTGGAATTTGGATGAATATTGCTTTGTTGTGTGTGTCACTTGCTTTCCATGTTACACCATGTATTATATTGCTGGGCGAGGTACACATTTGTTTTGGACTTTATTTGTGTAAGTTTTTGTTTAGCATATGGTCTTATATAATCAGGGTAGCGATCTGTGGGCTTATTTACTCTGATGATTGTGCAAATTGTGATTTTAATGCAGTTCTGGTGATGTTGGTGAACTGATAATAGCCACGTCGAAAGACCAAGCTGATGCAGATCTTAAAGCAATTACTGTTTGCAATTATTGTATGTAAAAATTTTGTTTTATGTCCCATAGACGATCACAATTTTGTTTTATGTAGTTATCTCAATTTGAAGTTGACAGTATTTGGGATTGTATTTTTTTGTGATGGACAATTTATTGAGTATATGAAAATTAATTTAATTTTGTTCAGGTTTAAGATGTTTATAATTTGCCAAATCTTAAAATTAATATAATGACAAAAAAAAGTATATGCCAAATTTTAAAATTAATATAATTTAATTATAAAAATATCATTTTTCAATTTCATTTTGTTAGCCACGGCAATCTGGTTGTCGCTAATATAAAAAATCATTTTTTTTAAATACCATTTAGCCACGGCCAAAATGCCGTCTCTAAAATAAAAAAAAATGTTAAATTTTTTTAAAAAAATTAGTTAGCCACAGCCAAAATGTCGTCGCTAACATAAAAAAAATGTTAAATTTTTTTTTAAAAATCAGTTAGCCACGGCCACAATGCCGTCGCTAAAATAAAAAAAATGTAAATTTTTTTTTTTTAAAATCAGTTAGCTACGCCCAAAATGCCGTCGCTACAATAAAAAAATGTTGAAATTTTTTTTAAAAATCAGTTAGCCACGGCTAAAATGCCGTCGCTAAAATAAAAAAAATGTAATTTTTTTTACAAAAATCATTTAGCGACGGATATTTTACACTTTAGCGACGATTTTAGCCCGTGGCTAATTAGCTACGGCTATTTTGCCGTCGCTGAGTCAAATAGCGACGATAAATGTAGCTATGGGATAGTGACGGCTATTTTGCCGTCGCTAACATAAAAAAATGTTAAATTTTTTTTAAAAATCAGTTAGCCACGGCCACAATGTCGTCGCTAAAATAAAAAAAAAAATGTTAAATTTTTTTTTTAAAATCAGTTAGCTACGCCCAAAATGTCGTCGCTACAATAAAAAAAATGTTGAAATTTTTTTTAAAAATCAGTTAGCCACGGCTAAAATGCCGTCGCTAAAATAAAAAAAATTTAATTTTTTTTTTACAAAAATCATTTAGCGACGGATATTTTACACTTTAACGACGATTTTAGCCCGTGGCTAATTAGCTACGGCTATTTTGCCGTCGCTGAATCAAATAGCGACGATAAATGTAGCTACGGGATAGTGACGGATGTGGTGCCGTCGCTGATCCTTTTTAGCAACGGTTTTAGCTCAATCAGCAACGATTTTTAGCCATCGTTGATTTCAATTTTTTTTGTAGTGACATATCATCTTCCTTCTGATTACTATACTCCATAATGTCATATAGTTGGTCTTTGATCAGCGAACATGTCCCTATTACTTAACTATTAAGTGAAAATAATAAAATATTACTCATATCAAGAAACTACTTCTAAAGCAATAATACATGTATCATGCAAAAAAAATTTGTTTAGGGCACGCATATATATAAAAATTAAAGATTAAGACACAATATTACATTATTTACATAGATTCGGTCTAGCTGACATAGCTAAGTTGTGGGCTTCGAAATTAAGGTCTCTATTATTAAATTTACATGACCATCTAGGTAGCATCATAAATAAACAATTAATATTAGTAATGAGAGGACGCCAGACCCAATCAATATAAAAAAAGGGTCTCCTGCTAGATGGCTATCAAAACATTTGCAAAGTCTCCCAGTAAGATTTTTGTCTGCCATTGATGTGAGATGATCATCATGAGAGCTACTTCTGCCGCATATGCTTCTGCCATTGTACTATCCAAGACCGCACATGTAGTAAGACACACCAAAGTGGCACACACTGATCCGTTGAGATTCACTGCAATGACTCCGATCAAACCCTACTTATGATCATGAAGGAAACTTGCATCAAAACTGACAAACCTAAAATGAGCCTGGATAGTAGGATGTGGTGTAGTAGAATGCAAGGACCTGGTGTTGAGGTTGTGATTGCTACTACAAAGCCATGTATCATGCAATTTCTTAATTCCTTTTGTGTGGCTCATGCTGTTGTCCTATTATTATTAGGAAAAAAAATGTTATTGTGGCATTTAATAAGTAGCAAACCATTTGGACTTCAATAAACTATGTTATATAATTTTGTGAAGGTTAATTCTAGAGAGTCAGGCCCACTCCAGGTCGGCCCATCACCGTCCATTATCCTAGAAATGAAGCCATTTTTAGCATCTTTAGGATGATGGATGGCAATGGGCCGGCCTGGTACGGCCTAGCGCTGTGAGCCTAGCTATCTAGCATAGCTCTTGTGTGAAATGTTGTAGTAACATTTTTAACGTTTCAAGATTAACCAGCTAGTGGACATCACTTCAATTGTGTAGTAAGTAAAGTAAAATATTTCCTCCCACTACTCCTCACGGTGAGTCTCACATACTCTCATGCATTTATTCAAGTGATTTGCCTGAGATACATTACTTGACCGCTGTAATCAAGGAGACATTCTGATTGCATCCTCCTGCTCCAATATACCCAAGGCTATCCATGGAAAAAATAGAGATAGATGGGTATGTGCTCCCTGCCCAAACACAATTCTTCATCGATTCTTCAGACCACTCAAAAAGAAAGATGCCACAACAATAACGCCTAAAGAAAGATGCCATTGTCTCCACAAGATGACATCAGCAGCTAAAAGATACTAAATATGTTAGAAAGAGCAAAAATTTTAACTGTCGAGGGAAATGGCGATGAAACAGTGAGGGGTGGGGGGGCGTCCACCCCTTGGGATGCATGTGTTGAAAACTCAAGCATGCATTTCGAGAGAATGGACGGTCCCCTCACTCCCCCTATCTATGGGGTCCCTCGCTGTTTTCCTCGACACTTAGATGGATTCTAGAAACAGAGAGAAAATAAGTGGAGACGCATGATATCCACAAGTCACCAAAGCTAACAAAGACTTAAAAGAACATATTAAAAAAACCCTACCTTACCAGCCAAGGGAACTTCACTAGGGAATGTGACATTGGGAAGTGAGAAACTCAAAGTGCTTTATCGTGATTGGTAACAATGTTGTAATTTTGAAAAAAATGAATCCAGACAGAAGCAACCTCAAAATATCCACAGGTATCTAAAATTTATTGTGCAATACTGCCTAAAAAGATACATTACCAGGGAATGCGAACAAAATATAATCTACTGGGGGGAATACTAGTCTTGCTGCTAAAGCCTTAACAGTGTAGCATCCCTGATAAGTTTAAGGCTAAATTATGTTTTTTCATTTATTCATAGGCAATTTAAATACTGTACTCAAAATACAATAGGAAACCACCATATATTAGGAAACCTTCCAAACCAAGGAAACAAATCACTAGCCATCGAAAAGTTTTCTAACCCCATAAAACTTGCAACACAATATGCTAAAATATATTTTCCTAACAATAAGATGCATTTCCTAATACTGAAAGATATTTTTCTAACAATAGGATGTATTCTCAGAGAGTATTAAATCATCAGCATACACGAGCACATTAATTTGATCCGACCCCTTCTTATAAGTAAAAATGGAATAATCAGAATAGGACTGTAAAAAACCATACCCTTTTAAAGTTGACACAAGCTTAGCAAACCAACATCTAGGAGCCTGTTTCAATCCATATAGAGATTTACGCAACCGACACACCAAACCAGGTTCATCAGACGTAAAGCCAGGAGGGAGTTTCATATAGACCTCCTCATCTAGATCCCCGTGCAGGAAAGCATTGTGTACATCCATCTGATGCAACTCCCAATTTTTAGAAGCCGCAATTGCAAGGAATGCGCGAACAGTCGTCATCTTTGCCACTGGAGCGAATGTCTCGTCATAATATATCCCTTCGGTCTGATGATTACCGAAAACAACCAAACGAGCCTTCAATCTCTCAATACTAGCATCAGATTTGTACTTTATCTTATACAACCATTGACTACCAAGAGCCTTCTTCCCTGAAGGCAACTTTTTCATAGTCCACGTCCCATTGTCTTCAAAGGCCCGCATCTCCGCTTGCATAGCAGCGCGCCACCCTGCATCTTTTACAGCCTCCTTAAAAGACTGTGGCTCTCTTCCAGCTGTAATAGCTGCAATAAAATTTCGGTGTTTCATAGAAAAACTGTCACAACTAACATAATGTGCTATAGGATAAGGTGTACCTGAGGGAGGTGAAGATGTAGAAGCAGGTGAAGCGGATGATGGACTATTTTCTTCACCGTAGTGTGTGTAACAAAGTCACGTAGCTTAACCGAAAAATATTTTTCCCGAAAGCCACGACCTAAATGCTCACTTGGCGGAGCATCTCCCGACACTGCCCCCCTAAATCATCCGTATGAGAAGGCGTAGGCAACACCTGTGGCTGCGGTGCAGGGAGCACGGGCTTCAATGGCGTGGCGGTGGGCTGTGGTATGGCTCGCAGCTGCTGGGCTGGAGCAGGCCTGGGTGTGGACGGTGTGGCGGCCTGTGGCGGCGGCTGCAGCTGTGTGGTGGCTTGTGGCTGCGGGTCTGGAGCACCCCTGGGCGTGGGAGGGCGTACTTGCCCCACCTCCTCATCAGTTTCTAAAAAATTCGAAAGATCCACAGCCACCCCGTCATGCAGATCACTATGAATGTCATTGCGAGCAGCAAAATTAGTAGCCTCAACATCAATATATGGGAACACATTCTCATAAAACGTGACATCCCTGGACACAAAAAAATCTTGCTTGTCCAAATCAAACAAATACCAACCCTTCTTGCCAAACGGATATCCCACAAATACACATTTACGACTCCTACTGGCAAACTTATCCCCTTTGCCTTCTGATTATGGGCGAAGCACAGAGAACCGAAAACACGCAATTCACCAAAGGAAGGCGGATCACCAAACAAGACTTCATATGGAGTTTTATTGCCAAGAATACTAAAAGGTGTCCGATTGATTATATGAGCAGCGGTAATGGCACATTCCCCCCAAAAAATAAAGCAGTAAACCACCCTGAAATCGTAGTGTCTGAGCAACATTCAAAATGTGTTTATGTTTCCTTTCTGCCCGGCCATTTTGTTGAGAAGTCCCCACATAAGAAGTTTGAAACAGAATTTCATTGACCAAAAAATAATCCTTGAGGCAATTAAATTCAGTACCATTATCACTACGAACAATTTTCAATTTCTGAGAAAATTGTCTATCAATCATAGCTATAAAGGACATAAACATTTTAAAAACCTCCGTTTTATTAACTAACAGATAGATCCACACAGCACGAGAGAAGTCATCCACTAATGTCAAAAAATAGCAAGCCCCACAAGACGAGGGTGTATCATATAGCCCCCATAAATCACAATGTACTAACTCGAAAATTCGAGTAGATTTATTATCACTTAACTGAAAACTATCCCTAGAATGTTTAGCACGATGACAAACTTCACATGCTTTATTCAAGTTACCACTAGAATTGCTGAAAAAAGGAAGCAACTTCACCACTTTCTCGGAAGGATGACCCAATCTGAGATGCCAAAGCTCCAAAGAAGTTGAAGGAGCAACTGAAACTGCTTGTACCTTTGTCTCCTCCCGTAAGTAGTATAGTCCATCCCTTCTGTCACCCGTTTCAATCACCTCCCTCGTATGTCGGTCTTAGATAACACACAAGTCTGAGTTAGTTATGAATTCACAGTTTATATCATCACTCAATTGTGAAGCCGAAATTAAATTACAATTTAATTTTGGAACATAAAGAACATGGTTAAGGATAATTTTGTCAGTAAGTTTGACAAGTCCTTCCTTCAAGGCAACAACACTCTGACCATCCGGGAGGCCAAAAGAACAGGGAGTCACATTTCTTAAATCCGACAAGTACGACAAATCTCCCGTAACATGATTGAAGCACCCAGTGTCAATAATCCACTTACCGTTCAACCGATGAGGGGAAGGGTGAGGAGTGCCGAAAGCGGCCATGAGAGCCTGCCATTGTTCGGCAGAAAAACCTGGTAGAGGTGCAGCCGACGAAGATCCTGGCGGTGCGATCAGTGCCTGGTCAGACGTGGCCATGTTGGCCTTGACGTGTCCGCGACCACGTGCAGCAGCAAGTGGTGCAGCCCCCTTCGTCGTACTTTTAGCCCCATACTTCTCAATGAACCAATCTGGAGTGTCGTGCAGCTCAAAACAGGTGATGTCGTTATGACCCGTCTTGTGGCAATGTGAGCAGACCAGGGCAGCGTTCTCGGCTCGAGTAAGGCGTGGTTTGGAACGATTGTCCATACGTACCTTCAAATGCCTCGTCTTTAATGCGTGCTATCCCCTAACTCTTTCGTCTTGAGCTATTGTTTGGAAAGCTCTATTTAGTGATGGCAGGGGGTCTTGAGACAAGAGAGTAGAGCGCAGGGTGGCATAATATTCGAAAACCAAACCAAGCAGGAATTGATGCAATCGATCTCTCTCACGTCTTTCCGCATGTTGTTTACCTACACCACAAGTACATTTGCCACACTTGCAAGAGATTAAGGGTTCGTGTTTATCTAGTTCATCCCACAACACAGTCAGTTTGCTGAAATAAACCGCAATGGGCATAGTTTTGGTCTGCTCACAGCGATTTATGTCAGATTTTAGTTGTTGTATTCTTGGACCATTGACAAGACAAAATCTTTCATGCAAATCATCCCACAATCGTTTTGCATCATCATAGTTTGATAACATAGATTTTACCTCCGAGTCGACCGTGTTCATGAGCCAAGAAACAAGCATGCAGTGAATTGTAATTCAATCATCCTTCGTGCAAGGGGGAACCAGGTTTTTAATGGAGCCATCAAGAAAACCATATTTTCTGCGGAAAGTAAGAGCAACACGAATTGCGTGAGACCAATCATCAAAGTTGTCAAGTTTGAGGCGAATCGGAGTGATAAAATCCTCAGGCCTATCTTGCGACCCTAGAAAGAATGGTGAATTAGCCTCGATCTTTGGAGGTTGTGATGGAGGAGTTTCTCCACCAGCCATAGCAAACAATCAAGATAGAAAAAAGTTTTAGGTAGGCTCTGATACCATGATAAGTTTAAGGCCAAATTGTGTTCTTTCATTCATTCATCAGTAATATAAATATTGTAGTCAAAATACAATAGGAAACCACCATACACTAGGAAACCTCCCAAATCAAGGAAACAAATCACTAGCCATCGAAAAGTTTTCTAACCCCATAAAACTTGCAACACAATATGCTAAAATATATTTTCCTAACAATAGAATGTATTTCCTAATACTGGAAGATATTTTCCTAACAATAGGATGTATTTGCTAATAATCTCCAATAGCTAAGACCATTATACATTGGACAGATCAGTTTTCTGGAATGGTTCGATCATCCTGTGGGGATGGTGATGCAGCCTTAGGACATTACGCACCCTTCCGACATGAAATAAAGTGGCTCACCAATCAATTCATAAAAATAAAAAAAAAAAGAGCATTCTTGTTTCTAACTAAATCGTGTTCTAAAATAAAGGATGATAAATAACAGTATTTGTCCATTCATTTTAGCTTCGAAAGATGCCAGTATTAAAACTTTAGCTAGAAAGCTATCATGCTTATACCTCCACTTTAACTGATAATTGGTGTAAAATGAAAGACCGCATTCTAGACAAGGATGCTTAATCTGGGTAG
The DNA here is from genome assembly GCA_003290165.1 of Berberis thunbergii. NCBI lineage: Eukaryota > Viridiplantae > Streptophyta > Magnoliopsida > Ranunculales > Berberidaceae > Berberis > Berberis thunbergii. The sequence continues at coordinate 337,769 of QNQO01007458.1, read as the reverse complement.
AAAACTAGCAAATACAATTCCACCCTACTAAACTCATCTTCAGAGGTCATCTAAAGTAAGAAGAAAACAGAGTCTCATCTATAACAAACACTTCAAAAGGAACTCCCCTAACAATCTCTTTTCCAGCATTCACAAAATCAATACCATTCCAATTCAGCTCTAAAGCCTATACCATAAACCAGCGAAATCGGGGAAGGGGGCCGGCTTCCATAGCCTCACATGGAAAATTCTAAAGTGCCCGGTGGTGTGCCCGGTCGCCATCAGGGACCGTTCATCTGCGTTGAAATGTGAAATAATTTGCATCTCGAGGCAAGTGGATGATCCCTGATGGCAGCCGGGCACACCACCGGGCACAGTAGTAGAACTCGCCTCACATAGCTTTGGGCAATATTTAAGAATAAATCCCTGAGCATGTGCGGTCTGACATAGACCCCAGACTCAATAGGGAGTTAAATATCTGCATAGCAAAAAAACAATGCAAAGAAAGGTGGTCGACACTCCACAGATTCTTCATCAGCTAAGAATAGTGGTCAACAATTACACTGATCAATTTGTCTTGAAAATTGGATAAACATAACAATACCTAAATCCCAAGCATATTCATCATGGAAGAATAGCATTAATAGAAAATAGAAACATACACAATTCCAAACATAAAATTTGTCATCCCAGAATCAATCTCCAAGCCTTTTCCAAACCTTAAACAGACTGAAACTGAACTCACCATATGTTTTTATAATACTCTTTCGAACCCCAAACCCGTACGAACAATACACCTCAACATCCTCCCAAGTCCTAACTAGAACTTTCCTAAATTTCTGAACCTATTTACTTGAATAAATTGATTTTGTCCCCAAAACAAGGATACCTATGTCATTACATAACTTCTCACCAAATGACCAAATAACAATCATGCACATTATCGTGATCAACCATAAAAGCATTTCTCCAACTTCTGAATAACAGAGATAAGCACCTTAAAAAGCTATGTAACAACAACATGAATACATGTATCGATATCCAAGGTTTGAAAATCATAATCGAGAATTGAGGCAATTTTTTTTACGAGGTACGCCTCACTCAACTGAGGTATAAACAATGAAAATAAACAGTGCCCTATAGTACCATACCCGTGAAGCTTAAGCCTCAATTCAAAATTCTTTTATGAGGCGTGAGGCGTAAGCCTCAATATCTGACACAGATATGAAGTGCCAGACATGTTGCCAAAAAAAAAAACTATGACATACAATAGGGAACACGCTTGTACATTTTAGTATTATTTACTTTTCAGCAATAAGTTTTGAACTATTACTCATATTCATTTACTTTTAGGTAAATATTGCTAGTATAATATGCTTGTAACATAATAAGTTTTGAACTATTACTTGCAATAATATGCTTGTAACATCATTATAGAATTGAAACTTTTTAAAGATATGTGAACAAGTTGATGATCTATGCATGACGTATACGATTGGAGTATCCGTGACCGTCGACATGAGAATCTGGCACGCTTTTTTTTTCTTGCTTAAAAATAGTGTCATTATTACATAGTTAAAATGCACAATTGGGCTGAAGGCTCAATTACGCACTAAAATAAGAGTAGGACACACAAACATAACTTTAACCCTTAAGTCATGCCAAATCAACATTGTTTAATGAAAAAAAAAGTGCACAAAACTTATATGTGTTTTTGGAGACCAGTGACTTTGAAGTCAATGTCTTTATTTTCAATTTTCATTTGCTTGCTTAACCCTTTCCATTGCATAGGATTCTATGCAACCAAACACACCCTTAGGTTTGCCTTTGTGTTCTACATTTACTTTTATTTATCAAGCTTTCCTTTTCAAGTCGTGACTCTGGTTTCCATTGTATTAAATTTAATTTAATGGTTGTAGTACATAAGAATACCCTCGCATTTCAATGCTTACTAATGTGAAACTTTCAGGCTCACCAATGGTGTACCACCTCAATGGTTGTGGTGTGAATGATGGTATGCACCATCATTAAGAGAATAAAAGTATGCTGGGTCTACTTAATCAATACAATATAAGCCATGACTACAGAGAAACCAATAGAATTGCAGATTAGCTAGCCAGTCTTCTTCTAGATTCTGAATTTTTAGATATTATCCCGAGCTCCTTTGCTGAGGACTTAAAGATATTGTCCATGAAGATAGAATAGGCAAAACATACTTGAGATTGTAATACTAGAAATTTTCTTTATCAGGTTTGGGGATCCTAAATAACCCCTGCTCAATTTCCAAAAAAAAAAAAAACAAATTTGGCCTTATATCTTGTTGTTGGGTAATTTCTCAGCGATGCGGAGGAGGAGAACGCCAATAATTCAGATGTACATATTCAAGAAGGAGATCAAGAAACCATCATCCAGATGATAATGATATTGTACAGATCGAAAGTTGGTAACCTAATTATAACAAGAATAAATTTTATTTATTTATTTATTGGAAACCCAAGTTCAGTCTCCAAATTGACACTGTACTTGACGCAGTGGAAGCTGAAACTGATTTAAGAAGCAGCATTTGGGTGGAAGAGATGTACATGCATGTTCGTTTACCCGCAGTGTTTTTTGGGTGGAAGAAGACATGAAGAGAAGAAGAAGCAAGTGGTGCTGTGTTGAATGCAGCAGTGGAAAGTTTATGATCCTGGAGATTTCAAGTAAATGGAAAAAGCAAAAAGGTTAAGAAGTGTGAATGATGTTAAGGCTATCAATACTAGTGTTTGATTGATTGATTTATCGATCGATTGATACCAATGTTTGTGCGGTTCTGTTTGTTTGTTTGTTTGAAGCCAGCGTTTCTGTTGTGTGGTTTGTTTTAGTATTGTAAAATTTACTTTATAATATCATTTCACCCCTATCATTTAAATACCTTTTAACCGCGGCCCTAATTAAACTCTCATATGCTCATATTAATTGGATTTGTTTCATGTGTTTGTGTGAATTCCATGTCGCTACTTATTTTGATTTACAAGAAAATAAGTTTAGTAGATTCATTAAACTTCAGAGTTTTCGGGATAGCATGTCCACGAAATAAGTTTAGTAGATTGTCAGGGGAGATGGAAGACTGATAACACAGACAATTCTCGATGGCTTGGCATTAAGAATGTCACTCTTTGGCTAAACTCGGTTGACAGGACAGTGTGAATTCCATGTTGCGCTACTTATTTCATTTTGACTTACATGGTGTAATCCCATGAACTTGATCAGTCCAGTTAATTTGAGGCATTAGTACATGTCACCAAATTAATATTGGCGAACTTTTGCATAGCCAATCCGACATAATCAGTTCAATAATTGGAAATGATATCACGTAATTCATTCAAGCATCTGAAAAACATGAAACAACTGCAATTCTAATAGATCAAAGAACCGAACCTCATATCTTCTAGCCAATGAGTTCACCGATTTCATTTGTGTGGTACACTCGTACTTAAATTGAATGGAAGTTGAGGAAAAGTGAGTGATTAGACTAAAACTCAAATATGTTTTAAAAATGAGCATTAATTTCATATTATATTGAAATTATTGTTGTTGTTTTGATTGTAAAGATGGTTTAGTATTTAGAGCACTTAAATGGTTTTGGTGATCAGTCCTTGATTAATTAGGATATCAAACATGACGAGTGTTTGTGCTATTGTATAACAAAAAAAAAAAAAAACAGAGAAGAAAAAAGGTGTTGAATGTGCATAATTTTTCAATTTGTTCTTCTTCAAAAAAAAATAACAAGAAACTAAAATTGGTAAGCTAACATTTCCCTAATTTATAGACCATCTCATCGATCAAACTCCAACTTATTGTAGTGTCATCTTTAGAGTTTTCGTCGTCATTATAGCATGCAGCTCATCCAAACAAAACACAGTTACAGTTAGAAATATATGAACAAAGTGAAACTCTGCTATTGCTTTTCAATCTTACAGCAATGCAGAGAGCTTTATATGTATTTATAGATATTGCAGATTACATCTTGGAATCAAGAACTCATACTATCAAACTACAGCTCATACTAACAGTTTATCATAATACACTAACTAATTACGGCTCATGCTAACAAACTATCTTAACTAAAATTTTCAAGGTGGAGCCAAAGAGACTGAACTAGTGGAGGACTTGGAACAAAATAAGTGATCATAGGAGACAACTCATTTGAAATGGGAACTGATGGAAGCAATGAAGTAGAAGTGTGCATAGGAAAAGTGTATTCATCAAACACTACATTTGGAGAGACATATACTCGACTAGAAGCTTGATCAAGACACAAAAACCCCTTATGGTCTAAACTATAACCCAGAAAGACACAAGCAACTGATCTGAATTGGAGCTTATGCTGATTATATGGGCGAATGAATGGAAAGGATAAGCAACCAAAAACATGAAGAGCACGGTAGTCAGGAAGTCTATTTAGAAGAACCTAATAAGGAGACTTATTACTAAGCACTTTAATTGGCATGCGATTGATAAGAAAAACAGCTGCTTGAAAAGCATATTGCCAAAGCTTGAATGGCATATGAGCATGAGCTAACAAAGCAAGACTTGTTTCAACAACATGTCTGTGTTTACGTTCCACTTTATCATTTTGGGAAGATGAATATGGACAAGAAAATCGATGTTCAATGCCATAATCTAATAAAAAGGATTTAAAAGCCTTGAATTCACCACCATTATCAGATTGAAGGCATTTAATGGAGGTGTTAAATTGGTTTTCAACACGAAGTTTGAACACCTTGAACATGGGCAAAGCCTGATCTTTGGTCTGAAGTGGAAACAGCCAAATGAACCGTGAAAAATCATCGACAAACAAGGTAAAAAAAGCGAGAAACAGAGGTGGATTTGACAAAGGCAGGGCCCCAGATGTCAGTATGAACAAGTTCTAAAGGACTAGATGCATGAAAAGAGGATAAAGGAGTAGGTAAACGATGACTCTTTGCAAGTTGACAAGATGAACAAACAGAATACTGAGATTTATTGAATGGAACATTACAAAGATTCAATACATGATGAACAACCTTTATTGAAGGATGGCCTAGTCTATAATGCCATAACTGCTCATTGTTACCAATACAATAAGTAGAGGAAACAGTAGAAGAAGAGCTAGAAAGAGTAGACAGAGCAGATATGCTGGAACAGGAGGCAAGAGCAGTCTTTGAAGCAGGAAGAATTGACAGCTTGTATAGGCCATTTTCAAGTCTGCCTTGAGCAAGAACCCTCCTCGAATGTGGTTCCTTCACAAAGAAATGATCAGACCAAAATTCAATGAACACATTGTTATCAAAACAAAGTTTAGCAACACTAATCAGAATGGTTGATAGGGAAGGTACATGAAAATTTTGTTTAAGAAGGAAAGACGAAGATGGACTATGAGAAGAAGAAGAAAAGGTTAGAGAACCAACACTAGAAATAGGAAGAGTATTTATGAGGGCAACGTCTTCGTTACCACACTTTCTGCTAGGTCCGCTCTGATATCATTTTGTAACGACCTGATCCATATGATATAATATTGTCTGCTTTTGGCCCAAGGTTCGCACGGCTTTAAAACACGTTGTATCAAGGGGATCCAACATTGCACATATATAACACATCCTCTTCCCTCACCTAAGTGACGTGGACTATATCACCTAGGTAGTCTGCCAACCTCAGAGTTTGCCCACACATGGTAGTCATCCAGCCTCTAAGCCCGCCCACACAAGGTAGCACGTCAGCCTCATAGCCCGACTACACAAGGTTGTTACCACCACTTATAACTAGTGCAAACAAACACCCCCTTAGCCTCAGTATGTATTAAGGTTTGACATTCAAAGCAATGGAAGGGTCTCCAAAGAGGTATGTGAACAAGCAACTTCCAGAAAGGGTAGCATTTAGACTAAGCCTTCGTAGATCTACTCGGATTAAGAAAGCCAGCTACAAATATATTGAGGATGGAACAAACATCTCTACACCAAAGAAAAATGTATCCTTTAAATTCGGTGATGATGATTGTGTTTGAGACACTAAAACCTAAACATATTCCTAGTTTTTAGCATCGTTGCCTTCCGAGCTCGCACTCGTACAAAACTTTATTCTGTTTTTTTTGTCCATATGGAGACAAAGAGACGTTCCATTGTACTATGTTTCCATATTCAGCTTGATTGAATTGATGTTCCTTCCATACATATAAGGAAAACAAATTAAGGAATATGCATCTTGCTACAAGACAATGTTTTAGCAACAAAAAGTAGTCATTTTGTGATGATGCAAAGTGGAGGTTGTATATTGGTTGCATAAAGTCTTGCATATTTCACTTCATCGTAAATATTTGGATTTTGGCCGATCTTATCTAAATATTACTAATTGGAGTCTAAACCCACCGATTGTGATATGAGAATCAATTACGAAAAGACTCAACCTTGTATCTTATCGAATAGTGTCTAGCCATACATGATTTAAACAAAACTGATGTTGGTTAATGTAGGTAGGGGTCAACTCTGCCCATACCCAATTGGAGTCGACGAGTGGTTAATCTACAACTTGCCCAACCTGAAGTTGTTCAAATTAGGGGTGAGCACCGATCTGGTTCGGTTTGGTATTGTTCCCATAAAAATAATTTTGATACGGTTCGATTCAGTTTTAAAGAGTTTTTAAAATTAGTACCAAATTGTACCATACCGGTTGGTACCGGTTCGATTTGATACCAATTTTGCTCCGTACTTAATTAAAACCGAGAGAGGGCTTCACAATCAATCAATCTTCTTGTAATTTATCCGCGAACGAGATACATATTCAAAATTGTTAGTTTGGTTCTAGAAGCAAAGTGTTTGTACATTAACAAATAGTTTATAGCTAAAAAAAATTGCAACTTATAATTCACAATTTTGTTAATAATTGTTTGTAGTATATAGATATACTATTTGTAATTAACATATGTAGAATGATGATTGTATTAAGAAAACAAAAGAATGTATGTTATTGAATTGAAACTATTGGTGGGATATCGAGATGAAAAATAGTAATTATTAAAAACTTATAACTTTGTTTTATTTACTTATTAGTAATTATTATAAAAAAAAATAATAGGTATTTACTACTCGGTTCGGTAAGGTACTTTTGGTATTTTAAAACTCAGAACCAAAACCATACCAAATTGAAAAATGGTACGGTTAGATACCAAAACCTAACGAACAAAAAAAATTTGGTTCGGTTTGAGACTGGGACAGTAAGGCACGATTCCTATTCGGTTTTGGTTTTGGGGATATTATCCCATCCTAGTTCAAATTATTTGCCCTATGGACCTTATCTTATTTATCAGGTTGCACCATAATAGGTCCATTGATATCACATGATCGGGCTTGTCTTATTAGCGAGGAAACAGGCGAGGGAGGGGGGTGCAAATGTTAACGACTACAATGCCCCCGTCCCTCGCCCGTTACCTCACCAATTATAATTCCCCCACATGATCACATCCAGAGAGTGGGGCAAATGTTAACGGCTACTTTGCTTTTAATTAAGAAAAGGGAGGACATAACGCTTCTACGTTTAGTGGGCAAATGGTGATTATTGCTTCAAATATAGCCGTTGGACCTCCTAAACTTGCAACGGCTACATTTCTTTTTAAATCCCTCCGAGACTCCTTTAGACCTCCTTCATCTTTGCTTTCACTTCAGATAGAAAACTCAGATAGCTATTTGAGAGACTCAAGAAAGCAAAACTCAACCTTTCAAGCTCTCCATCTTCACTTCATTCACCAACCAATCGCTAAAGGTATGAACTTCATCGAATTTCTTCTCACACTAATACACTATATCTCACACTGGTTAGAAATGGGATTTCAAATTCCAAGCTCGATCTATATCTTTTGCTCCATGAACTGTGTTCTTATATTGAAGCCCGTGAATTTTCCAGTGTTTGTTTGATGATATCATGTGAAATTCTTGCAAATCAAGCTTCTGATTCTCTGTGTTTCTTTTCTCTGTTTTAGAAAATTGTATCAATTAGCTTTCTTTGCCATCAAATTCAAGTCTTGGTCGCATTTGCAACATCAATTTGATCTTTTGATTGAATACCTATTTTGTGATTCCCTTAAATTTGCTTGTTTTTATGAACAGGTAATTGGGGTTTGGGGAATTCTTCCAGGATGAATGATTTAATGACCAAATCCTTCACCAACTATGTCGATCTAAAGAAAGAAGCAATGAAGGATCTCGAAGCTGGTAATGCAGACTTGGAGATGACAGAGAAGCAAATTGACCCTAAACTTGCACTCTTCTTGGAGGAGGCAGAGAAGGTGAAAGAAGAGATGGGGGAGATCCGAGTCCTACTGGGTCGATTAGAAGAGGCGAATGAACAGGGCAAATCCCTTCACAAGCCCGAAGCTTTGAAGGCTCTGCGCAATGGGATTAACATGGATATTACTACTGTGCTCAAGAAAGCCCGGACAATCAAGACCCAGATTGAGAAAATGAATGCAGACAACAATAGCAAGAACACTAACACACCCATTGATCGGGCTAGAATGTCGGTCACGAATGGTCTGCAGAAGAAGCTCAAAGAGCTAATGATGGATTTCCAGGGGCTTCGGCAGAAGATGATGGCAGAGCATAGGGAAATGGTGGGGAGACGGTACTTCACGGTGACAGGAGAGAACCCAGATGAGGAGGTGATTGAGAAGATTATATCGAATGGGGAGTCCGGCGGGGAGGATTTCTTGCATAAGGCAATACAAGAGCATGGAAGGGGGAAAGTGCTGGAAACTGTGGTGGAGATACAGGACAGGCATTCTGCTGCAATAGAGATTGAGAAGAGCTTATTAGAGCTGCATCAGGTGTTCTTGGACATGGCGGTGATGGTGGAGGCGCAGGGGGAGCAGTTGGATGACATTCATCATCATGTGATGCACGCCGCACATTATGTTAAGGATGGTCATACCGAGCTCAAGACTGCCAAGGGGCACCAGAGGAGCAGCAGAAGGTGTATGTGCTTGGGCATCATTCTTCTCCTGATCCTCATACTTGTCGTGGTCATCCCAATTGCTACTAGCTTCCATGATTCCTAGGTCGTTTTGAGTTATACTGTACCATCATCAGCTACTACTGCTGTTCTAGTCCAAGTTGAGTTCCAAATACTTGGTGGCTTTGCTTGTTGTACTGTTTGTGTTCATTTCTGTTTCAAGGGTTGGGTTGGAGTTCTGCTCAAGCTCCTAAAATCCTATTGTGGGGGCAAGGGGAAAACTCAGTCAACTGTATGGTTTGCATGTTTTTTGGCTTAACTCTGATTAATAGCATTGTTTGTGAGAAAAACTACTGTTGATAGTGTGTTCAAGGATCTGTTCTTATTCTAGTTTACTCGTCTCTTTCCAATGATTTGAATAGCAATAGTAACCATAATATATCAGTAGACAGACTGTTTCTGATACCCCATCCGGTGGTTGCAGTGGTTACAAAATACAATTCAATCGTCTTCCTTAACAATTGTTATGTTGTCAGGGATAAATCTACCAAATATTTGGTGCCATGGTTATTAGGGTCACAATCCATGTATCACAAATGTGCGAGATCTATATTGATGATATCAAAAACGGTAATTACACCTAAACGGGGGGTATGAATAACCTTTAACCCCAGCCAAAACTATACAGTAGTCAGAGGAAGGCATATCTCGCATAGCACAGTTGCTACCTGAAAAAGATCACACCATCATCAGCCAAATCAAATAATCCCCTTGAGCCAAAGAATATTTCCCCCAACCCAGTTCCCCAGTTAATGATTGATGTCGGTCGCCTTGAAACAAAAAAATTCTTGAACAAAACTTCATTACTTCTGTTTATTAAGGGGTTGCTGATGAATAAGCACAATTGGATCAACTTTCATCAGCTCACCATGAGCGCCTGCTCTTACGTTGCCAAACATAGCATTCAAAAACATCTGCAAGAGGTCCTGTATACATACAAAATTTAGTTAGTACTTCAAAGCATATACACTCAATTATTAAATGAATAACTTCCAACACAACTTCATCAATCGGGCTCCAGATGGCAAATCATCATTTCCCCTTTATATGACACATCTTAGAAAACCACCAAGTTCTCAGAAAAATCATGACAATATAGTATTTACCACTCTTCAGCATTTTCTTAATCTCACACAAGTGTTGTTTCTCAAATCTCTCCATTTCGTGTCAACTAGATTTGTACTCCAAATTTTCATTTGTCTTTAACCATATGGAATGTCTTCTTTAAATTTGTCTTTTCAACACTACAACATATGTCATCTACTATCATTTCCAAAATTCTAAATATTGACACATCAAGTACGATAAGGGGTTTGTACGGTTCGGTTTTGAGAATAAATTGCCAACCGAACCTACATGTTTTGATTTTTTCTTAACTGAAGCGCCCACTTAAAATATCGATAGTCTTGATTTTAGAACTTAAGTGAATAACGTCGGTTTTGAAAAATAGCCAACCAAACTGAATTGAGAGTGTAATTTTTTTCAAAAAATTGATTGGGCTAGGTTTGGTTTGATCAATTTTGCTAGTTCACTCAATTTATTGCACACCCATTACAATGATGAAGTGTGTGAATGAAGTGCATTTACTTATCAAAACACAATATGTACCTCTCACAAAGTGAACCCTATGTTATTAATGCGGCGAAAAATTGCCGAACTGGGTGAAATCGATTGGGGTTTAGCAGACTCAAAAAATCAGCGATAAATCAATGAGACACCAATTAATCGACCCAACTGACTCGCTGATATATCACTATAACTTTTTTTTACTAATATAATTTATATCGGTTTATTTATGAATGATTGAATGCAAATTATTTTTACTGATATAACTTATATCGGTTTATATCAGTTTATTTATGAATGATTGAATGTTAATTTTAGAGTTTACATATTGTTATTTACTGGTAGCGTATGTTGCCAAGTGCTAACTTGCTATCACTTGTTGTTACTTGTGTTGTGTTGGTTTCCTAAACAAGTCCAGGTACGTGAAAAATTAAATTCAGTTGTAAATTAGTAAAAATTAAATTATATAATTAATATTTAAAGTACAATGATTAAATCCGATTAATCTCGCTTAATCATAATTCGGTCCTAGACCGCACAGTGACTGCTTTCCGATTTAACTGCATTGAACGAATCATATATACTTGTCCAATATGTAGCATGTAATCTCTGTATCTCCTCAACTCTTCTTGCAGAACAACTAATCTAGTTATAATTGCAAAAGTTACATCTGATTAATGCTATTGGGACAAATAATGATGAACACACTAATAATTTTCTTTTGAAGTATGGACTTCGAGATATGATGCAGACCTGCAACACCCAGAATAGATTTTCTGTCCTTGAATTTCCTCTAGACAGCCTATGCAATTTTTTCATGCAATGCTAGTTTTGAACTTGAATTCTTTACGTGCTTAATCCTAGTGCATATACTTCTTATTTCATGTACTAGGGAATTCAGCACGTCAAGTTGAGATAACAACTTCCTCAAAGGTGCCTCAAGTTTAAATGTATCCAAATTCTAAAGGAACTTGACAAGAAGAGTTTGTTGGAACCATAAACTAGGAAATTAATGCGGACAAGGACTACATGAACTTGAGTACCAAGGCCCAAATAAGATAAACTAACAATTGACCAATGCCTGTTGTGTTTGACATACAATGACTCTTTGTGAAGGAGTTTTTGAACTCACCGGATGCACATATGTGCTCTTGCAGTAGCTAGCAGCCAATAATGAGGCCGATCATAACACCAATCCAGTTGTCCCTCATGGCATCTGCAAATAAGCCGAGCGCTACCAACTGAACTAGAACCACAGATCCAGGCATTTCTAGCCAATCTGCAAAAATATGACTATCAATTATTATGACAACTACAACTAGGATCAACAACAATACAAGCTCAACCAAGGTCTGACAAAAGATGGTAATAGCAGTTACAGTAACAAGGAAAATTTCAGTCTTAGCTGCATTATAGGTGTTGTTGATCATGCTTAAGCAAAACAAGAAACTAAGGAGGTGTCGATTGGGGGAAAAAATCCATGGAAGAAGGCAAAGCTATCAAAGAAAGAAAACTTGAATTTCATGTTAGTCTGGATCCATATCCAGAATGGTATGTTTTTAAGGACCAAAATGAGATAATATGCATGTTCTATCCAGACTATAAGTCCTATTTAAATCATTTGTCCGGAAACATGAAAGAAAATAAAGTTGAAAGCAATATTCCTCAACAACAAGAATGATCAGGTAAACTAAAACTCTCACCTGGAAAGCATTTTGGAAAGAAGATCCATAATAAAACTGCAAAGAAAGTAATCCACATCCCATAAATCTTTTAAATCTCTTCAGTTTCTGAATTGCTGATACCATATCTTCCTTGTGCCTAAAAATTAGAAGATATTATCTGACAGGTCATACCAGATTTCTCCCCGATCATTCATCCAGAAGCACAGTTGTATCGGGCACATAGCCAGCCCTTTTTATCTGTCTGGTCAGTTTATCCAACATGGAGTATATCAACTCGGCCTGGGTATGAGTTTTATCTCTTGCAATAAACACATGAACTACGCTATATATTTCAATCCAACTGCTTCCTGGTTCCTTCAACACCTCATTGGAGTTCATCCTTCTCCTGACCTGCTCCACCTCACTCCACAAACCTTTGGATGCTAAAATATTTGAAAGCAATACATACGACCCACTATCCTTTGGATCAAGTGAGATTGCCTTCTCTGCTGCATATTTACCCAAACCGATATCACCAACTATTCTACATGCACTAAGAAAGCTTCGCCATACAATTGCCGCTGGTTCAACTGGCATCTTCTCAATAAACTCTTTAGCTTCATATAGTTTCCCTGCTCGACCCAATAGTGCAACGACACAGGCATAATGTTCCATCTCTGGTTGGAGTCCAAAATCAGACATCATTGAGTTGAAGTGACACAGCCCACTCTCAACAAGTCCCACATGGCTACATGCTGAGAGCACAGCAATAAATGTCACATGGTTAGGTTCTATTCCTTCGGTTTTCATCCTTTCAAACATCAGAAGAGCTTCTTCTGCATGTCCATGCTGTGCATATCTTGAGATAATAGAGTTCCAACACACAACATCTCTTCGTTGTGTGGATTCAAACATTTTTTGAGCCTCTTCAATGCTCCCACACTTGGCATACAAATCTACAAGAGCATTTGACACATATGGTTCCAAGCCTAGACCAATTTTGATAAGCTGGCTATGGAACTGTTGACCATGTACCAGACTTGCCAAGTCACTAGCCGCTGTGATCAGAGCAACAAATGTGAACTCATTAGGCTTCATCCTTGAACTTTGTAGTTCTAAAAAGAGTTTGAGTGCTTCCTCGCCTTGACCATTTAGGGTATATCCAAAAACCATGGAATTCCATATGACAATATCCCTTTCATTCATCTCCTCAAATACCCGCCTCGCATCCTCAATGCAAAAACACTTGGAATAAACATCCACTAGTGCACTGCCTGCATAAACGTCTAAAGAAACTCCAAATTTTACAATAAGGTTGTGAATTTGTTTGCTCAAATGAATGGTAGACAGTGAAGCCGATACCCCAAGAAGACTGACAAATGTCAAGAGTGTTGGAAGTAATGACCTGTGCCTCATCTCAAGGAAAAGACCAATAGTTTCAAACACCATGTCTTGTCTTGCATACCCTTCTATAATAGCATTGTAAGATATCACGTTATGTTCATTCATAAGATCAAAAGCTCTTCTTGCTTCTGCCAAAGAATCACATTTAGTATACATGTCGATCAGACCATTTTTCACATAGTCGTCAGTTTCAAGGTTGGTTTTGATTGTATAGCAATGCACCTGCCTCCCCTGTTCTAATGCTCGTAAAGAACCGCATGAATTGAGAATACTAGTACAAGTAAACCCATCAGGCTTCCACCCAGATTTGGTCATTTCTGAAAAAAGCTTCATCGCATCCCAATCACAAGTATTCTGCATGTACCCGGCAATCATTGTTGTCCATGAAACAACATCCTTAACAGGCATTGAATCAAAGAGTCTCTTTGCAATTCTCACCTTACGACACTTGGAGTACAAATCTATCAGCACATTCATAACTGAAGAATCCGTTTCCATCACTTTCCTCAATACATAAGCATGAATCTGTTTACCCCCTTCGAGAAACTCCAAAGCAGAACATGCACTTATTACACTTGAGAGTACATATCTATCCGGAACAATGTCAGTTTCCCTCATATGCTTAAACAATCGCAAAGAAACTTCACTCTTGCCACATTGAGAATACCCAGCAATAATTGTAGTCCAAGTAACTGCAGTCCTCACCGGTAGATCATCAAACACCAATCTTGCTTCTTCAATTCCACAATTTTTCGCATAAAAATCAACTAAAGAAGTACCCACATAAACATCCTGATAAAAACAAGCTTTAACAATTAAATCATGCAATTGCCTTGCCCCTTTAACAGACTTCAATTGAGTGCAAGCACGAAGAACACTAGCTAAAATGAACTCATTTGGATTCTCACACGAAGACCCACGGAATTCCATAAACAACATCAATGCTTCTTGTCCATAATTATGTTGGGTATACATCGAAATCATCGAAGACCACGAAACCAAGTTCTTTTTACCCATTTTGTCAAACAATAACCTTGCATCATGAAGACAACTACATTTTGAGTACAACCCAATGAGAATGTTAGTCAAATAGATTTCTGAGTGAAACCCAGACACTATAATCTGCGCATGAACTCTCTTGTAGTGAAGATGGGGTTTTTGTGAAATGGGTATTTGTAAAAGTTGAGCAAAATCTCTCCTTTTGTTGAGATATTCACGATTTTGAGGAAATGGGGGATCGAGAAGAGAAGAAGGGATAAATGTAGAGATGTGGGATTTTGATTTGCATTGATGATGAGCTTTGGATGAAGATCTAGGGGGGTGGGTTATTCTGCAATGGAACCTCATTATCTAAAGAGACTTGAAAAGGAAGTGAACTTTTTAAGATTGCATTACAGAGAAAATCCATGAAAGCACATTGTTCAAAAAGGAGTCTCTTTTACGACTTGAGAATGAAGGATAGAAAAAGTAAAGAAGACAGCTTGGAAAGCAAAAGAGTGAACACAGTCAGAGATGAGTGAAAGTACTGAATGAGGGATAGTGAGGATGTGTACAATTGAAAGTATAGTTTCGAACTTTGGAAGGAAGAAGAGTGATTCGAGCTAATGGTTTTGGTGTCTGAGCGGTAGAACTCTGGTTTGGGGGGAAGAACCGAATAAGAAGACGAAGACGATAGCCATTTCCAAGGCTATCGTGCATCAAACAATTTCAAGCCATCACAAGGGTTTTTATTTTTATTTTTTAACGTTATTTGTATATAAGCCAATTCAAATTTCAATATGCTGTAATTGAAAGAAAGATATTTAAGTCAACTATGGAAAATGAATTTCCATTTCCTTTGCTGTTTATTGTTGACTCTTTCTCTCTTTATACATCTTTTTGTAACATTTCATTATCTATATATAGAGGACGGAAAGGGGCGAGGGATGGGTGTAACCACCCATCCTCCTCGGGATAAGCGCATCACATTGGAGATGCACACCAACACTCATCCCGAGGAGGATGGGTGGTTACACCCATCCCTCGACCCCTAGAATTTTCCATAGAGGACACTCTCTATGATAAACAAACACGAGCCTATTTATAGGCAATATGATTTATTTAAGGTGTGACATCTAGCAAGCACAAGAGATTAGCTCATGTCACCTCAAAGCACGAGGTAGCTAGTGGACATTCATCACATTTTTCTAGTAGATTCTACAATACTCCCTCTTAGATGTTCACCTTACCGACCTCACGAAATTCTTGAAAGGAAAGTCCAATGGAAAAATCATATCCAAAGATAAAGTATCATATATTGTAAACTTGAAGTCTCGTTGGATGTGCGAAACTCTACCCCATCAAAACCTTGCTAGGAAAACCCAGTGAGACAAAATCTCAGTGAAGGGAAAAGAGTATTGTGTGCATACTATCAAAAGTATGGCAAAATTAGGTTCCTCTAATTGAATGTCCCCTGATAATCACAACAAAGGGACGAGATTGTAAATCGTCTCAGTCTTTTACCATGTGACGATTTCTGAATGTGGCATTGAAATTCATGCATCTTCTGGAGTACATGAGTATATCCTTATGTAATGAAAGTTGTATTACCACCATTGTTGCCTCGTTAAAACCTTGACAGAAAAATCCAATGGAATAAAACCATGTCGAAAGAAAAAGAGTACAACCACCACTTTTGCATACTTTATGAACTCTATGCGTATAATGTTGCCTCGTTAAAACCTTGACAGAAAAACTCAGTGGAAAAAATATTGTCGAAGGAAAAAGAGTACAACACACATAAATAACCTAATAATATATTTTGATATGATCTGTAACTAAGGATTGTGATTTAGTTTTTCGAGTTAATTTTGGTCTCCTGATTTTAAGAAATATTTCGGTGTGTACAGAAAAAATGTAAAAATTTCGAGGATACATGAAATATATAAGGAATTTCAATGGTATGTTAAATATGTGAAAAAATAATATATTAAACACATTAAATGTAACCAAAATACCTATAATTAGAAAAACAATGGTTAGTTTAAAAAATCAATACATAAATAGAAAAAGTGATACTTGGGAAATTAGGGGTTGGTTTCAAAAATCAATAGATAATTAAAATAAATGATAATTAAAAAAAAATTTAAAACGCAAAATTTACGGAAAAAATCCTCGGAAAAAACATACTTTTTAGTAGCAGATTTTTGTATTTTTACCGAAATTTATGAAAAAATCTCAAATTTTACGAAAAAAACCTCAAAAATGTAAACTTTTCTTTCGACATTTTTTTTTTGTAATTTTTAAAAAATGAAACTTTTGCAAAATCACAATCCTTGTCTGTAACATACTTCTGGATGCTTGTGTAGCATACTTCTGGATGCACACCTGGAGGTATACTTCTGGATACTCTCCTTGATGATCACTCTTCCTCATGATAGTAGAACTTGAATTATTTGGATGATTAAGTTGGCACTAAACAATTTGATGAAGAGATCTGAAGGTTGTCACTATACTGAATTTGTTCGACTTCAATCACATGGTTCTTCTTAAGCTCGTATTGGTAAAAGAATTGTATTGGAATGTATTTCATTCAATCTCTTTGATGAAGCCTTTTTGCATTTGAATAACACATGCAACATTTTTGTCATATATTCTAGTCGACCGACTAATAAATTTGTTTAATAGACTTCCAAGAAATAGTTGCACTACAACTCATAAATATAGAACCTACCGTGAGCTACCCTTATAAGAGTTCAAATAGAGAACCCGAATTTGCATAGTCAACTAGGTGGAGTGATTAGTTAAAATCACAAGAATAAACTCATATAAATTATCCCACGAAGTTATAATGTGTCATGTCATACAAATATCTATAAGTCTGTGCAAAACTATATTTTGCTAGTAAATGCACAGAAAAAGAACATATTAGGTTATGTACTTGGTGTCAAATATAACAATGCATCAATGATACTCACATATGGTACTTCAGGACCGAGTATCCTTTAATTGGTTGATACAAACTTTTCTTGAGATCTAAAGATCGGATTATCATGGACGTACTAAGTGGATGTGAATTTTCCATGTTTGTAATACTCCTATTTTTCCAATGACAATAAAAATTTATGTACCTAAAATTCCATTGAAAATTGTATTTTAAAATCTTCTTTTGTTTGGCAAGTCATATTTTTCGAAATTCGCTTAACTTTTTTCCTTCTGAATCTCGGGACGAGATTCCATTTTACTTGTGGATAATGTAACACCCCTAAATTTCATAAAGTTAAAGTATTTTATTTTGAATTAAATAAAATAGAGTACATTTAATTGAATTTAGATTTCAAAATTTTAGGGTTTTATTTTGTGAAGTTAAATGGTGGGTGCCCTCAGAATTTTAGTGGGGGGCAATTAGCCACCTAATCACAAGAAAAAAAAACCCTTATCTTCTTCTTCCTTTTTTCTCTTTTATGCGTTTTTGTTCTATTCTTCGGCGACAAGCAGGCTCTCTGATCGAGCTTCGCAGTCGATCCCACCGCCCAAAATTGTTTCCTATCTTTTTCCACTATCTTCCCTTCCCTTCCCATCTCACCACCAGCTCATCAATCCTTGCCTAAAAACCAAATTTTCATCATCTGCATCAGAAACACTTGCTGCAGACTAGCCACCCATGATGCAAATAGTTCGTCTTATATCTTAGGATCACATGTATAACAAGCAGTACGTTGGCAAGGCTAATTTTCTTATTATTCAAGCATTGAATCAGCATGGTTTTCTGAGGCAACTTCAGGAGAAGAAGCTTGTGAGTCATATGCAGACTGCTTCATTTTAAAATTTGCTTGGCTTGATTATGATTCTCAGTTAAGTTTTCAACAATGTGTTGTAGTCTGAGTTTTTATGTACTTATTTTTCTGAGCCGAGGAAGCTGGTACTTGCATGTAGATAGCCATTTGCTTGAATAAACATGGGATTACCTTGCCTAACTTCTTTAGAGGCCTTGAAGTGGCCAATAGGTGTGCCATTTACTGAGAGAGAGAAGGAAGTTGTGGAAAGAAGAGTGAATGTACAGTTACACCATTTGTTTTCCATGCTTGATCTCATCAAGTCCATAAGATAGCCCCAAGATAAAAAGTCAAAAGCTTTGTAGAAATCTACTCTTATCATTAAACTAGGTCTGCCTTGTTTAATTCTAGAGTCCAAAATGTAGTTTCCAATTGACACACGATCAACCAACTGACTCTTATCAATTCTTGATGATCAAAATTATTAAGTGAGCAATGGAAGAGTTTGGCTAAGTCTGGCTGAAAGTACCTTAAAGATGCATTTGCTAATTGAAGGGATCAAGCTTATTGGTCTCAAGTCTTCAACCTATTGGCATTCAGTCTTCCAAAAACCCTCGAGCATTGAAGGCTAACACCACAACCAGAACATCATCTCCTACCATAATCGGAACTTTGGTAAAGAAGTTCATTGGATATCCATCAATTCCAGGGGCAACATCTAATTTGGGCTGATTCATGGCTAAAATCTTCAGCAGGAGAAACTCATATAGTGTTGTAGTAAAAGAAAAGAAACTTGTTGAAAATGAGGAACTAACTCTGAAGAGGAAACGACAAATCAATGGGAATGACGTTTTGGCAAGAACTCTGCAGGTGAGAGAATGATGGGACGATTGCGTTGGCTGCACAAATCCTTTGCGATTTGCGATTTTGGTGAGTTTTCTTCATACTATCTCATATTTTTGTTTTAAATTATTCTAGGAATCATAGTTAGATTTTTTTGTACGTAATCTTCTTCATTACCATTTTTTGTCCTGAGTTGTCCTCTTTCTTTTTAGAATTTTGGGTGTGTTTGCATATTAGCAAATATAATTGTAAGATGGATGTTGGAATGATTTGGGTTTATGGGGTTTGTCTATGAAATGGACGGATTGATTTTGTTCATGATCTTGAAAATAGAATAACCTCGATTTACAAGATATAATGGGTTTTATTTGTAAGTTTGCAATCTCTGTATTTCTCAATCTCTATTTTCATTTTTTTTATAGATCGAATCGATGTTAGGTTCGGTTTATTTCACCAAACCCTAGATAAGGTGTCAACTTTGTGAATCTGGGAAAAATTTGGTTGTATTATCAAGCATGCGGTATGTATTTTTGTTCAAACTTATTTTGTCTAAATAAATTAAGAACGTGATGTTTTTTAGCAGATGTACTTAAATATCTAGGATGTTGGGTTTGTTGATTAAATATAGAATTTGTGAGAGTCTTTCTAAGTAATGGATTTGGCTTACTTTTATATGATATGGTGGGTTTTGATGTTTACTGTGGTATAATTGTGTTGTATTTTTATAGTAGCTTAATTGAGGGTGTAGTCTTAGCTCTAATTTTGATTAGTTCAAAAAAATTGATTCGATGGGGGTTGCGATTAGCCGTGAATCTGTTGTCTGACTTTATGTTCATTTTGATGGTACTTGTGCATGTGTTTGTGTGAATTTTGTCATCTTTTGTATGTAGATCTCATTGCATACCACTGTCTTGTTTAAAATTATCATTGTACACCCTATTCTATTTTTTTGTTCATTCATCCTAATATATCGGTTAATATTTTAGTTATGCTATTATAGGATGGTGAGTGTGTGACTCATGTTGTTGCCAACACTAAATGTATGCATCTGAAATGGGTACAATTCCCCAAAATAATGGGTAGATTGATTTACTTATGAATGATACAATGTCATTGTGGAGGAATTTTGAAATATCAAAAATAAATGATATTGATAAACTTTGACTCCTGAAATTTAAACACCAGGAATTGTATCACTTAGAACTACCACACCTCTTTGTGTTTATTATTTCCCCTCTCTTACTAGAGAAACTAAATAATCTGCGGGTTGTCTTGCGAAGGTGGGGCGCCTATTTCTTATAGAGAAACTAAAATAACATTCGGGTTAGTCTTGTAGAAATGAGGTGAATTTTTATGCCTAAGATAGGCTTTGATATTTATACGTAAAAAATGTGACGTGACTTTATGCGCATTGATAGCTCAAGAGTGGCTTTTATTGTACTCATATAGTTAGGGGTATCCAGTGATGCATGCCTATATGTGATGTGTCCCCACTTGGGCATAGATGATGGAGAAGTCCTCATTTATATGAGAAAGGCATTCGAGCATGTATCTTCGGCACGGAGGTGGTGCGAATGTGGTATCGTCTAAATGATCAATTTGTTAAAAATGAATAAGATGCTTAAGCCAAATATAGTACGAAGATAACTGTTTAATTAATAAATTACGTTTATATTGTTTCTAACCCTTTTCATGTAGGGTGGCAAGTCCAATAATATTTCGGCAGGTCAGATTTGTCATAGTCAACTTCTACATTGTAAGTACAACTAAATGCATATTTACTTATTTGGGATGATGACATGATTGCCTCGTTGAGGAACTAAATTGTTTGAACTGTGCGAATTTATTGATTTTGGGATGAAGATTACTCACACCAGATTTATTGCTGACCCAAGTGAGGTTTTCCTTCTTGGGTACATTCCTTTGGGAATGTAACCGATGAGCCTTTTAGGTTTAGAGACTTTTGAGCAGCGTTACTGGAGTTTCGCCAGTGGGGCTAGCAACGTCAGTCTTTCCTGGTTAGAGTTTTTTTTTATTTGTTTCAATAATTAAATCATGTTTACGTTGTTGTTGCTGCTAAATTTTTCTATTGTTATTGAATTTCACGTCCCGAGTTTTGGGGAAAACGGATAATCCTACGTGGATTTTGGGATTTTCGTTTTCTTCGAAAATTGGGTTGTGACAATGTTAAAAGTGTTACAAATCTTATTAATATACCTTGATTGATGAACCAATATTCTACTAGTACTTTACTCGATCTGTAGGCTGAGACAAAAATTGTTTTTCAAGGTCTTCAATTGCAAACAATATTTTCAAAGTCTAATCAGAGTTATATTATTAACATAAACTGCTAGTATGACAAAAATTGTTAACGATATCATAAGAAAGACATATAGTAAAATTTGCATAACCTTTCTTATACGGATATTCACTAAGACAATTATATTACATTCTTTTGAAATTGTTCAAATCTTATAAAGCATATGTTATTTATATTGAGTAATTATTTCATGGATTTGCTCCAGGGAAAGTAAATCATTCCGGGATTTATAAATATTTGTTTCTAGATCTTATAAGTAATTACGACATTCATAAGTCGCATATCAAGTTTTCAGAAATTACAAGCTGACTTTTGGAATGTAGTCATATCCATAAGTAGATAATCAAATGACGGGTTTCTGCAATTGTGCCACGAGTCTTGTCTTATATCTGACAATCTCATTTTGTTTTCTGACAAATACTCGTTTGAAACCAAAAGGGTTTCACACTTAAGTGTTTATACTATATGTTCAAATATATCACGTTTCTCAAGGGAACCCAATTTCACTTGGACAATATATTTTCATTTTGGCGGACCCAATGCCATGTTGGACAATATATTGTCATTTGGCCAATCATTTTACTTGTCGATTTTGTGGATGCGTGGTTTAATTTTGGTAATTTGGTAGCTACCATATATGTGAATATGTTATCGATGACCATTTTATTTGATATTACATTTCTCATTAATATATTGGAATCACATTAATATCAGGTACATGAGTCTCTTCCAAGCTTTCATTGTCATTGCAGTGATTTAGGCCTCTTCCAAGGTTTTTAAACATAACCTCTTTAAGAGCGTTATGTCATGCTACTGCTGGAGCAATAACCTCTTCAAGAGTGTTATATGATGTTATTGCTAGAGCCATAACCTCTTTCATGAGCGTCATGTATTGCTACTGATGGAGCTTCATGACCTCTTCTAGAACATCATGTTATGCTACTTTTGGAGCATCATGTACAACTTCTTTTGGAGCTTGTACAACTTCTGCAGGAGTTTCAAGCATTGTTTCTTCAGGAGCATTAGGGCATGAATTTTAGAAATTATTCGTTTTCGAAGAGTTGAATATTTGGAACCTATAGGTATGCCACGATTCTGACGTGCAATAGATTCATTAACTGCCTTATTCGAAGTTTGTCCTTAAGGGATACAAATTCGAACAGGTGTCTACCACGCTTCTAGCTTGTCATAGATTTATCGGCTGCCTTATTTGAACTTTGTCCTTCAGGAGCAGGAGTACTCATAGCTGACACATGATTTTAGGTCCAAATGAGACAAAATGGAAGTATTCTAATTTCACACCATTATGTCTACCTCGCTTATGGCGTGCCGTAGATTTGCTGGCTGCCTAATTCGAACTTTATCTTTCAATGAGCAAGTGTACTCATAGCTAACATCTTATTTTAGGGTCCAAATGAGACAAAATGAAAGTATACTAACTCCATTCTAATTCCACGCCGTTCTATCTCCATGTCACCCCCTAACGGTGGGAATAGAGCCACACCATGCAATTTCACAATATGCAATATTGTATGTTTTTACAAGAAATTGCATATGTCCAGCTATGATAGACACCATTTGTGTCGTAAAAGCCAGTGTTGAGAAAATTTTCCGACTTTTCAATAAATCATGGATAGTGACACTAACGATTAAACAAACATAATTGTCCATCATTTGCAGTTTATAAATCATACATTCAAATAAAATGTATGCAGTAAATAAATCAATTAAACAAATCAAAACATAAAGTGCTATATATGTCTCACATATAGCAATAAATATTCCAATGTAACATTATCTATGATATTAATGTGTCACAAGTATAAAGTATTCTCGATCACTGTAAGTGGTTTATAAAATAAGTATTAGATATATTGTAACATTGTGGTAACTACTACTGTTGGGGTGAATACTTTTGCCAATGGCTACCTTTGCTCGGATTACCTTATACTCGAGGGTATTTATGTTGTATATGTTTTCTACCTCTATTTTTGACAGCTAGAATTGACACTTACTACAGAAAATATCAAAGACCGTGATTTTTCGTTAGATCATTTGTTTTCTCTGATCTTATAAGTATATAAGTATCTAACTCAAAACCATGAGTAAAGTAAGACTCTCAGTTTTACTGCAACGAGAGTAAATGAAAGGAATAATGACTATTATCTTCTCATTGTATCAAAATTGTCTATTTGATTTTAATGGAATCTCGATATTTCTCTACTGTCTCTATTGGTGCATGACAAACATGTGACCAATATCCACATTTACTACATATATGACAAGTGTCATCTCTAGAAGGATTAATTGCATCATTTGCAGAAGTTTTATTATTATACCATACAATGAGCTTTGAAGTGTGTGATAAGTGTTGTAACTATCTCTGCTGGGGTAAGCACATCTGCTGAAGTAATTGTTATAATCACCTTTGCTAAAGTGATTATTTGATTACCTCTTCTGGAGTGATTACTGTGGTTACCGCTTCTAGGGCTACCACTTCGAAAATTGTCATCTTTATAAAAGTTATTCACCAATAAGAAGTGCACCACTTGTTAAGTCAAATAACTCTCTATAAGGTGTGTAATGCACGTGACATGTCACTTAAGAAATAAAATCCACATATAAATAGATCTTACAAAATTTATATGGTTAGGTGTATAAAATACGTGTATAATTAACTTTCTTTTGCATATCAAATTTACTTTGTTTCACAAAAGTTATTTTAAGTAAGCCCGTTTTAAAGCAAACAACACTTGTGCTTTATTGCTTACCTACTCGAAGTAGCAATACAGTTCAAACTATGCATGTCTGAAAACGAAGTGGTTATAGTAAATACCAATTTGGAGAAAAACAATTATACTTACACCTCAGTGTAACTTTATGAATTGAAATTTACCACAAGTAGGAAGAAATTTCTCATTGAAAATCCAAAATCACATTGAGAGCATATAATACAATAGTTAACACCTCGGTCAATAATAACACACAGGCACACCTACCCATATCAACCAAATGAACTTAACTCAACACCACATAGCTTACTACCCATATCTTTATTTTCTATTGGCTTCATTTCTCAAAACCACCAGGAAAAACCCATTGTTTCAGAGATAGGTTGGTATTTGGCACATAGATTGATGTTTGGCATTGATGTTTGGCATGCTAATTTTTCTTACTCTCTATGTCTGGTCTTTTTACCCAATTTGCAACAAGGTTTAGCGTTCTAAGATAAATCAGTGAAAAAAACTACATAAAGAGATGAAAAGCACCAACAGAGAAAACATGTTGGAGATATTTGAGGTTGGGCCTAGTGAATAAGCCTATGAGTTGGATGTCATTTAATGAAAATATTCTAATGGTGTGATGACAAATAAATTAATTTGAAATCATAAGCAAGCTCAAGAACTTCAGCAGCAATACACTCGAACACGGTGCATAAGTAAATGAGGCCACCAACTGTTTGGCGTGGATTCTGGCTTTGAGAAACCTGACGATCTACCTACGGGGGTTGGAGTTCGGCCTTACAAGACCTCGAGATTAGATTCAACGTCGTTGGCTAGCCACGCTTACCTTTCATTGTTTATTTAAAAGACAATTTTTGATGATGATCAATGTCAAGAGAATAAATGGAAGAAACCAATGAGGTATTAATTGATATCTCAGTTTTGGGCCTTTTTCTTCTTGGTTATTCTGGTGGGTTGAATTTTTCTCTTTATGTGGGTGGTTTATTCATGATGAAATCAAAGCTATAATTTGTCCAATTAACAATAAGACCATCAATGGTATCTACTAAACACCACATGAATCAAAGTGAAAGACTATTGTTATTTTAACCTCTATTCTAACACGTGTGATGTTGTGATGTGTGAGATGAGCGGTCTGAAATTTAAACAAAGTTTGAATTCAAAGCATGAAACATCGCTATGGAAATAATGTTTCTTGTGAGGCAACATTCATTAGATGTAATATATATCATAAAAACAAGATGTAATATATATCATAGAAACTACCATATTAAAATTAAAAAATATATAAGTTCTTGTTTAAATAATTTACCTCTAAATTCTTTTAAATAAAAGTTTGAAAAAATGAAAGCGGAGAAAAATTACCCGAGCCTCGTGCTCAAATGCCCTTAGATCGAAGTAAAATGTAATAATCACATATCGCTCAATTGGTCGAAACTTTGTACGCTCAATTTGTCAGAGCTTCGTGCTGATAACTTGTTGTAAATGAATGAAATATATTAACTCAACTAAGGAAGAAGAATTTCCATTTCGTTTACTGTTTATTATTCACTATTTCTCTCGTTGTGCATCTTTCTGTAACATTTCACTCTCTGTAAATACGCTCTCTTTATACTATTTTTGTCTTGACATTTGGATTGCCCAAAATGCCCTCCAAATTAATTTAATTTACATTTAAACGAGATCCTCCCTCAAGCATTATATAATTATACTTTAAGTCTCCAATTATATATAAACTATAAATAAGTCCTTTTATTATTCTAAGCCTCCTATATTATTCATGAATTTAAAATTTATATTTTTTTATTGCATTTTGGAGAAACTTAAAACTTAACATATTGATTTAACCCATTTAATATTTAAGGGTGTGTGAATAGAATGCGTAGCGCACACAAAATTAAATTCAAAATATTTTTATTAGACCAATATTCAAATCAACAATTTAACTTTTATAAATTGATAATTAATCATTGCACAATTCACTTGATAAAAAAAAATCACACACCTTGCGCATATTCAAATATGTGATACACAAAATTATTTAAGTATTAACACTATTTCATCTTTGTGTCAATCAATAACTTGCTCGATGCATATAGATTCAATGTAAATTCGTTGAAGAATAGAAATATTTTACAATTTTATGTACGCGTAGCAGGCGATCGCGACTAGTTTACGTAGCAGCATATCTAAACTATCTACAGTGTATAATGAGAGTTCCCCTTAGGAACAATGAACCCATGTGTCTTCGTCTTCATTTTTTGAATGCCCAAAATATCCTCCAACTCTATTACATTTACAATAAAAAAAAACCAATAGGTAGGTGAACATTGACTAAAGGTAATTTTGTATTTTAAATTTAAAAACTTTTTTTTACCATTTTACCCTTTCAAATTTAGATTATTTACTATCGAAATTTGCCCCTCTCAATCTACAGTATATAATGAGAGTTCCTCTTAGAAACAGTGAACCCATGTGTCTTGGTCCTGATTTTTAGAATGCCCAAAATGCCCTTCCAACTCTATAATATTTACAATAAAAGCTAATAGGTAGGTGAAGAGTGACCATAGGTAATTTTGTAATTTTAAAATTTAAAACTTTTATGCACCATTTTACCCTTTCAAATTTAGATTATTTACGATAAAAACCCGCCCCTCTAAATATTGTTAATCATAGCTAAACCCCTAACATAATTTATTTAAAGCCCTTAAATTACCTATAAATTATTAAAAAGGCCCTCACATCTAATTTTTTGATTTTCAATCAAAATCAGCCCATGTAAACATTCATTAATTACGCTTAGGCCAAATGTATAATTTATTTGAAGCCCTCAAATTATCTAGAAATTATAAAAATGTCTTTACTTATAACTTTTTGATTTTCCATTTTGCTCATAACATCATAATTTTACAATCAAAATCAGTTTGTCTCAAACATTGAATAATTATACATATGCCCCTAACATAAATTATTTGAAGCACCTTATTTATTTCTTAACTATACATAGGCCCTTACAATTAGATATAACTATTTTGATTTAGAAATTCAATAATAATTTTTCTTATTATTGAATTGTTGTAATAATATAAAATAAATACTGAGCATCCACGCACGTAGAGCACGTCGACACCCTAGTATAACAAATACTCCTCTTATGAACAATGAAAGTGTGACTTCGTCCTGAATTTCAATTCTAGTTTTTCCCTTCCAACTATATTTTATTTACAAGAAAAAGTAAAAAAAAAAAAAAAAAGGTGTTTATCTCATTCAAATAAAAATACTATTACATCTTTTTTTTTTAAAATTATTTACAATTGAAACCAGCCCCTCTGTAAACATTCATTAATTATACCTAGACCATATATATAATTTATTTGAAGTCATCTCCAATTATATAGAAATTATAAAAACAACCCTTACATCTGATTTTTGGATTCCCATTTTATTTCATACTTTTACAATCAAAACCACATCTCTCAAATATTTATTAATTATACCTAAGCCCCTAACATAGTTTATTTGAAGCCTCTTATTTATTTATAAACTATACATCGGTTCTTAAAATTATATTATTTTCTATAGAAATTCAATTATAATTTTTCTTATTATTAAATTGTTGTAATAAAATAAAAATTACTGAATATCCACACACGTAGAGCATGTCGACACCCTAGTCTAAACTTTATAATGAGAGTTGGGCTTTAGGATTAGTGTTGTGTACCTTCAATAGGGGTGGGTATGGGGACGGGATGGACTTATCCCAATCTCATCCCGTTATTTTATCTTCGGGACGGGATAGACCTCATCCCGACCTCGTCCCATCCCAAACGAATTCGGAATGGGACATGATGAGTCTGGTTGGATTTTTGTGCAATTACTAAGTTATTATGAAGTGCATATTCAAACGTATCTTATAATTACTATATTATCAACCTTCTCTTTAGGTCTACTTATTTATTCCACAATATGCTAGGTCTTATTTTTGTAAGTTTTTATTTATGTTCCTATTTACATCACCAATTCAAGAATATTTTAGTATTTTCTATAGTTATGCATATTAAGTTGTTATCTATGAAAGTGTTATTGTTTTAAAACTATAATACAATTATTTGTGATGTTAAGTTCGCACAACTCCTCAAAACTTCATATACCACACTTAAATTGACACACAAAATTTTGAGTTAATAAATATTAAAATTAATAATAATTAATATTAAATAAGTTCGGGATGGGATGGGCGAGATTGAAAATTTTCATTCCAATCCTATCCCACTCTAGATCTGGACGAGACAGGATCGGGATGAGTTTAATCAATAAAAAAAACTCAAAAAAATCGGGACGGGATCGAGATCGCGGGATGGGATGCCCACCCCTAATCTTCAACCTAATTCAGGGGTTGCCCAAAATACCCTCCTAATTCTATCATGCTCACAAGAAAAATCAATAGGTACGTGAATAGTATCGGGGATATTTTTTTCATTTTAAATGAAAAGCTATATACATATGTACCATTTTACCTTCCCAATTTCATATTAACTACAAGAAACAATCTGCCCCTCTAAATATTATTAATTGTACATAAGCCCCTAACATAATTTATTCGAATTCTCTAATTATTTATAAACTATATATAGGTCCTTAAATGTTTAGAATTTCAATAACAAATTTTATTTTTCCCTCCCAAACTCATGTAATTTACATTTGAACTCAGCCCCTTTAAACATTTATTAATCACACCCAAAACTCTAACATAATTTATTTACAGCCCTCCAATTATCTATAAATTATAAAAAGGCCCTAACATCTAATTTTTCATTTTCAATCAAAGTCAGCCTTGTAAACATTCATTAATTATACTTAAGCTCCTTACATAATTTATTTCAAACACTCTAATTATTTATAAATTATAAAAAGACTTTTACATCTGACATTTTGATTTCCATTTTGCCCTCCACATTTCATATTTTTACAATCAAAACCAACCACTTTCAAACAATGATTAATGAACAGTAAAAGGGGTATATTTTCAACCTGATTTTCAGTTTTCAATTTTGCCCTTGCCCAAGTAAAAAATGTCCATCATATACCTGTCATCTTCCTCCCTCTTCGTTTTCCTCGTCTTCTCCACCGACGTCGGCCATCTTCTTCCTCTTTCTTTGTTTCGCAAACACCCTACCCCTTCTTCCCCTCTCTCTGTAATCTTCACCTCTACTATTTACGAGCACGTAGTGCGCTTCCATCCCTACTTTATATAACTGTTGTAAAGTTTTGCATATGATTATTTTACCTTGTACCAAGCATAGCCATAATAGTAAACAAAAAAAAAGTGGTGGCACATAGTGATCCACATAGTCCCAACCAATTGGAATTTCAAGTTTCAGCCATATCTCACAGGAACTGAATTGGTATGCTCGCCCTAGTGAATTCCTTCCCACACTCTAGTTGACTTTGATCTTCTTTTTCAAAATTTCTTTTGCATCCAATACTAACACCAAGCTTCTCTCTTCTTCCACGATATGTTCAATAACCATTTCTTTTTGTTCTTCTTTGATTGAGAAAGAGGATGAGGACAAATTGGTGGTCGATTGACAAATAGGATGAGGAAGGGAGCGTGGTGATGGCAGTGGTTGATTGAAAGGAAGGACGAGGATGGTTTTGGTTGTGATCGATTTGTTGAATATTACATTGCCAACCAAAATAGAAAAATATAGAATAGTCTAGAAAGTCCCGGAGTGTACTAGAAGATTTCGGAAGGGTCCG
Organism: Berberis thunbergii; assembly: GCA_003290165.1. Lineage (NCBI taxonomy): Eukaryota > Viridiplantae > Streptophyta > Magnoliopsida > Ranunculales > Berberidaceae > Berberis > Berberis thunbergii. The sequence continues at coordinate 307,717 of QNQO01007458.1, read as the reverse complement.
GAAGAATATGGAAAATTGTGGAACACACCGGAGTATTCCGGAAGAGTTCGGAACATTATGGAGAACTCATAAACATCCTAGAAGAGTCTAGGACCTTATAGTATGTACTAGGTCATCCTAGAGCCTAGTGGAGACATGTACTTAGTACTAGAGCATGGTAGAATACTCTAGAAGTCTTTGTATCTAGAGAAGTTCTTGTGTAGGCTTGAGTTTGTAAGAATTCTCTAGATCACTCATGTACTTATCTAGTAACTAGTAGAATCTAGAACCTTCCCATAAGGAGGTGGAAGGTTAAGCTAAGTAGTATAAATAGGAGAGGGGATCATTTGTTTCATGTATCACACAAGAAAGCATCCTACTAAGGAGAGATCCCAAGATAGAATTAAAGAGAGTGTTCCTTTTGTAAAGCTATCTAGTTCAATAAAATAGTTTGTTCTTAAGTCCCTTGTGAGTTCTTATCAAAGTCCCTCTTCAAAGTTTCTTGTGTCGAGTGCTTCTTTGATTTATATAGTTAAGGCTATTATATTGTTGCGTATTCATTATAATACCAACCATATTGTAGCCCAATTTATCCCCAACATTTGGTATCAGAGCGAATTCGATCCAATACAACTATCAAAGTCTCTTGGTGTTACTCTGTTCAAGGTATTTGTAAAATCATGGCAGATTTTACTATGTCCATTGAGAAGATCGGTAACAACTATGAATCATGGAGCACTCGTATGAAATTCTATCTGCTTGGACAAGATTTATGGGATATTGTCAATGGAAGTGACACAACACCACCAAGGGAGCCAATAAGCACAATCTCAACCTCGGAGACGACACCATCGACACCGGTACGACAAGAAGGTCCTGCTCAAAAATCCGACCCTGACGAGTTGAAGAAATGGAAGGTTAAGGCTGGTAAAGCCATGTATGCCTTAACAGTAGCTGTTGAAAATGAATTCTTGGAGCGGATTAAAGATGCTAGAATGCCGAAGGAAGCGTGGGACACTTTGGCATCAATCTTTGCAAAGAAAAATGATGCGAAGTTACAAAGGCTTGAAAATGAGCTTTTGAGAATCTCCCAGAGGAATATGTCAGTGAGTGAATATTTCTCAAAAGTGAAGTCTTTGTGTGACGAGATTTCGAAGCTAGATCCGGAGAATGGTATTACACAAACAAGGATGAAACGAATTATCATCCATGGGTTGAAGTCGGAGTACAAGAGTATTGTCACGGCAACTCGGGGCTGGGCCACCGAACCAACATTAGCAGATCTTGAGAATTTGCTAATTAATGAAGAGGATCTAGAGAAATCCATGTCTAGCAAAGCTACCTCCCAAGAAGAAACTGCCTTGTTCACTAATAACAGAGACCGACGAGGACGAGGTCAAGGTAGAGGACGTGGTGTAGGGAGATTCAACAATGAAGATCAAGATGAACGACAGAGTCATAGTAGAGGTTACCAGTCAGGGGGAGCTCGAGGAACACAAAATAGAGGAAGAGGAAGAAACCAGAACAAATGGCAACCAAAACTTTGGCAAAGTGGTGAATGTTTTAATTGCGGAAATAAGGGACACTACGCAAGGGATTGTTGGTCTAAGAAAGTTGAAGGAAATATTGCAACATCCTCCAAGAATCAGAGTCATGGAGAAAAAGATTGGGACTTAGATACATCCTTCCTTGTGGAGGAGGTTCATGTTGATACACAAGAGTTACAAGAAAAGCTTCAAATGAAGTTAAAAGACTCAAGTGAATTGGAGGAACGAAGGTCCACAACAGATGGAGAATCCCAAGAGCAAGAGCTGCAATCCAAAACAAGAAGTCCTTGGAAGACAGGCATACATGAGACACCAGAGGAGGTGCATATTAGTCAGCCAGAAATGCAACAGGAAGAGCAGGCACAAGGTGAGTTGCGAATGTCTACAAGAGTGAGAAGACCAAATCCAAAGTACATAGATGTTGCCTATGCTGAGCTCAAAGAGCCAACTACCTTCCAAGAAGCCTCAAAGAGTCTAGAGTGGAGAAAGGCTATGGAAGAGGAGATTATGGCTCTGAAGCAGAATCAAACATGGGATTTAGTACCAAAGCCTGAAGGCGTGAAACCAATATTCTGCAAATGGGTTTACAAGTTGAAGATTCGCCCTGATGGAACGATAGAGCGATACAAGGCTCGGTTGGTTGCTCGTGGGTTTTCTCAAGAGTATGGCATTGATTACGATGAGACATTTAGTCCGGTGGCTAAGATTACTACCGTACGAGTCTTACTAGCCATTGCAGCTAGTAAATCATGGATATTGTGGCAGATGGATGTGAAGAATGCTTTTGTACATGGAGAGCTTGATCGGGACATCTATATTGATCAACCTGAAGGATTTATCAATCATGAGAAGCCAGAGTATGTGTGCAAGTTGAAGAAAGCACTATATGGCTTAAAACAGACACCAAGAGCTTGGTACGGGAAGATTGCAGAATTCCTAGTTCAAAGTGGTTATCATGTTGCCCCAGCAGATTCGAGCTTATTCGTGAAAGCTCAAGGAGGTAAGCTAGCAATTGTACTTGTATATGTGGATGACTTAATTATCACTGGAGATGATACCAGCGAAATCCAACGAACAAGGGAGAACCTGTCAGTACGATTCCAAATGAAGGAGCTTGGAGAGTTGAAACACTTTCTCGGTTTGGAAGTCGAAAGAACCGATAATGGCATATTCCTTTGTCAACGGAAGTATGCAAGAGATCTACTTTCAAAGTTTCGAATGCTCGAGTGCAAGCCAATATCAACACCAATGGAGTCGAACTTGAAGCTATGCACCGATGAGGGAAAGGAGTTGGAAGATACAACAATGTATCGCCAAATAGTAGGTAGTCTTATCTACCTAACTCTATCTAGACCAGATATTTCATTTGCCGTCGGAGTCGTCAGCAGGTTCATGCAAACTCCAAGAAAGCCACATCTAGAAGTCGTGAGAAGAATCATGAGGTATATCAAGGGCACACAGGAATTGGGACTCTTTTACGAAAAAGGAGTACAATGTAAGATCATTGGTTATTGTGATGCCGACTACGCTGGAGATCATGATACTCGCCGCTCAACTACAGGTTATCTTTTCAGTCTTGGTTCAAGAGTTATCTCATGGTGCAGCAAGAGACAACCAACCGTGTCCCTATCAACGACGGAGGCAGAGTATAGAGCAGGTGCCATGGCTGCACAAGAATGTGCTTGGTTGACACAACTTATGAAGGATTTGAAACAGCCAATCGAAGATGGAATCACTATGTATTGTGATAATTTGTCAGCAATCAAGTTGGCTGAGAATCCAGTCTTCCATGCTCGTACCAAACATGTTGAGGTGCAATATCATTTCTTACGGGAAAAGGTTCTTCAGGGAGATATTGAAATGAAGCATGTCAAAACAGAAGATCAAGTTGCAGACATCTTTACTAAGAGCTTACCAGCAACAAAGTTTTTGGAGTTTCGTAAAATGCTTGGGATGACGATACGTATGAGGAAGGTTGGCAATGATGGGGAGTGTTGAATATTACATTGCCAACCAAAATAGAAAAATATAGCATAGTCTAGAAAGTCCCGGAGTGTACTAGAAGATTCCGGAAGGGTCCGGAAGAATATGGAAAATTTTGGAACACACCAGAGTATTCCAGAAGAGTCCGGAACATTATGGAGAACTCATAAACATCCTAGAAGAGTCTAGGACCTTATAGTATGTACTAGGTCATCCTAGAGCCTAATGGAGACATGTACTTAGTACTAGAGCATGGTAGAATACTCTAGAAGTCTTTGTATCTAGAGAAGTTCTTGTGTAGGCTTGAGTTTGTAAGAATTCTCTAGATCACTCATGTACTTATCTAGTAACTAGTAGAATCTAGAACCTTCCCATAAGGAGGTGGAAGGTTAAGCTAAGTAGTATAAATAGGAGAGGGGATCATTTGTTTCATGTATCACACAAGAAAGCATCCTACTAAGGAGAGATCCCAAGATAGAATTAAAGAGAGTGTTCCTTTTGTAAAGCTATCTAGTTCAATAAAATAGTTTGTTCTTAAGTCCCTTGTGAGTTCTTATCAAAGTCCCTCTTCAAAGTTTCTTGTGTCGAGTGCTTCTTTGATTTATATAGTTAAGGCTATTATATTGTTGCGTATTCATTATAATACCAACCATATTGTAGCCCAATTTATCCCCAACACGATTGACAAAAAGGATGAAGGGAGGGTGGTTTTGTTGTGTCAATTGATAGAGTGGGGGAGAAGATGACTTAAATCTGTTAAGATTAAAAAAAAAAATCGACTAATACATATTAATTTTTAAATTTAAAATTGACTAGTTGTTATAGATTTCAAATGATTTCTATTCATAGTTTATCGATTCTAAAATCTGAAATTGATCGTACATTGTCGATTAATGGGATTACAAAGTTGGGTTTTAAGGGTGAATAGAAAACTATATAAGTCTGATAAGATGTTATTGATTTCTAACTTTACAAAAGATAAGGTGTGATTTATTTCAAAATTAAATAGTCGATTGTCGATACAATGCATTTACAGAGATCTTGCCCAACCAACAATGGTGGAAAATCAATTTTTCAATTCGATCTTCTAAATTCTTCTTCTTCGGAATTCAAATTTTTTTGTAGCAATTTGACCCATATTAACATAGTCAGTCATGCTTTAGGTTCAAACTCTTGAAAATTACTCAAAAAAACCCTGATAATAGGAGAGAGAAAGGGCGTGTGTTGGTGTGGTGAAATTGGAAGGGTGAGAAAAGGTACACCATTAAAAACACTAGGGTGGTGTTAAGACTAGGGTGTCAAAGGAATTCGCTACGGTAAGCATAGCAATTCCCTCATCTCACCCGTATTTGATATTTCTAGTGATGTAGGATTAGAGAAACTATATTTGTTAAACTCACCATATCAAATGCGAGCTTAATTAGATAGCATTCAAGACTTCTCAAAATACTATAGTAGCTAAAATATGAAAATTGGAAGAACCCTAAATATCCAAAATTGTTTAATCCTCCATATAAAGCAGCGCTTCAGAGAAACAGATATCTACCTTTTGCCTGAAGGTAAACCATACAGATTTGCCAACTTACAAGCGCAGTTAGTCAAGTCTGAAGAAATGGAAAAACATGCAAGTTTTATTCACAGTTTCTCTAAGAATTTTATTCCTCAACAAACTCCGACTAAACTACACATAATGACCGAGGTATCAGTATCAATCACTCAAAAGGGCAGCATCCTATTCCCAGATCGTTATCTTGGGAATGATTTAAAAACAATGCGATGACTCAATGCAAAATCGCTTAAGGAAAAACAGCCAGATTTGTTGTCGTAAGATGAAAACAGAAGGTTTATGCAACACTAGCAGCAATAGCATATGATTGAAGCAGAGACAGAGCTTGCTCTATTATAGCCCTGTTCCTCGCTTGTTTCACCCAATCACCAATGATCTCCTTTGCTTGACTGCCGCTCACGCCTCCCTCCAAGGCATCTGCTGCTTCTGCAAGTTTTCCTTCAGCCAAGAAGCTCTCCACTCTGTTGATGACAGACTCAATACCATCTCCAGATACATCATCTTCTTTGACCTGAAAATTGGAGAAAGATATGTAAGCCAACAAAATACCCTAGTTTTAAAAATGAGTTGCCGCCGTAATACAACCATACCTTTAACTGAGATGCTACGTGGGCTAAAGCATGTGCTAAGATGCCGCCACCACCTGGTGGGACTAGGCTGTAATGCCGCAGTGACCCCTTCAAAGCATCAAACTGGAAGGACAGTTGCAAATAAATAATTTTTTCTTGTTTCTTGCCAAGAAATGAAAATAATTAATAAATCACCGATTGTACTTGCTAAACTTTTACAACTTATAAATACTGCAACACCTTAATCAACCACACAACAACATCTCAACAATTTAAATATGCAGATCAAAAGCTTCAATTAAATTACTTTTGTGTTTTGTGGACGTTGAAAGCACCCCTTTGTTTGTCAATCACAGTTATGGTTTCACATACGAACTATGTTCTTCATTGGGTAAAGGTAAACTAACGTTTCTTCAACTGTCTCCATGTTTTCTACCTCTCCTTTTTTTTTTTTTTTTGGTATCTACAAACATAATAGGGTTATTTAACTTTTGCCCCAGTATTACAACCATGTTAGCTTTTAGAACACAAACTTGTCCAATGTTTACTTTTAGACCCCAATTTCAATTCTCAATGAATAGTAACTTTGTCTAGTAAGGTAAAAAGTCTACCCTGGCCCTCCCTTATACCTAAAGCAAAATTTCACATTGCCCCTCTCAATTATACGAATTATATATCCTTGTAACTGCCTCGGGATTGTAAAATACACTAGGAGGTGTCGATTGATGACTCCACTGGTAAAACGCCTCAAGATCCAAAAAATACATCAAATAATTAGTTAGCACACATCTCAAGGAAAACTATTGAAGCAGATATACCAAAACCACTGTGTTTCTCAAGAAAACACAACACTCATCCAAGACAAATTTAATGGTGCTGATAAAAAAAATTCATCTTCTTTGAAACTCCACCCTCTGCAATTGCTCCACCACGCACCAGCACCCCCTGGCATTGCTCCACCATGCTCTATCTTTCAACAAACTTTCTCTTCCCTCATTTCTTCCTCCTCCTCACTCTCTATTTCTTTGAATTTGATTCTTTTGCTCTGAATTACATTGGTTTGTTACAAATATAAGGTTTGCCATGTTTATGGAGTTAGGAAAACAGACCATTTGCAGAAAACTCCAACTACTAAAATTGGATTCTGATAAAAATCCACTGATATAAACTCAAAAACAGATCAAACCCACTGATCCAAGACTGAAATCATGTGAAAAAGAGACTGAGTTGACCTAAATCTCAGATGTTTCTTCATCTGAATCTCCCTAGATGTTCCTCCTGTTGGGGTTATAGAACTATCGCTCAAATGGGATAAGTGGCGGAATCCTTTTGGAGCCTCAAAGGATCTGATGTTCAGCTGACAGAAAAGAAGAAAGCAGTGCAGAGACAACTCCAGAGAGTAGTAGAAGAACAATGGAGAGCTCACAAGCAGCTGATCGTGGAGTTGTGGTCGACTATAAACAGAGTGGAGGAGACCTCCTTCGGTAAGAAGAGGGTTCGATGATACCGATCTGCAGGTTGATGGTAACTGGTTGCAGGCAGAGCACCAGTAATATGGGTTTCGATTCAATGAGATTGAGGAGAGAGGAACAACCTGAAGATGGATCAGATGTGAATGATGAGTTCCGATTAGAATATCTGGAGACGCCAAAAAGGGAGAATGGTGAGTTTGATTGGATAAAGACGAAGAATAGTTTCGTTACATTCTCTCTATTTCTGTAACAGTGAAACAGGTCTGTGGTAGAGAGGAGGGGAACCTGAATATGGGTTTGGTTTGTTTTTAATGCAAGAAACTTTGAGGGGTTTAAGGTCAGAGTGATTGCAGGGACTTCCTACTGTGATTGCTGATGTTGGCGATGGTGGTGCATGGTGGTGAGATGGGTGAGCAATGACGAGTGGTGGTGGTGCTTTCACACAAGTGGGGAGGTGTTAGATGGTGGTGGGGAAGAAGATTTTTTTCTTTTAATGGATGAAATCATGGCATGGCTGTTAATTTTTTTTGTGTAATGTGTTACAAGGATCTCGAGGCAGACAGATGAATCTATCTAATTAATATAATTGAAAGGGAAAGTTTACTTTAAATATACGGGAGGGGCAGTTTGGTCTTATAACTTTGCTAGTCAAAAGTAAAATGTTGGACAAGTTTGGGATCTAAAAGCCTAACCTGGTTGTAATACTAGGGGCAAAAGTTAAATAACCCAACATAACATATGCAAAGCTGTGCTAGCGTTTCAAGCTTCTAGATAGCAAAATGTCATTAACAATCATTCCATGGAACACGCATGCCAGTATATTTGTAAGTTGGATAGAAATACTACTGCAAAGCTTGACAATAAACTTGCCTTCTGATTCAGTTCAAGTTGTGTATCTGCACCATTGTTTACTGTTTCTTCTGGAATGGACGAGAAAACCAGATCTAAAAGTGAGTCTCCTTCAACGCCTTCAAGATGAGACTGAAGTGCCTTTATCTCAGTCTGAACTGGTAACCCTTTAGATAATGCATCTTCTAGAGCAAGTGTTCCCTGCAACATTTCAAACATAAAGCATAAAAAATATAAGAAGCAGTTTACCAGCTATAAACTACTTATTTGAGAAGGCCCCAGTAGCCTTGTACTACTAAACTTTTCTGTTTTATAGGATAGATAAAATAAGTGTCATCATTTATGTCAGAAAATTACCAGTGCCAACTTGTGAACGGTGAGACTTTGGCGAGCCTCTTCTGATCGAGCATAGAATGCCAAGCATAAAGCATTTATCTACAAGCAAAACAGCCCAAACTACATGACTCTTCATTAAACGAAACAATAAAAAGAAAAGAAAAGAAAACTACAGAGAGATGGTGCTTTCTGCATTGAAGAGATGGTGTACATTAAGATTTGCTTCCGCCATTTTCTCAATCTGGGATGCCTTCTCACTTGCAATAGCTGCAGCCAACTCTGCTTTTGCTAGTTCCTGACCTTGCTTCAACTGCAGCTTTGCTTCTTTTTCCTGTAACAAACATATGGTCAGCAATTTTGCAATCTATACAAGTTTTGCGCTACATAAACAAGAGTCAAACCAAACGAAGAAAACCTACACCTTGCATTCCAATTCCATTTTAAGATTCTCTTCAGCTTTTTCTTGAAGCAACTTAACGGTTGCTGCTGCTTTTGTTTTTTCTTTGTTCAATTCCTACAGTTGTCAACACGAGTGGATGATGATTAGCACAATTATGACTACTCACTACTGTAACATCACTATAAATAATGTCATTGCACTGAAATATTCTTTTTAATTCAAACTCTTATGTACTGGCAACAAGATTGGAGAAATTCAGATCCACTGAAAAGGGTTCCTCATACAAAATACTTGCATTTATCCACTGAATCAATAGAAATTTATACAAAATATGCAATTGGGATCTATTCAACCTCCCATTCATAACAAAAGCTTCTCATATGTAACATTATACCTTACTTTAGGGATTCAAACTTTGCAAGTGTTCAATCTTTTATCATACGAGAATCTAGAAGAGTGCTTCTAGATTCACTCTTGTGGAAGTTGACTGTGCTTTGGGATGCTATATATAAGTTGAGCTCGAGTCATGTACTAGAATAATGATTAGTGACTTTCCTAATGAAGCCCCAGAGTCATCAACGAGCTAATTCCAATCCACGTAAACACTTTGAAAACAAAGCAAATTCCATCTGAGATAATGAAACTTATACTCGTCATTAAATTCATAATTCATCACGTGTTTCATCGTGTTTGCACAGTCATAAAAAGACAAGTTCATCAACATTCTAGATAAGGTTCTCCTATCACAGTTGAGTGATCATCTGCAGATAACAATCTACTCCATACTCCATACTGATGCTAGCTTCCTCTACAAGGATTAGATAACTACGGTCCATAAGTTGTACCTCTGATAGTATGGCTCCACAGATAGTCTCAACACGAAAGAATGAGAGTTTGAAGATGGTTATATAAAAATACTTTGTACTTATATCCCATCACAGATGCCCTTGTTCGAGCACATACAATGTCATCTTGCTTCTCGCGCTCCATCTTACCATGGTAACCCACTTGCCTAATGGGAATTCACTCAAATACTTCTTGTTATTTGGAAATCCTTTGCAATAGCCACACTAACTTCAAGTAAAGTGGGAGTAGGTGTGTGCTTTGCCAAGGTAGCCAAGAGTGAAGGGATCATCTCTTTATGCATTGTCAATCAAAAGGCGTGGGACCATTTTTCTGCAACTTTTTGGGGTCTCTTAGGTCATGCCATAGATTTGATTGGAGTTATTTAACTCGTAGAAATGCAAGGCCTTATCCATAGTGAAGTCCACAATGTTATGGTCTTATGGACTTTCTCTCCTTGTGCCATTCTTTGGAAGTGATGCTTAGTAGCTTCATACTAGATGTAATAACTTTCATTGGAATTTGGCATCCTCAAGACGAATTTCAAAAGGGTAGATTTTGAGGAACTTGAATTGGGACACATGTATCATTCTCTAATCTCTCTTTGGAGACCCTTATATAGTTGTTTGATGTTAGTTCGATAAATGCTATTCTTTCCAAAGAAAAAAAGGTCGACTTTCTATAAATGGTGAAAAGGACATGGTCTTTGCATCAGGGAGAGGAAAAGGAAAGAGTCGATGAGATTTGGATAGGGGATCAACCTCTAAAAGACCAATTCATGCTAGAAGAAACAGGTCCAGTTTCTCAATTTTTCCTAGGAATGGCAGGTTAACATTGGCAACTGGGCCTTGGCTTTAAGAAGAAAAATAAGAGACCCTGATATTCTTCAATATTAACATGTTATTCTTTACAAAAATGCTTGTGCAAACATGATTACTTTTTGAAAGAACCAAAACAGGCTAAATGAAATCATGTTAATATTGAAGCATAAATAAACATCCTCCATATCATCATTAAATGAATTTGTGACAGCCAGAAATTGTACAAATAAGAATAGAAGCAAACAAACACCTTTATGGAGATTACAAATGCACGAGTAATAATAATAATAATAATAATATTATTATTATTATTATTATTATTACTTTATTTTATTTTTACTTTTATTTTTAAAAAAAAAAATTTCAGCATAGACATTGGAAATTAAGAAGGTATTAGAATGGCAACTAAGTTCCTTGATGCTAAGAAAGTTCTAACCCAAAATAATAATAATGATAATAAAAAGTAGATGAGTAGTTATATAACCTTATTCAAAATTGCTGCCTCTTCTGCATACATAAGTTCCCTAGCTCTTGCATCCTTCAATTCCTTCTCATACTTATCCTGAAGGGAAGATGGGCATCCAGTGAGATCATTAAAAATAATATAAACCATCAAACTGAAAATGATATTAAAAGTAAGGTGGTGCCAACCTTTAATATTCTCTTTTCTTCAGCCAAAATTCGAGCATCCAACTCTGCTTGCTTTTCTTCAGCAGCATGTATGGCTTGCAAGAAATCTAGAACCAACTTTCCATCCTTGGATATATAAGCCTCCTTTGATTCGTCACTTGTACCAACTGAATCCTTTTATTTGAAAACAAACTTTGAATATGTGAACACTAGGCAACTTTATTTTCGAGTATGCATGAAATACGATGGAGAAGGCAGTGCACATAGAATGATAAAATTATTCTCATAAGATATAACCTCTTTTTCTTTGGAATGAGAAACATGTCCATCAACACCCGCTACTTTTAAGGAAGTTCCATCACTTCCTCCGTCCTTTTCCGGAATAAAATATTGATCAAGGAGGGAATCTGGTGGCTTCCCATCACTAACTACTGGAGCCTGCAACATCAACTAAAACTTCTTAACACAAGCCAAAACTGAAATTGAGATGACGATTGAAAGCTGCAAATTCCAACACAAGTAGAACTAGAGTGTAGTTAATATCTAAATTTCATAGGTACATTGATATATTCAAACTAGTAAATAAACGAAAGTAACGAAATAATAAACTAATAAACAAATAATTTTATTCAATCAACCGAGTAACAATGGGCAACCTACGCCCTTATTTATAATTAACCTATTTCTAAATCAAACCCTAAACCTAATAGGAAACTAATGTGAGAACCCTAATCGAAATCCCTATTACAAAATAATAGAATGTCTAATACTGCTAAAATACTACTATTGCTAATATTAATAAATACCCTAAGTACATCAATCTCCTGGGTTGAAGAAGCTCATCTTCGAGCTTGAAGCCAAAGAAGTCATACAAGCACAAGCTGCAATAGTATGTGATGTGTCCAAGCAAAAGGTGACCTCGAACTATGCCTTTGTAATTGTTGTGAGCCCAAACACGTAATCCAAAGGGAAATGGCAAATACAAAGTCGTAGAGAAGTCCCCGATGCAAAGGAGATCCAATTCAAAATTTCATTTGTATGCGCAAATTTTTGGAAACTAACTTCAAAACTGTCCCAAAACGGATCCAAATAGTTGTTCTGCGGTGTCACGTGTGTTGACTGGTGGTGGTACATAACCTATACTGAAAAAAGAGCTTGTGGTGGTACTGACAGATAGGTGATGTGTAAATAACAGGAAGGATTCATGGACTAAAGTAAAATTTTCGGGTCAGAGATTGAAATGAAATTATTTAGCAGGTACTTAGGGAAGGAATTATCTTCTTCTTTTTCCTAGGTACGACCAAAACAGTGAGGATGAGAAAGATTGTTAAGAGAAGAAGGTAACAGCGATGGCGGGGGGCTGTAGGAGGTGGAAGACAACGGACAAGGGAAGCAACTAAGGGTCGATTAGTAGGATGCAGCGAGGGGGTCTGGCAAGCATCTGAAGCCGTCGAAGAACTCTGAACGATTAGAAAAAAGGACTAATCTTGTCGATCGACAGGAAAAGTCGAGTGATCTCGCCGTTCGACTTGAAAATTTGACTGATCGTGGCGATCTTCGGAGTGTGGGTGGTTGCGATTGATCCACGGAGGATCGAATAGATGTAGGGTGATCGGATTAAAGAGATGGAGCTGGAGTGGCAGCCAAAGCACCGCCAAGATGGTAAGGGCCTGTGAAAGAGGAAAACGAGCGTTGACGATCACAATGGGTTGTGGCATGGTTGGTCGATTGATGACAGGAGGGGGTGGTAGGCTCTGTCGATCGATTGTTGAGGACTTGTGTTGATCGATGCAGGGGAGGGTGGTATGTGTCTGTATTTTCGTCAGCGGTGGTGCTTGTCGGGTCTGTTTTACGAGCCGTAAACAAATAACTTTTATTCAATCAACTGAGTAACAATGGACAACCTACGCCCTTATTTATAATTAACCTACATTTTAAATCAAACCCTAAAAATCTAATAGGAAACCAATGTGAGAACTCTAATCGAAATCCCTAATACAAAATAATAGAATGTCTAATATTACTAAAATATCACTATTGCTAACATTAATAAATATCCAAATTACATCATATATGTTATGTAACAACAATACTCTATTTAAAAAAAATGTGTTGACATATATCGTGCCTACACAATACACATGTCGACACATATCGTGCCAAGACTCATGAATACTCTCATTAGACACTCCATGCTTAGACCAACAAATTCTTCACATATCTTTGAAAAGTTTTGATTCTATACAAACGTTACAAGCATATTATGGCAAGTTAGTACTCGTGAGTAGCAATGTTGACCTATAAGTAAATGAATGAGTAATTTATTGCTCAAAAGTAAATAATACTGAAATGTACAAGCGTGTCCCCTAGCGTATCTCATAGGCCAACGTGTCTGAAACCTCATATCCTTGTCAGGTACCGATACCCATATCCGTGTTATTGTTACATACTTACATAGGGTATATGTGGTGTCGAGATTCCTTCATAATCACTTATTTCCAAGGACCTCCCCCCTCCCCAAAAAAAAACCCTTTTAAAAATGCTTACGATTGACAAATCGAATAAATGCTAAATAAATAAATTCACACTTTTGTCCTACAAAAAATTGGAAGTAGGAAAAAGTTATCACCTTCTAATCTATTGTATTTTTGCTATAATTGGAAAAAGTTATCACCTTCTAATCTATTGTATTTTTGCTATAATTGAATTTATTTATAATAATTTTCCTTATTCCCATTGTAATATATCATCGCTAGGGACAAAGAGAAATTTCTTATGCCGTGCATCTTGTTCCACTTGTAAAGGAAGTGTAAAACAGCAAAGATTGTCATGATAATTTACAAAATTAGTTGATAACCTTCGAATGCATTGTATTCCCTCACTGATAAAATATTTAAAGAAAACAGATGCACTGTTCATAGGTAAAGCATATTGAACCAATACAGAACCATGAAAACCAACACCAAAATGGTTTGCATGGAAATCTATGAGATATATACCAGTTATTACATATCAATCAAATAGAACCAAACTATATTTAACAGCTAGCATGATGAAATGTGAGCTTATAAACATGACATACCTCAACTTCTGGAGTATTCACCGATGCGGAAATTTGAGCTGAAATTTCTTTGCTTTGGGTGTTATCCGAAACAAACTTCGGCTCAGTTTCTTGAGAAATCTGTGCATTGTGAACTGCCTCATTCTGCCCTGTAGTACTAGTGGAAAGGGTGAAACCACTCCCATCTTTCTTCTCGGGTATATCATCAGACGTGGTTTGAAGCCCAGTACTTTGATCTTTTTCAGAATCCACACTACCATCCGAAAAACTTGGCAAGTCCTGCTGGGCAGGGACGGCATGCTCTTCGGGTCTCACATACTCCACACGTCCCACCTGGCTTTCCACTTCCGTTTTGCCCAAATCCAAATTATTAGGAATACCCCCATGAGCCTCACCATCATGTTGTTCCACAACGTTGTTCAAATCACCCGACTCTTGATTGTTAGAAACAGCTATTTTATCTCCTAACTCTTCAATTTCCTTTATTCCTTTACTAATCGAATTGTCAATATTAGACTCCACCTTCACAGGGGATTGTTTAAAGTACCCAGACTGATAAGCTGCGGCAAAAGCTGCACCAATTACTATTCCCCCAACTATAACCTTCCCAGAATGACCCCCAGATTCTGGTGGCTTTTCAGCTAGACTCGGTGGAGGTGGTGGCGGGGGCGGTGGGGCATTTTGTCGAGCAGTTGGTGCTGCATTTTGTTTTGTAAATTCCTTTCTTGAAGAAGATAGATATCTTCCCTATTATATTAATGTGTATTCAACAAAACAAATAAAAACCCCAAATTTTAGATTTTTAGAAAAATACAACGAGTTGAATTGAAGTGAAGCTTACACTGGATTGAGAGTTAATCGAAAGAAAGACTTGCCTGTGTAGTGACCTGCTTGGTGAGGCGTCCAAAGGATCGATTTGCGGAAAGTTTCGAAATGCACCTGGAAGATACACAGTCTATTGATTGAGTTGATACTCTATAAAACTCTCTATGTACATAAGTAAACACAGAATTTGATATGTTTGTAAATAAGAACCCTAGAAATCAATTTGAAGAAGAAGAAGAAGAAAAGTTCGGACCTTGGCATCATCGTGAAGAAATTGTGATTTGAGAGAGCGAGAGAGATGGATTGAGAAATGGGTTTCGATGGATTGATTGACTGATTGATCGGGTTTGTGAGAGAGGGGTGTAGTGTGTTACTTTTATTTTCCCTCCATTCAAATTGGAGAGGAACAACGAAGGAAAGAAACAAGGAGCTTGCAGGTGGAAAGGAAATATGGAACCAAGGATTATTGGAATGCACTATCTAATTCCAATTTCAGTGCATCTCTTACTGACCATGAGTGTTCAAATAGTTTGATTTTGTTACGATAGTGTCCACTTTATGAGGTGTCATCACCTCTTCTCTTCTTATTTCATCAAGGTTGAGATGTCAACATTTCATCCATGCGGGGCATTATGTATATATTCTCTAAGTTGTAAAATGTAAAGATGAGGAAGATACAGTGAATGAATAAAATAGAGAATGTTTAGTCGCCACTTATGTCCTTCTTTAGCTTAAGATTGTTATACGTTATCAGCACGAGGCTCTTCGGATGTCTGTCAATACGAAATTTTGCCTAGGATAATATTTTTCGCCTATGACCCCAGACTCTTTATTCAAAACAATTTAGAGGTAAGTATTCCAAACAAGCATCATATGTTTTTTTCTAGGTTTATATCTTTTTTTCATGAAAAATAGTAAATATTATGCATATAAGTAGGGGTGGGCATCCCATCCCACGATCCCATTACTGTTCCGATTTTTTCGGGGTCTTAATGAAATTAAATAATTTCATCCTGATCCCGTTTCGTCCCGTCCCGATCTAGAATGGGATGGGATGGGATAAAGATTTTCAATCCCGCCAATCTCGTCCCGTTCCGAACTAATTTTACAATATTTATTATTAATACTTATTATTTATTTATTTATTTATTTATTTTAGGATTGCAATATTTGGATGCCCATATAAATTCCCTGATGCATATAACATTTTAGCATCTAAAATTCTCAATGTCGTTAGGCTATCAACTCATATTTGAATACCAATTTGTTTAATTGTAAAAAAAAATTTGTTTAATTGTATTTAACTATGGTACATTCAATTTCATTGAAAACTTTGGATACTCAACCTATAATACAATTTAATGGGTTCGTAGTATCATCACATTTGAAAATGATAGATATGCATGAAATTTAAACTCTGTGAGAGATTCCAATGATAGCTTCATGTGTTTATTATGGCATAGGTTACATTATGTTTAGTTGATTGCATTTTGGTTTATTATTTCATTTTCAGTATGGTTATGTGTGAACATGCAATTTGCTGAAGATCGATTTTAGTTATTGAAATTGCATGGTCAAATTGAAACACGATGATCCCATTCCGTCCCGTCTCGAATCCGTTTGGAATGGGATGAGATCGGGATGGGATTTATCGTATAAGTATAAGTAGCATATAAGTATAAGTAGCATGATCTTAATCGTAATAACAAAATGTTTGAAAGTTTCAGCTTTTGGAATTTATAACAATAATATTACATCGGATTTTCACAAAATATTCTAGACTAATCATTGTTTGGAGGCACTAAACTTGCAAGTATAAAAATAATCTTACATCTTACCGCATCTTAGCACACTCCATTAGCTTGACATCTTATCTCCAAAAGGAGACAGTTGGAGACGCTAACAATTGTATTGCACTTGCTTTTACTCTCTCTTGTTGATTGTTATTTGAATATGGTTTTATCTCTTTCAGTCTAACATATTAAAAAACTATTCTATCTTAAAGGGTTTTGTTTTTGTTTCTGAATAGAGTCAGAAGTCTTAATAAGAAGTGGATCATCTTGTTTGGAGTGTTTGTTTTTAGTTCTGATTAGAAATTATGCTTCTGATTGGGGTAAACAACAAGGATGTGTTGATCACTTAGCACTGAGTATTTAGTCAAAAAAATTATTCTAATAATAACCTTAACATAATTTTGTAATGACAATTGTTACTCACATCTTTTTAAAAGTAAGTAGGGCTAAATTTTGGCGGTACACCTTCATTCTCTTCACTAAACATTGTGGTTCTTCTTCATCTTTATTTTCTTTCTATGTATTTTCAAGTTTTTCTTCATCTCTCCATCTCATGTATATTTTCAAGTTTTTAGCATATAATTTTTGTGTCTTATGTGCATCATAAGATATCAAATCAAATAACCCATGTTTGGATTATTGATTTCATCAAATAACTAATTAAAACGTTACAAACGTATTGCTCACATTCAACAATAACGCCATATACAATATTTACGTCATACATTTTTTCAGCTCAATAGGGAAAAATTGTCATACAGTTCTCATTTAGCACCTAAAACGAAACACCTTTTAATTTTACAACTTCTAATCAGCGGCTCATTCAAAAATAAAACAAACAGTTCATTCAGAAGCTCGTTCAAAACTTTAGTTAAAAATTAGCTTCTAAGCACTTAAAAAAACCAAAGGCCATCACTACAAAAAAACGCTAAATTAGCAACGGCAATTAGCGACGGTTTTTTTAAACCGTCGCTATTTAAACGGTTAGCGACGGCTCAAAACCGTCACTAAAATTTCTGCTACGATTTTAGATATACAAAGTAATATAACCGTCGCTAACCCTTTTGCGACGGTTTAAAACCGTCGCGAATACAAACCTTAGCGACGGCCTTTTTCCCGTAGCTAATGTTTGAAAAAAATTTAGTAGCTACGGTCAAAAAACCGTCGCTAAATTGAATTTTTATTTTTTAAATATAACAAACACATTAGCGACGGCCTTCGGGCCGTAGCTATTATTTCTGTGATTTTTTAAAAAAAAAAATTATGAAAAACAACTTAGCGACGGCTCCAGAACCGTAGCTAATGTGAATTTTTAAAAAAAATTTGCAAAAGAGTTTAGCGACGGTTGTTGGACCGTAGCTAAAGTGACTTTTTTTATAAAAATTTAACCAACACATTAGCGACGGCCTTTCGGCCGTAGCTAATATTTCTGTGATTTTTTTAGAAAAAAAATATATGAAAACACCTTAGCGAAGGCTTCTAAACCGTAGCAAATGTGATTTTTATATTTCTGTTATTTTTTTAAAAAAAATATATGAAAACACCTTAGCGACGGCTTCTAGCCCGTAGCAAATGTGATTTTTTTTAAAAAAAAAATTTGCAAAAGAATTTAGCGACGGTTTTGTGACCGTAAATTTTTAGGTAAGATCATTCTTCTTATTTAGATGTCCTCGATCTTCTTATTCTTTTTCTTCAAACCTGTGTAGATTTTTCCCCCCTTTTTTAAGCAAAACAAAACATTAAAACCCACAAAGAATCCACAGTTTTCAACAACCCCATGAGGCCATTCTTGAAGGAATTTTAGGGTTTTCAAATGGCATTCACTGATCAGGGGTTGGTCGGCTCCTGTTCTTTCCTCTTCGCGAGGTTTTGTCCCCAAATCAGTTTTATTTCTTCATTTACGTGTTGATTCAATTGTGTTTTGTTTTATAAGAAATTGGATCTGAATTTTTATTTTCATTGTGTGTTTGACATCCTTATAGTGTGCTATTTGTTTGTTCATGGTGGGATTGTTCTATATGCCACTTATCTAAGTGGAAACAAGCAGATGATGGGTGTAATATACTTACTAGTAAGAGACGTGGGGTAGCTGCTAAGACAATGTGGCATTTCCCACTTATTCCAAGGTTACAGAGGCTATTTATGTCATCTAAGATAGCATCAAGCATGCGTTGGCATGCAGACTCACGAGCACGGGATGATATCCTACGGCATCCTGCTGATTCTATGGCTTGGCGACATCTCGATAATCAATTTCCAGACTTTGTTCTTGATGGTCGAAATGTCAGGTTAGGATTGGCAAGTGATGGCTTTAACCCATTTGGAACTCTTAGTATTGCACACAGCACGTGGCCAGTTGTCTTAATTCCATATAATCTACCGCAATCGATGTGTATGAAGCAACCTTTCTTTATGATGTCTTTGCTTATTCCTGGACCTCGTGCTCCAGGCAATGATATTGATGTATATTTACAGCCATTGATTGATGAGTTGAAGGAATTATGGGATGTTGGGCGTCTAACATACGATGCATCAAGGCAAGAAAATTTTGTGATGCGTGCAGCTATCTTATGGACAATTAATGACTTTCCTGCATATGCAAACTTGTCTGGGTGGAGCACAAAAGGCTTGTATGCATGCCCCACTCAGGGGCGGACCCAGGATTTTAGTCCAGGGGGGGGCGAAATGGAAAAAAAAAAAAAAAAAATATATATATATATATATATATATATATATATATATATATATATATATATATATATATTTTTGGAAAGCGAGCTGGGTTTTAAGGACCCCAGAACCTTTATACAAATGAAACAATAGTAGTTATCAATGATAAAACCAATTTTTTTTTACTGAAGCTAGTAACTAATAAAATAAATTCAACTATAAAAAATACAATGCATATATCAAATTGGATCCAAGTGTAGTCAATTTTAAGCCAAAATAAGGTCACTATTGATAACCATAGCAAAGAGCAAACAAGCATAATAACTAGAGTATATAACTAATATCACAAAAGAGTTTGTGTAGGCAGCCAGACTTTAAAGTCATTTTTTTGTCAGGCTAGAGCATTTTTACACATTTACCCATTCTCTTTAAAATACAATCACAAACATTATCTATAGAAGAGATAGACATGTAAAAACTTAAAACCTGACCAAAAATGGCTATAAAGCCTGGTTGTCTAGAATTGAGAATCACAAAATAATTAGGATAAGTTCTAAGTGAAGCTAAAAAAAAATTGAAATTTGCGAATCTAATATGATCATAATACAATTTTAAAGAAAAAATAGTTTATATGAGGCTCAAATTTTATACGAATTGGCTAATTGTATATATTTTTAGTGAATTCTATCGTTATTATTTAGATATTAATTTTAAATATTTTTTGTTAGGGGTTCAATATCACTTGTGAAAAACAATTAATTTATTTAATGTTAATAATTTTTTATTAAATTAAACATTTTTTAATGTTTGCAATTACTAATAAAATTGCACTGAAAATAAAATAAGAGATAAACCACTAACCACTACACCAACAAAGATATGTTTGAATATTTTCATAAACAATTAACATATTGTATTCTATATTATATAATCGATTTTTTAAGACTAAAATATATATACTAAAAATATATATAAGCTGCCCCCCCTCGCCCCTTAGTAGGTCCGCCCATGGCCCCACTTGAAATGTGGAAACAACACGTCATTATCTTAAAAACTCTCGAAAGTTTTGTTATATGGCTCATCGTCGTTTTCTAGATAAGACTCATAGATATAGACGTCAAGTAGAATCATCTACTACAAAAAAAAGCAGAATTAGCTACGACAATTAGCGACGGTAAATAACCGTCGCTAAAATTTCTACTACGGTTTTCGGTAAATAAATTAAAAACCCGTCGCTACTACGAACATTAACGACGGCATTCTCACCGTAGCTAATGTTTAGAAAATTTTTTGTTAGCTACGGTCTAACCACCGTCGCTAACGTGATTTTTTTTTTTTAAATATAACAAACAAATCAGCGATGGCCAAACAGCCGTAGCTAACATTTCTGTGATTTAAAAAAAAAAAATGTGAAAACACCTTAGAGACGGCCATATAACCGTATCTAACGTGATTGTTTTAGTAAAAAAAAATACAACAAACTAATTAGCGACGGCAATACGACCGTTGCTAAGGTTTTTTGTAATTTAATAGAAAAGAGGTTAGCGATGGTTCCAGAACCGTAGGTAATGTGATTTTTAAAAAATATATATAACAAACAAATCAGCGATGGCCAAACAGCCGTAGCTAACATTTCTGTGATTTTTTTAAAAAAAAATGTGAAAACACCTTAGAGACGGCCATATAACCGTATCTAACGTGATTTTTTAGTCAAAAAAATACAACAAACTAATTAGCGACGGCAATACGACCGTTGCTAAGTTTTTTTGTGATTTAATAGAAAAGAGGTTAGCGATGGTTCCAGAACCGTAGGTAATGTGATTTTTAAAAAAATATATAACAAACAAATCAGCGATGGCCAAACAGCCGTAGCTAACATTTCTGTGATTTTTTTTAAAAAAATGTGAAAACACCTTAGAGACGGCCATATAACCGTATCTAACGTGATTTTTTTAGTCAAAAAAATACAACAAACTAATTAGCGACGGTAATACGACCGTAGCTAAGGTTTTTTGTGATTTAATAGAAAAGAGGTTAGCGACGGTTCCAGAACCGTAGCTAATGTGATTGTATAAACAAAAAAAATTATGAAAGAGATTAGCGACGGTTTTCGGACCGTAGCTAATGTGATTTATAAAATAAAAAATATAAAAGAGATTAGCGACGGTTTTAGGACCGTAGCTAATGTGATTTTATAAAAGCAAAAAAAAAATTTCAAAGAGGGTAGCGACGGTTTCAAAACCGTAGCTAGTTTGATTTTATAAAATAAAAAAACATAAATGAAATTAGCGACGGTTTTGGGACCGTAGCTAATGTGATTTTATAAAATTGACAAAAAAAAATTGAAAAGAGGATAGCGACGGTTTCCAAACCGTAGCTAGTGTGATTTCATAAAATAAAAAAATATAAAAGAGATTAGCGACGGTTTCGGGACCGTAGCTAATGTGCTTTTATAAAATCAAAAAAAAAATTTGAAAAGAGGGTAGCGACGGTTTTTAAACCGTAGCTAGTGTGATTTTATAAAATCAAAATAATTATAAAAGAACGTAGCGACGGTTGTAGAACCGTAGCTAATGTATTTTTTAAAATAAAAAAATAGAAAGGAGCGTAGCGACGGGTGTATAACCATAGCTAACGTAATTTTTTAAAAAATATATAACAAACTAATTAGCTACGGTGGACATAAAAAAACGTACCAACGGTTGTAGGGTCGTAGATAATGTTTATAAAAAAATAAAATTGTTAGCCACGGTCCAAATACTGTAGCAAATACATATTTTAAAAAAATTTATAAGAAACCAATATAGCGACGACACTAGGGCCGTAGCTAACGTTTGCAATTTTTTTTTTGTTAGCCATGTTCAAAATATCGTAGCTAAATGTGAATTTTTTTGTTAGCCACGGTTCTCTACCATAGCTAATTCTTTATTTTTTTAATTATATAAAAAATAGATATATATTTATAAACTGGATAAAATTACCAATAACCCATTACCTTCCAGTCCGGTTAGGATAACTGACTTTTACTCAGGTGACCCGGGTTCTAATCTCGCAAATGAAACCTTTTTTTATATTAAAATTTTTATCTTAGCGACGACAAAGTGTCGTGGCTAATGAGTTATATATATATATATATTTTTTTTTAAAACCAATTAGGCACGGCAATTGGCCGTAGCTAATCTCTTTAGTTTTTAATTTTTTTTAGCTAACCAATTAGCAACGGTTTGTTGCCCTCGCTAATATAAAAAATGAAAAACGAATTAGCCACGACAATTTGCGATCGCTAATATCTTTATTGTTTAATATTTTTTTAAACCAATTGGTCGTGGCTAATCTCTTTATTGTTTAATATTTTTTTAAAAGCAATTGGCCGTAGCTAATCTCTTTAGTTTTTAATTTTTTTTTAGCTAACCAATTAGCAACGGTTTGTTGCCCTCGCTAATATAAAAAATGAAAAACGAATTAGCCACGACAATTTGCGATCGCTAATATCTTTATTGTTTAATATTTTTTTTAAACCAATTGGTCGTGGCTAATCTCTTTATTGTTTAATATTTTTTTAAAAGCAATTGGCCGTAGCTAATCTCTTTAGTGTTAAATTTTTTTTTAAACCAATTAGTCTATGCTGTTATTTGATCTGATCTGATGTTCTTTGATTTTTTTGATCTGATCTTCTTTGATCTAATATTCTTAGATCTTCTCTGATCTGCTTTATTTTTATCTTCCTTTATCTGATCTTCTTTGATCTTATTTGATCTGATCTTCTTTTATCTAATTTTCTTTGATTTGAACTTCTTTGAACTCTTTTGATCTTTTTTGATATTCTTTGATCTAATCTTCTTTGATCTTCTTTGATTTGATCTGATCTTATTTGATATGATCTTCTGTGGTCTTTATTAATCTTCTTTGATCTGATCTGATATTCTTTTATCTGATATTCCATCTACACAACATGTGGAGATGGAAAAGCTTGCAACACAGAACCAATGGCTTGCACCTACTCATGTAGCTTTGAGGCAAGAACTTGCTGGTGCACAACAGGAGTTGCAGAGGTTGCAGGCCCAAGTCGGTGCTATGAAGAATGATAAGGAACAACATATGAGGGGCATCATGGATAAGATAGCTAAGATGGAAGTTGATCTGCATGCAGCAGATTCTGTTAATGCAGAGTTACAGCAGCCACATTCTGAAGCTCAAAACTTGGTCACTGCAAGACAGGAGCTCTTTGCTTAAGTTCAACAACTGACTCGAGCTCTCAAGAGGACACACACAGATACTCAGCAGGTCCCTGCTTTGATGTCAGAACTTGAATCTCTTAGAAAGGAATATCAGCACTGCAGGTAATGTATCACTGCATTAGCCATTTCATCCTTTGTCACTGCATTAGTGGACTTGACTTTTTTATTATGTGATTTATGAAATGTTCAAGGCACTCTAGCTTTCAGCTTGCAGTGCCACAACGAAGATAAAGCTATACACCTTTATTTTATTTAAACTGTGTCTAGGAATGGTATACTCACTGGTGCTAACCATATTGTGTAGAAGCTACATTCATTCAACCTCCCTGTATACGTGTTTCTATTCCAGAACACGTTTCCATCATAAGCATGGGACTACTTGTCATACCCCACAATTGAGATCAATACATATGCCATGAGAAGTGGATCAGCCATTGATGGAATGATAATCGATTTTCCAGGGACTGCTGCAGCCTACAGAAGTAAGTGGTATGATTTCATTTCTCGCTCTCTCTATTCAGTGTGTCAATGGGCGTAATTTTGTTTGCTTGATAAATGGTGTGCATCTTTTATTATATAGGTCTAATCCGTGTCTCTGATTCTTCGCAGATGTGTATTTGATGGAAAATTCATTTCAAACCAAAATACTCTTCTTAAAATAAGAATATGGAATGTGAATTAAGAAGTGAAATTCTTTGGCAAGTGCATACATATTGTATAGATAACTAACCATTTGTTATTTAAAGTTCTGATTAGACCCAGGTGGAACTAAAACCACTGAAAGTGGCACCATTTGAATTTGGATGAACTTCATGCAGTTTATTTGACCGAGGAGTCAATTGGATGGTAAAGTCAAACTGAGAGATTTTTCACCTGTTACTTATTTGGGATTGACAAATAAAAACACTTTGGTACGTTTTATGCCGACCATAAGTGTATATTTGAAAAAAAAACATATTGACGAAAATTTGACTTAGCCACGGTATAATAACCGTAGCTACGTTATACAAATCCTAGCTACGGGTTTTTCCCGTCCCTAATCGAAAAAACAAAAAAAAAAAAAAAAAAAGACACAAAATAAACACTCGGCGCGAAAAAAAATTTGGTTTCCCGCTCGTTGGATTATATGCTTTGTGAAGAGAGGGATACTTACAGAGGACGAAGGGGATAGAGGAAGAATCATTGAAAATCAGAGAGAGGAAGAATCATTGAGGAGAATAACCTGTGAGAGGAAGAATCATTGAGGAGAATAACCCGTGAGAGGAAGAATCACCGAGAAGAAGAACCTGTGAGAGGAAGATTCACCGAGAAGAACCTGTGAGAGGAAGAATCGTTGAGGAAGAATCATTGCAGAGGACGACGCAGAGAGAGGAAGAAGGTTTGGAAGAGCGATTTTGGGAGGACGAAGGTTAGACAAAACGCGTCACGGTGTTTTGAAAGGAAGAATCTCTGCGAGGAAAACGCGCGATTTTCAGAGGAAGAAACTGTGAGAGGAAGAAGGTCTGAGAGGAAGAACAATGTTTTGAAGGGAAGAACCCTAGATTTTCAGAGGAAGAAGGTCTGAGAGGAAGAACCCGCGCCGCGTCACCTGCTGAGGGGCCTGGAATCCTTCTGCATCAGGAAGATCATCTCATTCTTCATCTTCTTCAACTTCACGGTGGGAGAAATTTGGGGTTTTTGTGCTCTAACAAGGGTTTTTGTGCTCTAACAAGGTAAGTAAAAATAAAATCACAGACTCTTAGGTTTATATTGTTTATATTTTATATTGTAGAATTCACATACTCTTAGGTTTATATTGTTTATATTGTAGAATTCACAGGCTCTTAGTCTAAAAATGGAAGTAGAATCTATCAGTTAGGTTTATATTGTTTTGCAAATTTTAGTGTAAAGATCCAAATTTTTTATATTGTTATGAAGTTGATCAGTTATCTCCCAAGTCGATTTTTTTTGGAGTGCCTCCATTTCTTCATTCATTGCTTAAGTCCACTTGGGATGATTCAGGGCTCAAAATAAACACAGTGGATAATTGACACACAAATGATGCACATGACGGGATAACCTAAGTAAAGATGCATGTGGATCCAGCTTACCACACTCGTGTGGATGTAAATGGACTTAAGTAACACAACCCAAGACTCATGGTTTGAGGTTTGGTGTGGACAACATGGTGAGAAGAGTACTAGATGGCATTCTATTGATGGGGCGCAACAGAACAAAGTGCCACCCAACACCCTCCCCCCCCCCGCGCTCAATTTCTTACTGTAGTACAATTATGGTAATCAATGATTTGAGAAACGAACAATAAGTCATAGTCGAGTGAAAGGGAAATTAAGACACGATCGAGGCTTAATGATGATGTGAGAGAAATGGACCTTTCTCTCATAATTGGGGATGGGGTTCCATTTGTATTAGTTACATGTGTTTTGTTTAAATGTTTAGTAGAGTGTAACCCAGTGATACTAGATGTCATATGATCAGTAGCGCAACTATCAATAATCCATTATCTATTACAAGTAAGTGAAGGACTGATGGAGGGATTACCTAAGGTGGCCAAGGCCTTGGAGTTAGATGTGCCTGTTGGAGGCTTTTAGATAAGCTCTTAGGATGATGCAGTGGATGCAAATGAAACTCTGCTCAAGTCCATCGTTTTCCCTTAGTGAACCCACCCTTCTGGGTAACCAATAACATCATCACAATCCTTAATTGTGTGGTTATCTAAACCACATTTGGAACACTTTATTGGAGACCGGTTACGAGCGGGTGTAGTGGCATCAAAGTTTTGAATGGATGACCTTGATTGCTTAGACCTCATAGCAACCAAAACAACGACTTCGGGCATGACACTGGATTCAAACAAGGTTACTTGTTGGTTGCTATTTCATTTAACATGTGCATATGCAGCCTCACATGTAAGGTTTAAGTTCCTTCCTCAAGATCTCTCCATGGATTTGATCAAAGATATTGTCCAATCCTACAAGAAATATACAAATTGGACAAGATCAATCTCTATGCATCTAGTTTCAATGTTTGCTGGATTTTGATCAAAGATATTGGCAATAGGTGTTCCATTCTGTGTCATTGTATATGATCTTCATGTAGATCATAAATCTTTGCTTCATCTGAACCATCAGAATATGTTTTCTTTGTTGCATCCCAGACTTTCTTTATTGTATCATTACTATTTCATTGAACTTTGCTATTTCATTGAACTTTGGGTTCGTTTGATATATTTGGGTTGATCCTCCATTTGCATGGCTTTTAGGGATAGAACATTATACAGAAATTTGAATATTGCATTTGAAAAACCTTACAAGAGCAAGCTTCTAATTTGAATAGTCGTAAAAGATAAAGTATAATATATACTTGTTTTACTTTATCTTTTTAAAAGAATAAATTTTTGGTTTTCATAAATGTCAATTAATAAATTCATCTTCATACTATTATCCAGGCTAAGTTAGATTCCAACATGGAAAAAGATTGGATTGAGCATAATCGTCTCAGCACCGAATATGAACTAGGGCTCCACACCTTCCTTAATGATGCTTTTGCTTTGTCGTCTTTTCATGGAAAGATAAAATGTCCATGCAAAAGGTGTCGCAACAGGCATTTCCATGTACGTGACACTGTTCAGGAACATCTAATCATTTCTGGGTGGGATAGTCAGTATGCCCAAGGTATATGGGTACACCACGGTGAATTGGAAGTAATGGATGCATGGGCAGATTTTGAAGATTCAGAAGAAGAGGAAGAGGAAAAGAAGAGGACGATATGGATGGCATGTTACATGACGCATTTGGGCATTCGCCATTTATGGGTGAAGAAGAAGACATTGACCATGAACCAAATGAAGAGGCAAGGTCATTTTACAAGTTAGTTGAGGAAGCTGAGCAAGAGCTATACCCTGGTTGCAAGAACTTCAACAAGTTGTCCTGCCTTGTCCACTTGTTTCACCTAAAGTGTCTAAATGGTTGGACCAACAAATCTGTAACTCAACTACTCAAATTTCTTAAAAAGTTGCTCCCCCTTGGTGAATGCTTGCCTGATTCGTTCTACAAGGCGAAAAAAATTGTGAATGATCTTGGCCTCGGTTATAAAAAGATTGATGCTTGTCCCAATGACTGTATGTTGTATCGAAATGAATTTGCGGATGCAGAATCATGTTCTATATGCCACTTATCTAGGTGGAAACAAGCAGATGATGGGTCTAATGTACTTACTAGTAAGAGACGTGGGGTAGCTGCTAAGACAATGTGGCATTTCCCACTTATTCCAAGGTTACAGAGGCTATTTATGTCATCTAAGACAGCATCAAGCATGCGTTGGCATGCAGACTCACGAGCACGGGATGATATCCTACGACATCCTGCTGATTCTATGGCTTGGCGACATCTCGATAATCAATTTCCAGACTTTTCTGTTGATGGTCGAAATGTCAGGCTAGGATTGGCAAGTGATGGCTTTAACCCATTTGGAACTCTTAGTATTGCACACAGCACGTGGCCAGTTGTCTTAATTCCATATAATCTACCGCCATGGATGTGTATGAAGCAACCTTTCTTTATGATGTCTTTGCTTATTCCCGGACCTCGTGCTCCAGGCAATGATATTGATGTATATTTACAGCCATTGATTGATGAGTTGAAGGAATTATGGGATGTTGGGCGTCTAACATACGATGCATCAAGGAAAGAAAATTTTGTGATGCGTGCAGCTATCTTATGGACAATTAATGACTTTCCTGCATATGCAAACTTGTCTGGGTGGAGCACAAAAGGCAAGTATGCATGCCCCACTTGCAATGTGGAGACAACACGTCATTATCTTAAAAACTCTCGCAAGTTTTGTTATATGGGTCATCGTCGCTTTCTAGATGAGACTCATAGATATAGACGTCAAGTAGAATCATTTGATGGACAAATTGAACTACGATCTCCTCCCCCTAACTTCACTGGCCAACAATTGCTAGCCGAGGCAAGTAAGGTGACAATAACGTTTGGGAAACACCATGCTCAAGTAGTTGGCTCTAAGCGCAAAAGGGATTGTGAACGAGTAATAGGGTGGAAGAAGAAAAGTATTTTCTTTTCATTGCCTTATTGGGAACATCTCTTAATACTCATAACCTAGACGTGATGCATATCGAGAAGAACATTTGCGAGAGTTTAGTTGGAACACTACTAAACATGGAAGGGAAAACCAAGGACACGTTGAATGCCCGCTTGGACCTGCAAGAACTGGACATTAGGCATGCCCTGCATCCAGAAACTACTTCTAGTAAGGTTCATTTGCCTAAGGCGTGTTACTCCTTGACCGCGGAAGAGAAAAAGCTACTCTGCACAGTGCTCTCCAAGGTTAAAGTGCCAGATGGCTATTCGAGTAACTTATCCCGATGCGTTCGTGTGAAAGAACGTAAAATATCAGGAATGAAGAGTCATGATTGCCATATATTAATGCAACAGCTACTGCCAATAGCAATTCGCAAAATTCTTCCCAAAGAAGTTAGTACAGTTTTGATTGAGCTAAGTACGTATTTTCGTGAATTATGCTCCAAAACTGGGACAGTTAATTGCTATGAGCAGTTAGAAAGTGATATACCTCTAGTACTTTGTCATCTTGAGAGGATTTTCCCCCCAGCTTTCTTTGATATAATGGTTCACTTGTCCATACACTTGGCAAGTGAGGCTAAATTGGGAGGCCCTGTTCACTATCGCTGGATGTATCCTATTGAGAGGTAAATCCCCATACCATGTGTCATAATGTTAGGTAGTATGTATTAAAATAACTACTAATATATCATGGAAAATTATTTGTCATAGGTACCTTCACACGTTGAAGTCATATGTGCGCAATCGAAGTCGTCCTGAGGGATCAATTGCTGAAGGATACCTGGCTGAAGAATGTTTGACATTTTGTTCAAGATATTTGAACGATGTCGAGACAAGGGCTAACCGGCCAGTGCGAAATGATGATAATTATGTGCAAGCACCACGATCCTTCCTCAACATTTTCTCATCGCCCGGGCGTGGCATTGGGAAGGCAGAGTTTATGAATATTGACGAAGTTACGTGGGTACAAATGCATAGATGGGTGTTATTTAACACATCTGAAATATACACACATGTAATGTATGCACGTCTACTATCTCCTCTCCACTTGAATCTCGACTTTGTAGCACCCTTAGTATCTCTAATGCATCTTAACCTTTTGTAGAGAACATAAGGAAGCCCTCCGAGCACGATACCCGAACAAACGACAAATAGAAATTGATCGGATTCATAACTCTGAGTTTCCTCAATGGTTTCGTGATGCTGTGAGTTTTGCCTCTACTAAATTGTAAATTCATGTTAACCAAATACTAAGGTTGTGCATTCTTTGGCTTCTAATGAACAGGTCAGCAGTTCTGATGAACCTAATGATGTTCAACACTTGTCGTGGGGTCCTTCGAAGGTTGTTCGCAAGTTTAAAAAATACCTTATTAATGGGTGTAGGTATCGCACGCAGTGTGCAGATAGGAGAAGTAAAACCCAAAATAGTGGAGTTGTACTCTCGGCAAGTTGCATTAATTATGGAACGGTTAATGACAATTCCCCCACAACCAAAGATGTGACGTACTATGGCGTGTTGACTGACATCACAGAGTTGGATTATGGAGGAGGGCGACATGTAGTCCTATTTAAATGTGATTGGGTTGATAGGCGCGGCATTCAGGTAGACGAGTTAGGATTCACAATTGTGAAACTTAATCGACTACTATGTACGGATGAACCCTACATTCTCGCTTCACAAGCGAAGCAAGTCTTTTATGTACAAGATCCTGTTAAAACTGAGTGGCACGTCCCTGTTAAGATAAAGCCTAGAGAATTTTATGATGTCAATGGAGAGTCGTCTACATCCACTGAAGAAGAAATTGTTGAATCTGAGCCCGTTCCTGTTAGAAGGTTTGATAATATGGATGGTGATGAAGATGTTGTAATAGAGTGTTAGCAAGTTGGGTCTTCTAAGTTCATAGAGTAATGTATGAAGTTTGATAATATGGATGGTGATGAACATGTTGTGCATCTCAACTTTAATGCTATTTTACAATATGCACAGTATATGATTGATACTTATATTTTATTCAATGGTTTAATATATGTGGTTCAATCTATTTGGCTCTATGGCTGTGATACATTTGATGTTGCTTTCTGAACTTATATTTTTTCTATGCATGAATATGTACAATCTTGAATGTTATAACAGGTTAAAATAATATAGAGATGAGGCGTCTAACTCAAAGAGGACAGTTGCAATCTCGAAGAGCAACCTTATCACAACATGCTTCTACTTCACAAGCTATATCAAGTCAGGAAAGGTCACAGCATGTGTCTCAACTATCTCAAACAGATACTGTAGTCCCTGAGACTATTACTCCCTCTATTGCTGGAGAGGGACAGCCGCTATCTGAAGATCAACAAGAACTTGCTGACCATGATATGAATGAAGTTGAACAACAACTAGAAAGGATTGCGGATGGACGCCTATCTACAAGGCATAGGGATGAAGCTGTTCGTATAGGTAATGTTTGCTGACTTATCGCAAGTGTAAAATTTTTTTTCTTCCAGATATGACATAGTTTGAGGAAATCGATTTTTTTTTTAATATTCATGATATATAGCTTATTTCACTTTGGGTGCTATTGGAATTGCAGTACAACGATATAAGAAACGCAAGGGTATGCATCAATATGAAGGCCCAAACCATATAAAATTGATGGTGGTGAAATGCAATGCCTTTGGACAGCCTATCGGCAAGACAGCAGCAAAAGTATCTACTGAAATTGGTATAATAGCACGGGATGGAAGTAAGGTGCCTCTTTCACCTTGCAAATGGCCGAAGATATCACCAGATGTGAAGGACACTATTTGGAAGCTAATATCGGTAATAGTCTTGCAAGTTTAATAATATACGACATAGCACATTTTCCCAAATCGTATTTCTATATTACTTATCGTAGCTTGATAATTATTGGAATACTACGTTTTTGTCACAGGCAAAGTTCTCATTCGAAAACTGTACGGACAAAACTAAGGTATTTGTCTATCTTGACGAGTGTTTAAAATTTGATAATTAGTGTTTCTATATATCGTCATGTGATTATATTATACTAAAAAAAACTTTATTATAAAATTTGACAGAGATGGGTCCTTACTAAAGCGTGCGATTGTTGGAAACAATGGAAACACAATTTGTTCAAGGCATATCATAGGTATGATCTACCACTTGAGCAACAATATGAGCACACTGATGATGGGGTGGATAAGGCTCAGTGGCGGATGCTTGTACAATACTGGAGGAGCGAAAATTTTAAGGTGTATATGTTAAGTACTGTAGTTTAACTAGTACGATAGTTCATATGATTGAAAAGAATTGTAACTGTGAATTTGTGTTTGTATGCAGAAAGTCAGTGCACAAAATAAATCAAATCGCGCCCGATTAAAGATGATTCATCGATGTGGAACCATGTCATTTGCACGTAAATGGGAGGAAGAGGTAGCAATTTTTTTTCCCAATGATTTCTATATATAATGTATGTTGTGTGCCATGCCGCTCATATATTACCCCTTAATGCATGCAGATGTACTAGCTTATGTATATTATTTTAATGTAATTTGTATTATTCCAGAGAGAAAAAAACCCAAATGGACAAGAACCAGATCGAATGCAAATGTTCAAAGCAACTTACACATTATCTGATGGATTATTCCCTCAGCCTGAAGCAGCAAGGAGATATGTACGTTATATTCTATTGAATTATATGAATGTACCTAGTTAATGTATTGTTCAAATGTTGTTAACCATCATAAACTGTATTTGATCATTTATGGTTTATGGGTATGTGCATCTGTTTTGATGTAGTCGCAAATGGAACAACTCACACAACCAACAGATGGCCAAGAGGGAATGAATAGGGAGGAGGCGTTTAGAGATGTGATGGGGGGGGATGGACATGGGAGGGCCAAGATGTATGGGGTTGGCGTCACTCGAACAATGCTCCGCAATGCAGGGGGGGATGAAGCTAATGCCAAAGTACGTGAACTAGTGCAATCACATGAGCTTACTAAGCAACAGCTGGTTTCAGCGCATGATGCAACTGCACAAGAGCTAGTAGCTACGAAGGAGAAGCTAGCAGCCACTGAAGCAAAGCTGGAGACAACGACAGCAAAGTTGGAGACAACGACAGCAAAGTTGGAGACAACGACAACAAAGTTGGAGACAACGACAGCAAATCTGGAGATAACCAATCGGAAGGTAGACACGTTGACCAATGATATGGAGGCATTTAGAGCATTCATGTCAAACATGCAACCTCTAATGGGATCCGCGACGCAGCCAGGCAGGTTGAGTAATTAAACTTTAACCATACGCAACTAAATACATGAATTATTAAACTTTAAACATAGCTAATTTGAATGCTGAATGCTGATTGAATGCTAAAGTGATGAAATGCATGAATGCTGAAATGTATGTTGAATCGTATGCTTCAATTGCGTAAATGTATGTTGAATGCTGCTTGAATGCTATTTGTATGCTTGTAAAAGGTTGCTTGGAAAAGTAGTAACAATTTGCTGAATGCATAGGTAAATGAACGTGAAAAAGCAGATGACTCAGATCAGGGAGCTAGTGGAGCTCCCTCGTAGACACCCCCAACTCTTTAAGTCGTTTTGGGTTGGTTTTTATTACCGTGTCTAAATTTGAGTAGTGCCATCTAAATCTGAATTTTTGCAGCATGTGTTCTGTATGTGTTTTAACTTTGCATGCATGTTCTTTAATCATTGTTGGCAGGAGATGAGACTACAGATCAGAATTCCATTCCCTTCCTTCAAGATGAAATCAAGTATTTGAATGGCCTACATCTTATCTCGGAACCCATCAAGTTTGAGGAATCTGCACCCGAGCCTGCTGTTCCAGTTTCAGCCCCTTCCCCTGTTGTCAAAGAGTCTAAACCTGCAGAAAATCTCGCTATGCCAAATTGGTTTAAAAGGTGATATATGACCTGTATGTATTCTAAAACTTGAATCTCTAGTTTTAAATTTCTCTTTAACATGTTTAGTTACTTTGTCTTTGGCAATTGGGACAGTTTTATGCATTTGATTGAGAAAAGTATTTAGATTTACAACTAGAGAATTCATTTTTCTATGGCTTTAGATGCATTTAACTACATGAAGTTGTGAAATTGCTTCCAAACGGGACAGTAGAGAATGAGGTGTGAATGGGTTGGTTTTCATATAACTTTCCATTTTACAAGTGCATACAAATAATACTGCGTGCAACATCGTTTTCGCATGTTCAGTGCTTTATTATCTGTTTCAGCCAGTCACTTTATAGATGCAAATGCTGTTATTATAGTGATAAAAATGGAAATTGTCTTCATTATCTCTTGAATATGTTTTCACCAATATGAAGAAGTAATTTTCCGTGAAAAGATTTGCACATTTAACCTACAGAAAATATGTGATATTTTATCAGCTCTCAGTTCTCATAATTGCACTGGGGTTTTGGCCTCGCACTTTAGAATTATTTTGCATTTTGATCACTCTGTCACATTGACATGGAGGTTTCAAATGCATTGATGTTTTGGGAGAGGTGATCTCTTTCCCATTAAAATCACATCTATCAAATATCTGCCGTGTTAAACCCCATAATGTGGTATTTGAATTAATGATGAAGGACCGTTAATATAAATTGGTATTTTTCCACTTTGCATTTTATGAAATGACACTTGATTTCTTGGGATGTGATTTCTGTATTTCAAAACCTGTATAGGTGTACTAATGACTGTGAGTCTGTCAAAACATGAATGAAATATCATATGGATACAAAAGTGTTTCAAAAGTGAAATAGGTGGCATAATGGGTCGGGCCCACAGGGTATAGTGACCAGGAACATTGTTAATTATCTGTATGTTTATTATGTATAGAGAGACCTTCTAAACTATTATTATGTATGTTTATTATGCAAGTCAGTTAGAGTCGCTTTATCATGGCCATGAAGGATGATTCTGGCACACTTATGTGATGAACATAAGGGATTAAAAACTGTAATGTGCTTGGTATGTTGTAGTTATCTAATTCAAATCTAATGTGCTTGGTATGCTTTCTAAACTGGGAATATCTCTGTTTTTGGACTGCAGGGAACTGCAAAACAGGATTGCAATTAGGGGGACGAGCAGCAGCACGGTGGGTGCGCACTGGACTGGGCAGTCTGTCGCAAAACATAGTGTTCTCTGTTTGGATGGGTGCTGCGTTTACTGCGGTCCGAAGCTGCGATGATATGGACTGCTCTGATGCTGTGTTCTGGATGTGTTCACATGGACTGCT
The DNA here is from genome assembly GCA_003290165.1 of Berberis thunbergii. Lineage (NCBI taxonomy): Eukaryota > Viridiplantae > Streptophyta > Magnoliopsida > Ranunculales > Berberidaceae > Berberis > Berberis thunbergii. Next base: position 272,780 of record QNQO01007458.1, on the reverse strand, counting down.
GCTGCATCGATGCTGTGTTCTGGCTGCCATGCTGTGTTCTGACTGCTGTCTACGATTTGATGGACTGCTGCTGCTGCGATGCTGTGTTCGACTGCGATGCTAGTGCTGTAGCTTGACTTGATGCGTGGTTGGGGTTTTTTATATTCTGCGGCTGCGTGGATGCAGTATTTTATATTCTGTGGATGCGTGGATGCAGTTATTCTGCGGCTGTACGCTGGTTCCCCGTAAGCGCCTTCGGTTCTAGGTCATGATTCTGGGGCTTCTTGTGAGGCCGCGACGCCTCCCAAACCCCCCAGGAAGGTGCCCAAGACTCCACACAAGGTACTAATCTCATTTGCAAGTTTTTTTTTTTGACGATTTTCTGTTTATTAAGCTCAGATTAAAGGTTCTAGTAAATACAAAAGCTAGATATTATGATATACAAAGTTTGAACAACCTAATATTATGATATAAAAAGTTTGTTTGGTGAAGGGAAAGAAGATGATATTATGATTTACAGAAATTGTTTGGTGGAGATTTGGGGAAGAAGATGATAGAAGGAGTGTGAGAAAAAAATGACATTGTTTTAGGAAAAGAGTGGATGATGATTGTTTATTACAAGACAAAGGGGGTACTTTGGGTGAGGTTCTTGGGTTTATTAAGCCCAGTGTAATGAGGTTCTTGGGTGAAATTCATGCGGGCACATGTCCGACTATCAATGTCAGCTATAGGGTGTCTATAACTAAAGATTAATAGGTTAAATGAGAGTGTGTTTACCTCACAAGCACTCCTTGGTGGATGCTACCATTTGACCTTATTCAAAGAGTGTAGCTAGAAAGGTTTTAGAGTATGACTAAAACGAAATAGGATAGGCTTAAAAGAGAAAAACATTAGCTGATTGCTAGTACTGAGAATTCTTTTTTCAAATGAAGTAAAGCTTTCAAGGCCATATAGGGGAATGTAATAGTATGGTTTTTAAGATATTTGCAGGCAACTAAAGAATTGAAAGACAATAAAACAATTCTTTAGTAGGGAAATGTAATAGTAGGGGAATGTAATAGTCCAGGCTTCCCGCTGATCCCGTCCCGAACCTGTTTGGGATGGGACGAGGTCGGCATGAGGTTTTTCCCATCCCGATCCCGTATGAACGGGATGGGATTGGGATGGGCATATCTCGTCCCATCCCGTCCCGTGCCCACCCCTAACACTAGATAGGCATGTTTATACATAATCTCCCATCTCTTACTACTTTCAATAGTTAATAAAATTTAAAATAAATTAAAGAAGCTTTATATTGTGTTCTTTGTTCACACTTGTGCATTCCTTCATTTGATTGCATGAATGCGTATTTCTATTTCTTTGTGCGTGTAGTATATGTGTTCGTGCGCTATATGTGTTCGTGTAGTATATGTGTGCGTGTAGTATATGTGTTCTTTACAACCGCTACGTACGGGGGTACGTGACGACTTTACCCGTATAAAACACAAAGAAAAAATTAAAACAAAACTTGTCGTGAAGTCCATTGCATATTTAAAGCACAAGACGAACTCATCCCAAATAACCAGCACCCAGGAACCTGGACAGCACCCACCTTATCCTCACGAACTCTTAGTCGCAGCGATGTAGCAGCCAAAAACCGACGCTGTAACAGCGCGTACAGCAGAACGCTGACTCTGTCAGCAGCGTATTCTGGCTGCCAAGCTGAAAATTCATCGCACTCTGTCAGCAGAAGCAACTCTGTCTACGCAGACCACAATGCTGTCTGTGTGCAGAGTGCGGAATGTGACACGCGTCTGCTCGGCTACGCCGCATTCCCTTATCCGCACGACCTCTGAATCGCAGCAATGTAGACACTGGCGCTGTAACAGCGCGTACCGCAGAATGCTGACTCTGTCAAGTTTTGAACTATACTCTGCAGGTTTTGAACTTCAAGTTTTGTACCGTTACTCTGAAACTATTCGAAACTGCTCCCTCCCTAACTGTTTATTTTCCCTTCTTCACGATGTTCTCAACTTCTCATGATGATCATGTGCAGAGTATAGTTTTAAACGTCTGATGGTACAGGTGTTTTATTCGATAATCTTAGACACATCCATTTGAAGAAAAGAGGTGACGAAAGGTTTGTATTTGTTTTACTCCTTTTCGTTCTCTACTATGACCAGGTTGTTATATATGTTCGAATTTAAAAATAGAAAAGCCGTTCTCTGAGAGGGAAAATCATTAAAAATGAACTAAAAACATAAGAACTCTTAAATAAATCGCAATAATGCTTAGCTGAGTACACACCCATCATCAATTCTAACTATTTTTTAGTTGTCGATATTATTGGAACCAAACGAGCTAAATTATAGAATAGTACTTGCTCATAATAGGGTGCCTTTTCAAAAGAAAATAAAATGATTGTTGGGGTGGTTTGGTCGGAAGGTGGGCTAAGAAGGCATGTGGGATTACAAACCCGTCTTTGTAATGAATTGATGGATGTCAGTATAAAAAAAAATGTGGTGTTTGTGACTGAGAAATGGAATAGTTTTTCAACGGAGATCGTGAGGTTTTCAACGGAGAAATGGAATAGTCTTCATTCTCCTTTGACTTGGGGAGCTAGAACATCCCCCCAGTTTAGAATTCAAATATTAGTTTTGTTTTGGGAATTTTATTATATGATGTTAGTATGTGTTGCGGTGTTCATCGGCTCTTCGTTGGGTGTTCAATGGGTGATTAGTAGGAGGGTTTTGAACTAGCAATTGTCAGATCAACATCAAGTAAGCTACGTACAGTTGACTGATATCAGACTGAAGATGAAAAGCGTACAGCAGAAGCAACTCTGTCTACGCAGACCACAATGCTGTCTGTGTGCAGAGTGCGGAATGTGACACGCGTCTGCTCCGCTACGTCGCATTCCCTTATCCGCACGACCTCTGAATCGCAACAATGTAGACACTGGCGCTGTAACAGCGCGTACCGCAGAATGCTGACTCTGTCAGCATCGCACTCTGGCTTCCAAGCTAGAAAACCATCGCACCCTGTCTTGGGGTCCTGCAAGCGAACCAAACCTGTTTCCCAGCATACTTCAATCTCCGCCCTGCTAAGCCTGAAACGAACAGCAGAAGCACGCATCGCACTCTGTCTACGCAGACCACAGTGCTGTCTGTGCTGCAGAGTGCGGACTGTACAGCCAAACCGCAGTCCAGCCACGCTTTCACCACCTGGACTGCAATGTTACGTGTGTCTGCAGTCCAGCCAAACCGCAGTCCAGTGTGAGCATTCACCACCTTCTGCACTGCAATGCACTACACATTGCTAGCTTAAAAGGTTCGTGTTTTGGTACTTGTACAATCAATTGGCTTTTGTTCAAAAGTTTCCTCTTATCTTGTCCCTTCGCCTACTGGCATGAGTTAACTCTCGGCTTTTAGACCTGTAACAACTCCGTTATCTATTACATTAGTTACTCTTATGACCTTATGCAAACCTCGTGGACATTACTAACTCTAAAACTATTAAATTTTGATTTCTTTTTTGAATCTGTAATTTAGCATGGTTCCTGCAGTTGCTATTTGTAAGTGGGATGGCCCTGTCCTTTTTAGGACTCATCCTTGTGAATTGTGTTTAAGAATCTATTAAGATAAAAAAGAGAAGAGTTGTTATAGGATCTTTTGACATTCAGTAGGGTTTCACTTTGAGGATTAGAATAGGATGAAATCTTGTATTTCTGTTGTTTTGTTTCTTTTCCCTTTTTATCTCATTTTGCTTGATGCTTACTTGCAGGCCATCATCTCATAGTTTTTTTTTTTAGGGTCTGCTTGATAGCCTGAAAATTTATTTTTCAGTTAAGATTCCATTTTCCATTGTTTGATTAGCCACATAAGTAGGAAAACAAGGTACACTTGATTTTCCTGACATCCCCCATAAGAAAACTATTTTCTGGATAAACATGTACAGTATTATAAAAAAGAACTGTTAGAAAAAAAACTCTCAAAACTCATGTACAATAAAGCTAGATTTAAGACTAATTTTGTAATAGGAAATTACCAATATACCCATGACACCTAACAATTTTTAATATAATTTTCTTAGTCCTTTTTCCTAGTAAGAGAGTATTCATGGTAAAGTAATTTTTAGGGGTGGGCATCCCATCCCGTGATCCCGAACCGATCCCGTCCCGATTTTTTTGGGTCATTTTGGGATTGATCAAACTCATCTCGATCCCGTCCCGATCTCGAAACATGCCTGATTCAATTCAATTCTTCTTCTCAAGCAATCTCTGTTATTGTCAGTCTTTTGTAACAACTCAACTCTGTTTGTGGCTTGCAAGATTCTGTTCTTCAAGATATCAACTGTCTGACAGATCAAATTAGTCTGGAATAGCTTGATATCATCAATTCCTGCAAGAAACGTATTCAAACACAAGTTAGTTCCAAACACAAGAACAGTGGAGTATCAGTATACACATGGTAATTGAATGTTTCAAAGATTGATAGATTTATCAAAATTGTCGAGTTATTAATTCGTTTTGAAAAATTGCCACATATGCAATAATGTCTACTAATTAATAAATGTGTGAATTACTCCAATGGATTGTAAAATAAATGTGTGAATTACTCCAATAGATAAGATGTACTAAAATATATTTGTGCTACAGATCCGGAGAGGTTTAGATTTGCTAGAGACACATCAAACGGGAGCAGGCAGTTGAATTCCTGGAGCAAGTCACCCGTTCTCCTTTGGATTGTAAGAATCAAACCATGTTTTCTTTTGTTAAATATTATCTCTGATTATGAATTCAACACAATTATGCATTTTCCATTAAATTCTGCAAAGTATAATGATGTATAGTGCCTTGATTTGATTCAATCCCATAAGATAAATGAATTGTGAAGATATAACAAAATTTGCCTACTTAAATATGAATGTGTTCCAAGTATCTGCAAAGTATATGAATGTATAGTGCCTTATGATGTATGTGTTCCAAGTATCCAAGTATAATGATGTATATTATTAGACACATCTAGTTTAAATTTGATTCATTTTGGGTAGGGTGACTACAATGTCTGTTTAATTTTATATAGCTTTAATTATCGACGCATCAAGTGTACAACTCACCTAATTTATTATTGAAAAAAGTTGCAATTCGCTCCGAATAGATTGAAAAATACAGAGTTTGACTTGTGAATCAACAAATTGGAGACCATTCTTAAATTGGATAGCCATGACTGCTTCATGCTTCATGCTTCCTGAATAAGTCCAATTATTATAAGCATGAATGATTAATCTAGCTAGCTAACAGTATGTTGCTTATTGTTTCAGGCATGCTTCTTTAGACAGTTCTTTCGATCTGTCGTCAAGGTCGATTATTTTACTCTGAGACATGAATTTATAATGGTAAGTCATATCCTTCGTAAAAGTGAGTTACTTGTACGAATTTTATAGATTTAGTGAGTAAAACATGTTGTTTGTGATTAACAGGCACATTTGGTCCCCCAAAACGCGAATAAATTTGATTTTCAGAAATACATCAACAGATCACTTGAAGAAGATTTCAAAGTTGTAGGAATCAGTCCAGTAATTTGGTTCATAGCAGTGTTGTATGTAAAAATTTTGTTTTATGTCCCATAGACGATCACAATTTTGTTTTATATAGTTATTTCAATTTGAGGTTGACAGTATTTGGGATTGTATTTTTTTGTGATGGATAATTTATTGAGTATATGAAAATTAATTTAATTGTGTTCAGGTTTAAGATGTTTATAATTTGCCAAATTTTAAAATTAATATAATGACAAAAAAAAGTATATGCTAAATTTTAAAATTAATATAATTTAAATATAAAAAAATCATTTTTCAATTTTATTTTGTTAGCCACGGCTTAAAGGCCGTCGCTAAAATAAACAAATTTAAAAAAAAAAAAAAATCAATTAGCCACGGCCAAACTGCCGTCGCTACAATAAAAAAATTTAATTTTTTTTTTAAAATCAGTTAGCTACGGCTAAAAGGCCGTCGCTAAAATAAAAAAAATTTTATATTTTTTTTTTAAAAATCAGTTAGCTACGGCTAAAAGGCCGTCGCTAAAATAAACAAATTTTATATATTTTTTTAAAAATCAGTTAGCCACGGCCACACTCCCGTCCCTAAAATAAAAAAATTTTAATTTTTTTTTAAAAATCAGTTAGCTACGGCTAAAATACCGTCTCTAAAAATAAATAAATGTTAAATTTTTTTAAAAAAAATCAATTAGCGACGGTATTTTGCCGTCGCTAATATAAAAAATTAAAATTTTTTTTAAAAAAAAATCTGGTAGCTACGGGAGTTTACAATTTAGCGACGGTTTGATGCCGTGGCTAATTAGCTACGGCTATTGTGCCGTCGCTGAATCAAATAGCGACGAGAAATGCAGCCACGGGATAGCGACGGTTGGTGTGCCGTCGCTGAATCCTTTTAGCGACGGTTTTGGCTCATTCAGCGACGGTTTTTAGCCGTCGCTGATTTCCATTTTTTTTGTAGTGCATCTTAGATTTGAGAAACAAACATGATAATGAGAACTTCTTTTAGTAAGATGAAATATATTGTTCTTACCTAATTGGTGTTGTTCAAGAGAGTGAGGAGAATTTTAGTATTTATTGCTTCTTTAAAGAAAATGAATGATACTACAATATCTCATCTCACCACAACATAGGATCGATGTTGATCTAAACATTAACTGGTATGTAGCTAGTAACACCCAAATATTTTACATTCTCATTCACAACTTTGCCACATGACCCTAATTGGGTTTTATAATTTAAGCTCAGATTGCATTAATTTATATGTATAAGTTACATTGGCTCAAACCTTAAATTCCATTAAGCCTTTAGTTCTTAATTCATTGGGCATGTTACCATAAATGTTCACAGAGCCTATTCAGTTAGACCTATTTATTTTTTAATTCATTTAAAAAAAAATTCATATGGACCTATTTGATTAGTATTGGGCTGGATTCATTGAATTAAATAAGTTAGTAAGTAATAAATACCATTGGACCTAATTTATGTCACTCTTGGTTTGATAATGATCCGATTTATATTGAACTACTGGCATTACGTAAATTAGGTCTGTTCACTTAGACGTGTCACATTCGGGGCCTATTAATATTAAAATTAGGTCCGGATTAGGCCAAGTATTTTTTTTTTTACTGTTTATTATGGCTCCATTTTCTTGTTGGATATGTATGGAACTATTTGCTTAATTCTCAACATATTACCGGACAATTTGGTTTCATTGCATTTTCTTAAGCAAATGTCAATTACAATTTTAAAAGGGACGTGACATGAATACATATTTTAGAATAAGTGATACCTCCGGAAAAAGCAACCAAAATGACTACTCTAGTTAGAATTAATCCCTCTATCAGTAATGGTTACCTCAGCAAAGGTAATTACACTAGCAGAGGCGGTTATACTCGTAGAGGTTGTCATCATTCAAGTTGTACATGATCTTACGCTCCTCCTCGGGACAATAATCAAAATCTTGCCCAATTGCTACTAGAAATGATGCTTGTGGTAAACACGGACATGGCTCACATGTTTATCCAGCACTAAATAAAATTGTAGCACCCCGTAATTTTTATACTTATTGAATATTTATAATATATATTTTATGTGTCGGTATTCATGAAGTTATGGGCATATGCATGAGCTATTTGTTTGTCCATGTGATGTGTGGTTTGTTTCTTAATGAGGGTGAATCGAAAATATATTCTGGACTAGTTTATTATTTGAACTCTAGTGTTGTTTCATTTGTAAGTTGTCGGCGTATTGAATAATTAATTACCTACTTATCCCTTCTATCGAATCTCGGGACGAGATTCTTTTGAGTTATATATATTGTAACACCCTTACGTTTCCAATGACAATAAAAATTTATGCAACTAAAATTCAATTAAAAAATTTATTTTAAAATCTTCTTTCGTTTGACAAGTTGTATTTTTTGAAATTCGCTTAACTTTTTTTCCTTCCAAATCTCAGGACGGTTCTTTTAAGGTGTGTATATTGTAATACCCGCCCAATTCACTTATCAATATACTTTTATTATTTTAGAAGTTAATAATATTTCTTTATTGGTAGTAATTATTAATTGGTAATAGTTACAAATAATTATATTTTATGATTTTAATTTAGGACCTAGGTTTAGGCTGGTGGTGGGTAAGAAATGAGTGATGATTGTGTTTAGCCAAAGAAACCCTAATTAAAAACTCATTTAAACCCTAGCCTCATTTTTCTCTCTGGATACACACAGAAGAAAAGGAAAACTTACGCTGAAAAAGGTGGGAGGTGTTGAAGGAAGAAACTTGCTCAAATTTTGGGATTCTTGCAAAAAGAGGTGAGATCTCTCCTTCTTCTTCTTTTTACATTCATCCCATCTGTTTTTGCTTAGATTATTGATTCGATTGTCTTGTTTGCGGTTCGTTACTGAAACATTGCAATCTGTGGTAATGTTTCTTGTTGATTCATTTTGCTTTCTAAGTGTACGGTATATCTTCGAGGTAGAAGTGAGAAATAAATTAGAGGGGTTGTTTGTTTACTGCAATTCTTGTAACAATGTTTGGATTATTTCTATGTTCATGATTTTGTTCATTTGCTTTGACTACAAATTCTTGTTTCGACTATATTACTACAAATCATCCAACATTGTTTAGCAAGATGCATATGGATACATATGAATTAGTTGAACTTTTTCATCACTGGTGCACCCTAGGCTAGCATGATTCAGAAAATAAAACTGTTAATACTCAACACTGATAATTTTCATTAGGGGATTCTACATTGTTAAGCTTCGAATTAGTATCAATATGATGGGTATATACATTGGTGTAAAATAACATGAAACTCCCATTAGCTGGTTATTAAATCGATATTCTCATGCCCTTTTTGTGTATTTGATTGAGGAATTCATTCAAATCCTTTATTTTTATTGTTAATTCACTGTCTTCACATTTAAAAGGTCTCCACACTGTTCCTTTAGCATTGTTTGCACATTATTGAACAAATATACCATTACATTGGTGTCTGACACCACCAATATGGGTTCACTATATTTTTGTCAGCTATAAACTCAATTTTATTAGTCATATACAACTTGTGGACCAACATTTTTTACATATGTACTATTAACACACTTATGGGGTTTTCTTAGGACTGAACAAAAAATCGATCAAACTGCTTAAACTGACCGAACTGATTTAAACCGAATCAATCGGTTTGGTTTAAATTCAGTTCGGATCGATTTCAGTTTTAAAAAATTCAAAACCCAAGAGGTTGGTTCGATTTTCGGTTTCTATGTGATTTTAACCGACCAAACCAAACCGACCGAATATATATTTTATATATAAATAATACAATATGTTTAAAATAGTCGGTTTGGTTCGGTTTTATTTCGGTTTTGGTTTGATTTTAGTCGGTTCGGTTCGGTTACGGTTTGCATAAATTAGAATCGGTTCAGTTTTTTATCGGTTTTGTTAATGGTCGGTTCGGTTTCAGTTTGAAAATTTTAAAACCGACCTAAGTCGGTTCGATTCATGGTTTAGGTGAAAAACCGAACCGTCGATTCGGTTTTCAGCCCTAGGTTTTCTATTACTTGTGTACTATTACACATGGGGTTTCCTCTTTTGTTTTTTTCTAGGGGAATTATTCTGTGTAGCACTTTATGTTTTTTTGCTGTTAGTATTTTATCTTTCTTTCCTTTTGTCTTATGGTTGACCATATTGACACACTTCGATTTGCTTTATCAATCGATGTAAAGCTTATAAGGATGCTCTTTAAGTTGCTCAAATAACACAAATGGTGGGTATTTTTTACATATGCTCTTGAGAGTATGGTAGACTGTCCCTGTGGAGAGTGCAATCTTTGCCAACTGAGAAACTAGAAGGTTCATATCCATTTGAATTTTGAAATTTTCTGGTCTTATTTAATAAGGATGTGCTGCATGGATAAATAGTTAAGTGAATGTCCGAGTATATCTCTTTACATCTTTAATTCATAGATGACATTGTATATTTGAAAGAACCTAATGTTAATGTTTTAAAAACTTTTCAGCCTCAAGGCGATCAAACTCTTTCAATGTTTTTAAAATGGTTTGGTATTTTGAGAGAGAGGGACTAATGCAAGCATGGTATAAGTTGGAATGGAATGAAGTGTATGTGTTGGAACAGTGAAAATAGATGGACTTACATTGGGGTTCATATAGAGCAAGTGGTGTGTTTCTGGTGTAAATTATTTTGATGTTTCTGGTTTGCTCAAATTAGTCAAGTTTGAAGTTACAGTTTTGTTGCTAGTATTATTTTCACATAAGATTTTTTTTTTGTTTCATTGGATAATGGTGCATTGAAATCGATCGTTATGCCAAATAAACTTGTTAAGGAGTACCCTTATATTGAATGAGTTTGATCCATGTTTGGTATAGAAAATTTATTTATGAAAATATTATTTGTTCCCTAAAAGAATGGTGGATACTGTGGTTGATTTATTTATGGTTGACAAAGTGTCACCATAAAAGAGTTTTGAGTTTATATATATTTGCTCTTTTCCACAACTCCGAAGAAAAAAAAATGTGAAAAGAAAAGAAATTTTTGTATACAGACTTGCTTGTATATGTGTGATATTATTATGGGTATGCAGACTTGCCTGCATATCGGTGCACCGTTCCATGTGAGTTTGGTTGTACGTGTAGATTTAGAAAGAATATTTGCCAGTTATCGAACTTCGGGTGTGATGACATAACACTCGAGGTGGCACTCCACTTGGGTCATGTACGCTCCGAGTGGCTTCAATGGAAAGGGAGGCACATTTGGGTGAGGTGTGTTCGGTATAAGGAGGATGGTGCGATTGTGGAAAAGAAGCGAGATTTTTTTTTTTGTATTTGCATGATTACCTTAAAGGAAGAAACTAAATGCTCATTCGACTATTGAATAAGAACTATATGTCTTCCTAAATGTAGAAAATTTGTTTTGTTGATGTTTTAATAATAGTCTGATATGACTATGATTTGTATCGTAGTTTGAAAATAAATTACATTTATGAGGATTTATAGCTTAAACATATTATCCGGTTGTTTCTAACATTTTCATGCAGGATGGCAAGTCCACTCATATTTCTGCAGGTCAGACTTTTCATAGTCAACTTCTATAGCGTAAGTACTCGTAAATGCATATTTATTTATTAGGATGATGACACCCTTGCCTCATTGAATAACTACATGTTGGTGTGGTTGGTTATTGTTTTTTTTTTGTTTAGTTTGATGTTATCACGTGTGGATTGATTGATTTTTGGATGAAGATTTTTCACACCAGTTTTATTGCTGGCCCAAGTGAGCTTTTGCTTATTGGGTACATTCCTTTTAGAATGTAGCTGATTAGCTTTTCAGGTTTAGAGATTTTAAGCTGCGTTACTGGAGTTTCGCTAGTGAGCTAGCAACGCCAATCCTTTCCGAGTTAGAGTTTTATTTGTTTCAGTAATTAAATCATGTTTAGTTGTTGCTGTTATTTGTTTATGTTGTTATTGAATTTTCACGTCTCGGGTTTTGGGGGAAACAGATGATCCTGCGTGGATTTTAGGATTTTCGTTTTCTTCGAAAATCATGGCGTGACAAAAACAGTAGAGTAATATCAAGCTTCCAATGCTCAATACGAATATAACTGTTTCATCAAACAATAAAATTAGAGCACATGCAAACATAACTACCCTCGAGTATGAGGTAACTCTAGCATAGGTAGCCATTAGCAAAAGTATTTACCCTAGTAGTAGTTACCACAATGTTATAATACAAACCACCTGCAATGGTCGAGTATACTTTCTACTTGTGATACATTAATATCATAGATGATGTTACATTAGAATATTTGCTGCTACATGTGTAACATATGATGTACATTATGTTTTGATTTATTTAATGCATCCATTTTCTTTGAAAGTATGTTTTAAATTTTAAATGATGGACAATCGTATTTGTTTAATTGTTAGTGCCACTGCTCATAATTTATTGACAAATTTGAACATTTTCTCAATACTGGCCATTACGACACAAAGGGTGTCTATCATAGATGGACCTATGAAATTTCTTGACAGCTTTGGAAGAGTCTACAATTTATTATTGCAGTTTCTAAAGAAACTTGTTTTATGTCGGCATATATGTATCACATCTAATGTTGAAAGCTTGCAGCTGCATTAGATATGATTTTCATTAAATCATTGGATTATAATGCTCTCGGAGTTGTTATATCATACACTAGAAGCTTCTACACGGTAACCATTCTGTTAAACATCTTCACCTTGTTGGAAGACTTTTACTTATGTAATCTAGACTACCTAATACTATCTGGGAACATTCTGTATTGCATATTGCGAGATTGCATAGTAGGGCTGGGCAGGTCCGAGTAACCGACCCAAAAAGTAAAAATCGAAAATCGGCCCGAAAAATTTAAGCTCGTATTTATGAGGCCCAAAATCGAACCGAGTTTACCGATTAACCGAGGGTCCGGTTAACCGAATTTTGGGCCGGTTTCGGTCCTTGAAGTTCAGCCCAAAGTGCTGAATTTATAAAGCCCACCTAGTCAATAGTGAATTAATCCCAAAGCCTAAAGTGTTGAATTTATAAAGCCCACCTAGAAAATGGTGAATTAATCCCATGGTCCTTGAATTTATAAATCCCAAAGCCCAAAGTGCTGAATTTTTTGGTTTTCCTACAAAAGAAACTGAAATTATATTTGTAAAAATAGAAAAATTTTGGGTTTACAAAAATTTTAACTATTTAATCCGGGCCGACCTAACGGGCTTTAGAAATGGAAACCGATGCCCGGACTAGAAACTTCGGGTCGGACTGGACTTTTAAAATCAAAACATTTATAATTAATAAAAATCGACCCGATCGGTCCGGTTGTCTGTTCGGTCTGGGCTTTTGGTCCTAAATGCCCACCCCTATTGCATAGTATGACTCTATTCCCACCGTTAGATGGAGATATGGAGATAGAACGGTGTGAAATTAGAGATAAAACGATGTGAAATTAGAATACTTCCATTTTGTCTCATTTGGACCCTAAAATCATATGTGTCAGCTACGAATACACCTGCTCAAATTTGTATCTGAAGGACAAAATTCGAATAAGCCAGTAAATTTGTTGCACGCCAAAAGCGTAGCAGACATATAGGTCCCAAAGATTCCACTCATCGGAAAAAGAGAATTAGAAAAAAAAAACCATGCCCTAATGCTTTCGAATAAGCAATGTTTTGAAACTCCTGCAAGAAGTTGTATAAACTCCAGAAGAAGTTGTACATAAAGCTCCAGAAGAGTATAACACGGCGCACTTGAAGAGGTCATACAACTCCGGACGAGCATAACATGACACTCTTGAAGAGGTCATAAAGCTCAAGAAGTAGCAAAGCTCCTAAAGAGGCCATGATGCTTTAATTTAGAAGAAGTTATAAAACTTCGAAAGCAGGTCATTCCACTTTCTCCATTGGTTATTTATATCCCTGAAGTGACTTAAAAGCCCTGGAAGAGGCTCAGGTATCTGATAATAATGAGATCTCATATATTAAGGAGAAATATGGAATCAAATGAAATGGCCATCAATGATAAATGTGGAATCAAATGAAATGATCATTGATGGTATATTCACATATATGGTAGCTACCGAAATATCAAAGTGCAATGATACTGAAATTACACCACATATTTATAAAATGTTGACAAAGGAATAATTGGCTAAAGGAAAATATATCGTCCAAAGTGCATTAGGTCCACCAAATGGAAATATATTATCCAAGTGTAATTGGGTTCCCTTGAAAACATGGTGTATTTGGACCTATAGTATAAACACTTAAACATGCATATTATAAATGAGTGTTTGTAAGAAAATAAATGAGAAAATGAGATAGACTGATATAAGGCAAGACTTGTGGCACAAGGGTTCCTGTAGAAACCTGATGTTTGATTTTTAAAATATTATCTACTTAGGAATATAATTACATTCAATATGTCTTGGAGTTTCTGAAAATTGATATGCAAATTTTGAATGTCACGATTACTTATTTACATGATAATTTAGACAAAGATATTTATAAATCCCTGAAGGACTTACTTTGTTAGACACAAACATTTACATGAAAATCCCCGAAGGATTTACTTTGTCTGAAGCAAAGTCATGAAATAATTACTCAATACATCTAGGACACACTTTATATGATTTGAACCATTTCAGAAGAATATAGTATATATAGTTGTCTTAGTAAATATCTGTGTAAGGAATGTTATACAAATTTGACTATATGTCTTTCTTATGATATCATTAACTGTATAACTCTTATTGGACCTTGATAATATTGTTTGAAATTAAAGACCTTGGAAGAACAACTTTTATCCGGCATGCAGATCGAGTAAAATACTAGTAGAATATTGGTTCATCAATCGAGATATACTGATAAGATTTGTAACACTTTTAACATAGAAAACTCTCATCTACTTAGTACGTTCATGGTTGTCTGATCTTTAGATATAAAAAAATACTTGTATCAATTGATGGATACTTGGTCCTGAAGTACCATATGCGAATATTATTGGTGCATTGTTATATTTGGCACCAAATATATACTCTGATATATGTTCATTTACTAGCAAGGTATAGTTTTTGTACAAACTTATCGATATTTGCATGACATGACAGATATATCTTCGTGGGATCATTTATATGAGTTTATTTCTGTGATTTATCTAATCATTCCCATCTAGTTGGATATGCAGATGCAGCTTCTCTGTTTGACCCTTATAAGGGTAGATCACATGCTTCATCAAAGGATATTGAACGAAACACCTGACAGGCAAATTCTTCTACCCACATGAGCTTCAGAAGAATCATGTGCTTGAGGTCGAACAAATTTGGTATATGAACAACCTTGCAGATCTTTTCACCAATGCTTTGTCTACATCAATGTTTTAGAATTTTTTTTAATATGTATAAAGTTAGTAAACAGTTGTGCTTACATAAGGGGGAGTATCCAGAAGTATACCACCCAAAAAACATCTCTACAATAGCGTATAGAAACATTCTTGAAAGTATCCTGAAGTATACTGTATTTGGGCGAGCTGTATTATTTTTCCTTCGATGCGACTTTATTCCATTGGGTTTTCCCGTCAAGATTTTAATGAGACAGCAACATTCAGAAGTATGCTCCATGAGAAAGCATCCATAACTATGTTACGGAATCATATAAAAGTATATTTGATTTATACATGTTATACTCTTTTTCTTCGACATGATTTTTCCCATTGGGTTTTCCTGTCAAAGTTTTAATGAGGCAACATTGTAGTATGTAAAATTGATGATTGTACCTTTCTTTCTTTTTTTTCCTTCAACATGATTTTATCCCATTTGGTTTTCTAGAAGAGACGGGGAGCATTTCATTAGGGGGAGACCTGATTTTGCAAAAGGCTTTAGACAACTTGCATGTTGTACTATTTTTCCTTTGCTGAGGTTTTGTCGTACTGGATTTTTCTAGCAACGTTTTAACGAGGTAACATTTTGCACCCACCATTTTTTGAAGAAGGTTGTATACCTATCCTTGTCCAAGTTTTTCTCACTGGGTTTTATTGGAAAATTTTAATCATGGTGGACATCCAAGGGGAAGTTTTATGATAGTGGTTGTCCACTTTATGAGTTATCATCACCTCTTCTCGCCTTATCTCATCAAGGTTGAAGTGCCAACATTCCATCGATGTGTGGCATTCTCAACAAGCTCAAGTCATATTTTTCTATATGTATATATTCTGTAGTTGTAAAATATAAAGATGAGGAAGATATAGTGAATGAATAAAATAGAGAATGTTTAGTCGCCAATTATGTCCTTCTTCTGCTTAAGATTCTTATAGATTTATCAATTTTCGGATGTTATATATTTTTACTTGGGTCGTAAGTATGTTGCATTTCTTTGAAATGAGTTTTGAATGGTCATTCATTGATGTTGGAATGTTTTAAGAGTTCGATCTGACACTTCACCATAAGTTGAAAATGTCTGATCCAAAAAAATAGACAAGACTACTCCACACCATCATAAGTGTTTTCTCACATCATTTTACTCTCACGTACCACCTACTTTCTTTCCCACACCACTTACATAAACAAAAAACAAACATTTTCCCCTCCCCATTCAAATCGAAATGCAATTTCTCCCTCCCCCATTAGAATCTCTTCCCTCTCCTACATTCAAATCACTTGCAAATCTCTCCCACATTCAAATCTCTTGCAGACCTCTTCCATTTCCCTCGAAAATCTCTTCCCTCTCCCTCAAAATCGAATACCAAATTGCAACCTCCCTAAAAATTTTCAAAAAAAAAAAGTAATCTCATGGAAACTTTAGAAAATTTTTCAATCACAAAAACAAAGTAAACTTCAGAAAATTTTTCAGAAATCACAAAAAAAAACTATTGTTCACCTGAGCGAGCAACAAATTTTTTTACTGTTCACCCAGATCAATGCGATGTAAGACAATTTGTTGTTCGCCCAGAACAATATAAGGTTTTTGCAAAAACTTGCATTGTTCTGTGCAAACAGAAAATTTCAGCAAAATTTTCGGACATATTTGCGCGACTTTAGTAAAATGACCATAACTTCATCATTTCAGAACATTTTCAAGTGATTCAAGTTGTGTTTATTAGATAATTTAGAGTACTACAACTTTGTGTTTTTATCAACTTGAGAATCGGTCTCAATCGAGCACATAAGTTGGTCAAAAATTAGGACACTATCCCGTTTTCATTGCCAGACATGTTTGCGCAACTTTAGTAAAATGACCATAAGTTGCTCATTTCAAAACATTTTCAATTGATTCAAGTTGTGTTTATTAGATAACTCAGAATACTACAATTGTTCTGTTTTGAACAACTTGAGAATCAGTATTGATTGAGCACATAAGTTGGCCGAAAGTCAGGGACACTATCCCATTTTCATTGCGAGACAAATTTGCGCAACTTTAGTAAAATTACCATAACTTGCTTATTTCAAAACATTTTTAAGTGATTCAAGTTGTGTTTATTAGATAACTCGGAGTACTACAATTTTCGTGTTTTGATGAGCTTGAAAAGAGTGAGACTAGGGAATCAGGTTTTGCAATCAGGTTTTGCAATCATGTTTTGCAACAAGATGATGTGGCATCGTTAGAGGAGATTTTTTACAACCCCGAGATATACATAAACTTTTTAGGAATTTCATCATTCTTTTGAGATCATGCCACATCACCCTGATTGCAAAAACCTGGTTTTCTAGCATTTTTGGCTTGAGAAACGATCTCGATCAAGCATATAAGTTGGCTGAAAGTCAGGAACACTATCCCGTATTTATAGCGAGATAGATTTGCGCGACTTTAGTAAAATGACCATAACTTGCTAATTTCAAAACATTTTCAAGTAATTTAAATTGTGTTTATTAGATAACTCAGAGTACTACAATTTTCGTGGTTATGAGCTTGAAAATCGGTCTCAATTGAGGGTTTAAATTGGTCGAAAATTACCTTATTTTGCGCTTATTTTTTTTGTTTTGAGTTTGGGTTTTTCTGTTAGGATATGCATATTTATTAGTGGTGTGAGTAAGTAAGAAAAAAAACTCAATACTGATGTGAGAAAGTGCTTTTGGTGGTGTGAAATAATCGTTGCCAAAAAAATATTTACAAAACCACTCATCTTAGAACGTTTTGCCTTATTTTATGCTCCGTCATTTTAATTACACATACACATTGATGAAAATGGTTTATAGTTAATACGTTTGGCTACACAATTTGAACATGACCCTTAACGTTAGGGCGCATTTTGCTAAAGGTTTAGAGTATGTGCATCTTGCTAATAACTTTGGCTTATAAACTCAAATTTGTGATAAATAGTGTTGTTGTGATAAATAGTGTTGTTGGAAAATGCGGTAAAATGTTTTGGCATTGCACATTGTCTAAATGGATCTCTTGGATATGCTCTTCAAAAACAACCTTGTTTGTATGAAATCTAATCGAAAATGTAATCCACTAGCACTTAGCTTTTCATGCACCAGTTCCAAAGTGCTACTCAAGTGTATATGTTTTCAACACCATATGAACATTTAGGGAAATATCATTTGTCAATTTTTAACATGAAATCAGGTCCTGAAAGATATTCTAAGCAAACTTAAAAGAAGAGTTTTCATAAAGACTTCAAAGCAAAACATCAATGTCCTGCGATATGTTTCTAGGAAGCTAGAACAGCTAAGAAGGAATTAGCCCTTTCAAGCTCCGTTTCTAGAAGAGAAAGGATAACATACAATTCAGTGTTTTACTTCAAAGAAAGTTTTCAGAGCAAAACAGTAAATAAAAATGACTTGAGGGAAATTATATTTCTTAACTTGTGTCCAATTCTCCCCTTTCTTTGTCCAAGTGTTTCTTAAAGAGTTTTTGTTCTTAAAAACCAAACCACAGCCTAAATGGATACTTTGAAGCAAGAAACCAATACCACACACACCAAACATGTCACAAACAAATCATTAAGAAACATTTATATGTATTAAAGCCAACACAGGCATACACCAAAATTCCTACTGTATTCAACTGCCCAACTACAGAAAATGGTCGCAGACACGCCTGAGCAAAATGTTGTTGAGAACCTTTATGTTAGATCTTAGCTGTGAGGGCATTCGATCACTGGTACAACGATGGTAATTGGCAACACACTGACCAATCTTCAAGCAAAGAAACAGCATCCATTTATCAATCAGCATATTACAAGAATGAAAGTCAGTTTCTTTACGAACATAAGGAAATTTCTACAAAGACCAACCAAAAGGGATTGACCGACTCTAAAGAACCTACCATCAAAATCTATGCACGGGGTTACCATCATAGTCAGTTAAATTAGTCCTCGTCCATTCCTGCGGGTTGATCTGGTCTTCTAGGACCTCCAGCTTGTTTTGCCATTATGATCTGCAGAAGTGAACAAAATGAATGAGCCACCTCAAATATTATCCAAGAGAAATGAAACAACGAACCAAAAACAGTAAGTGTTAACAGTAGTTTACCTGATCTACACGCAGTACAGTACAGACAGCATCTGCAGCATACTTCAGAGCAAAGTACCTTTAAAAGGGAAAAATAAGTCCTCATGCAGTTGACTGTTCTCTGGTATTGCGGGAAGCATAGTGCATTCATGCACATAGGATGAAGATAATGTATGTAAAAAACTTGCAACTGTCGATATTAATTTGAATAAAGTCTATTATTAATTTGATTCAGAATTTCAAATCCACCATTTTTCTTGATCATTATCAACAATTTCCCAGAAAAAAGGGCAATGTTTTTGTCTCTGCTTGCTTCTTAAACTATTTCTACTGTCATATTTGCAGTGCAAAATTACAATGGCTGTATGAAACAATGGATCCCAGTAAGGAGACAGGAGCAGAAGTAAATTCATCATGATAAAAATAATACTACTAATAATGACAAGGGAGGGAACATTTGAAAAAATTTCCATAAGAGAAACATGGATACTAAATATAAAAAATAAATAAAAAGACTCACTTGGTGACATAGAGATCCCAGATATCCATAGTTGATGCATCTTTGCAGACACCTTCGGATAGGTCAATACCAACTTTGGTGTTTCCAGTCGCATGTTCGGCATATAATGAAGATATAATCTCCATTGCATTGAGCCCCGCATTATCAGCCAAAGTGTTAGGTACCATCTCAAAACTCTCAGCAAATTTGGCAATAGCATACTGATCCAATCTGCAAATGAACGTTCATCCTAATGAGTTATGACTGCTGTGTTTTAATAAGTTATGACTGCTATGTTTTAATATGTATTCATATAGTTAAATGGAATAAAGGTCAATCCTTCCAAATCGAGGGATTTAGTGGAGCTAGAGACTATGCAGTAAATCCAAAGCATACTGATCCAATCTGCAAATGAACGTTCATCCTAATGAGTTATGACTGCTGTGTTTAATAAGTTATGACTGCTATGTTTTAATATGTATTCATATAGTTAAATGGAATAAAGGTCAATCCTTCCAAATCGAGGGATTTAGTGGAGCTAGAGACTATGCAGTAAATCCAAAGCAACCAATCTATTACTTTCTCTTAGAGCCTACGTTGTTTCCAAACCACCATACCAAGGCACATGGCATGTGGAAATGGAACACTATAAGTTGACCGAATTGTTGCAAAGACATGCAAAATTAAGAAACTTTTGAAAAAAGTTATAGCAACTACCCAGTTTCTTTAAAAGAGAATTCCTTCAATCTTCTCGCCAATTCTATTTCAGTTGCCGCGGCTCCAGGCACTATACGGCTGTCTCTGCACATTGCCTGAAGCAAATAATAATATATATAATTTCTTATGATGCCTCCATAAAGACAGACCCCAAGAGTAATTTCAGGATTGCATAAACCTCTTTTCTTTGCAACAACAGAAGAAAAGTAATTGATCAATGAATCAAACATATTTTCTGTTCTTTAGAAAATACCTTATAGGTATTCACACCATCATCAACTGCTCTTTCTAGGTCATCCAATATACTATCAGTGCTTCCTCGTAAAACCAAGGTTGAGATGGAGTTTCCACCATGTTCAGTTTTGACGATAGTAACCTAAAGATGAAAGCATAACAAGCATTATTTGATTGCAAAATGGTAATACATAGACAAAAGAGAAGTAAGATTCTGATCATAAACTTTATCTGGGAAAGAATACCCGAACACCACCAACTTCCTCTACTGAAACAGAATCTGCATAACCCAAGTCATCGGGATTTGGCTGGCAAAGTTTCAACTGCCAAGAAATTTCAAAAGTATTAATAGGTAAAAAGGACACATGGAAATTGCCAATGATAGGCCTACCATAGCAACGGCGCCAGTGGTACGACAAAACCTCCGCAATTCAAACTTTGAACTGATCTTTAAGACCATAAGCCTGTTGACAAGATTTTCAGCATTTAGTATATATGTCCTATATAAGTCAAATATCATAGAGCCACTCAATAAATAAAAATAGGGGGGGAAATATCTCGTAAAATTTGAGGCATATAAATTCCATTCTGCAAGTATTTCTGCTCCAAAATGATCATACTTTTCAGCAAAAAAACTATGTAAGTACAACCTCTAACACCTGTATTCAATTGGCGGATATAGACAAGCATATTAGTTGTGTTTATACAGTTGTGGGTTTACCAATTTCAAGTGGTGCAAACAAACACATCCTTGGCCATAATCCAGCCAATTAAACCTCTGGACTCATGCATAGGTTCCTAGAGATTCAAAAGTGATTCCTATATTCAAACGGTACCAGAAGCACCAACTAATCTGTACACCTCTTATGAACAATGGCAAACGTTGACTTGCCAATACCTTTTGACATCTGTAACCATGCTTGAGCATTCAATGCATACTCAACATTTTCAAAATAATAAACACTAAGTATCAGAGTCAGGGACAAATATTTTACTTGTAACGCTCGCAAAAATGTAAAGCCATCTCTCCTACTGCTGCTCCACTAACAATAACCTTGGCACCTGAGTCGGCAACTGCTTTGATGAGCTCCTCAACTTTTGCCTCTTCTGTTTTTGCATAGTTTTCAAGCTGCAAGGTATTCATCCCATGTATCATTTAACAACGGAGCACAAAATTGAATGTTTGTCATGGAAAATATCATTTAGGACTAGAGAAAAGGTCAACATACAAAAATAATTGTGAGTGTAATATTTATAAGTGATGACGGTTTATTTTAATCTAACAATAAGGAAGTTTAATGCTTAATATCTCACCAGTTTAGCAGCATGGAAGGTTTATATCTATAGAAAAAATAAAAGCCCCATAAAGCACTCTTCATTTAACCGCGCCAAGGGAACAACAATTATGTAGTGACTTCAAGGACTAACAATAGAAAACCAAACTCATTAAGTCAGAATGACCTTTACTAAATTATAGCACTCTCTATCGGAATTTGACTAATCTGGGCAGCCAACAAGATGTTCTTGCAGGGAGTTTCTTGAGCAACTCGACTGGACTTGAATCCGTGCAGTTTCAACAATGGTAGTTTAGTTTCAGCAATTTTCTCATTTAATAACTAAAAGTGGGAGACTAAAACCTGCTCTGCACTATGGATGAGTACGGTTCCTTTTGTTTCAGTTGCAGATGTATCGACGCCACCAACAAATACAGCAACCTACACGAGCAAGATCACATATCATAATGTATTAACAAAAACAAATTTAAAGAAGACATTTCCATGTCTACCAATTTCAAAAGAGTGGCGAAATGAAAATCAGATGTTTTAGCTAGGTACAGTAACATAATAAAAAAATTCAACTGGTAAGTGAACAATAAAATGATTGAAAAGTACAACAGTATTCAAACAAGTCAGTTGATTAAACATTTATAAGTAACAAAGTACACAAGTAATAACCTTAGCCTTCTCCATTCTCTTTATGCTCCCAACGGCGTCACTTTTCAAGACCATGCCATCAACAATTGTACTATTATGCAAACCACCACCAACAAGCTTTGCAATACGAACATTATCCACATTAAAGTTTGCTGGGTTCTTTGGGCACACCTGTATGCATGCCTAAACACAAACACATCCAACCCACATTCAGCTCCAAAACTCTAACTAGGAAAATGAAAACTAAGAAATAGATGATATCACTTACATCTGCTATAAGACTGCACAAAATGTCTTCTTGACCAAATTGCTTACTAGCCACTGCAGCTTTCATCCGGGATACTACCTGCTCCTTATTACGCACATCCATTGTCTCTGAACCTGGCTCTACCAACTCCTCCAATATTTCAATGGTCTGACGTTAAAATGGTAACATTATCAGATTTCATTTAGTAATGATGCCTGATGCAGTAAAGGGTTTTCTTTGTACCTCTTAATCTATTTAATGGTATCCATTTACTTTAAAAAAAAACACAGACCGTATATCGCAAAATTTAGATCTCAAGTAAATTGAGAGATTAAACAAACACTCATCAAAGTGACAAGTATTAAGTAACTAAGCAAAGGGGGTCTCGCCAATCTATTTAAAAATCTAAAAAATCATCAAATAACACACTGAATCTCGCAAAATTCACCCTTACGTAGAGTAACTGTGAAGTGACTTACAAAATTGATTCCTTTAGTGTACCCACTAATAATTTCACTAGGATGCAAACCCATCCTAATAAGCTCTTCGGCCTTCTCAAGAAGCTCCCCAGCGAACGAGATGGTGAGGTTCGCACCGTCCCCAATCTCCTCCTGCTGCGCTTTGGAGGCCAGCACAAGCAGTTTTGCTGCAGGATGCTGTACTTCAAGTTCATTCACAATCGTCGCAGCGTCATTCGTGATGAATAGCTTGTCCAAATGATTGATCACCATTTTGTTCATCCCTGATTCATTCATAATCATTCGATCCATCGAAAACCAAAGTGATTAGAGCTTGAACTGAAGTAGTTCAAAAGTAAAGGAGATATGAAACACTCACCGTTGGGTCCGAGAGAGGTGCGAGTGATTCTTGAGAGCTGCTTGCAAGCGTCGATGTTCTTGATGACGGCTTCATCGAGGCCTGAGAAGTGCTTATGCCCTTCCTTGAGCATCCCTTGGATCCCTTGTGGTTGAAGAAGAGCCATCTTTGTAAGATCGAGATAAAAAAAAAAAAAAAAAAAACCCTAACAATAGCCGAACTGAAAACCCTAGAAAATAAGTGAAGTTTCCAAGTGTTTGTGAGAGAGAGCAGAGGCGGGATTGAAGTGACGAAGAACAAAAATGGACCAGGTCTGGTTTTACTAGTGTTGATGTATGGGCTGGGCTTAGTGGGCCTGAATAAAATCTTGGCCCAGTAATTTTATTAAATAAAACCATGTTGGCCAAGGAGAAACACACTCTGCAGTACAGACGCTCTGTACTGTAGTAGTTGTTTTGTTCTTGATTGATTGTGAATGGGTTTCAATAACCAGTCTTGGCATCAGCGAGGGCAGACCAATAGTAGTTTTCAAGAGCTTCAATGGTGACTTCAGTTAGCAGCTGTTGTGTTTTTGAGATTTCAATTGGGATTGTTTATAGATTTTGGGTTTATAAATGCAGTGATGATGGCAGCAGGAATTCGTTTCCCACAAATCAAGGTTAGCAATGAGCTTAAGCCTAAAAATGGTGTTGGAGTTGAAAATTCAATTGTTTGCTAATAACATGTTGTGACGAGCATTTAATTTGATTCATTTAGTCTCTTCTGAATGAGGCCTATAATCTCTCCGTTTATTTTTTTCCTTGGAAGAGTCGCAGTCAATAATTTTTAGTGAGGAAGAAAGTAAACTGTAGCATGAGAAACCGACTACTCACTTACACCATGAAGCATTGTTGGAATTGTTCCCACTTCAACATCCATTGGCTAAACCAGACCCCTGAAAGAGGCAATGAGGGGAGCATGAAACTAGAGAAAGCCTATAGCATCCATGAATGAATGAAAATCCACAGCGACCTTATAGTTGGAAAGCGCTTGGCATTTAAATCAAGGAACAATTCGCCTATTGAACAATGCATCTCCAAATCAACACCACAAGCGTCAAGCAGTGACCCATAGCCAAGATTTTTGTTTTTTTTGTTTTTGTTTTTGTTTTTGTTTTTGTTTTTGTGTGAACACAGAAAAAGGGGATTATAACATAGACAGTTATTGAAGATTATTACTACTTCTAGAAATACAACACAAGAGAAGGGTTTGAATCGTTGATTACTACTACATGAAGAAAAGGAGGAAGAGATTGAGTTGCTTACGATTTTTTTGTGGAGATGACCAACACAGTGATTAATGAAGGCACCTAATACCTAGAAGAAGGTGGTTTGGATCTTACTGAATCTTGTGAAGATGAGCTCAAATAACTCAATAGTTATAGATATTTGAAGATGATGAAATATGGGGGTTTCCCTCATCTTACCCAATCGATGGAGTGTTAAGAAGAAACTGTGGATTTTGGTTTTCTTTGAGAGATTTGAGGGATTTAACCTCTACCTCTAACTCTAAAAGTAGAGTTTGAATTTGATATGTACATGATTTAAAGGATGAAGTACTGGTTGAAGTGAAAAGTAAGAATAGAGAAGCAAATAAAAAAACTAATTGGGGGACAAATAAATTATAAATATATATATATCAAAAGTCAGTGGGGTACGTAAGTCCACTTGCCCCCCACGTGAATCCGTGCCTGGCATCAAGCATAAAGAAAGTGATGACACAGAGCAGAAACAATATCATAGTGCAAAAGAACGTGGTCCGTAATTTCCAAAGCATGAGAACATATGGAACACTCTGCTTTCACCTTGGTTTTTCTTCCTAATCAAAGTGTCCCTTGTTGCAGCATGGTTCCATAAGATCTTCCATACACAAAAATATACTTTGGGAGGGATCCCAATCTTCCACAGAATAGTAGTAGAGAAATCATTTCTAGCACAAGAACAAGGTTGACCTAAACCAGGTGATTGTAGAAAGGTGGAACCGAGAATGACCCACTTTTAGCCCGTCTCCACTTCCATCCATCTTCACCAAGGCACCCAGGACCATAAGCTCAAGGGATGCCATAAGGTTTCATGCCTCTTCCTCCTCCCACTTGTTCAGCATCATTTTTCAAATTGTGTTTCCACCCCCCATTAGGAACCTTTGTAAAGAATTCTTCAACCTTTCACCTACTAAGGTTGAAAACATAATAAAGTCCAGGGAAAATGTCTTCAATGAGACTAAGGAAGGGAACTTATTATAGAAAGCTGTATATTCTAATTATAGATTATAGAAACATATATATATTTAGGATATTCTAATTTCATATTTAGGAAACCTACAATATTTTCTGTAAGATTGTTTCTTGTAAGACAAGAAACCTTATTGTATTTCTTTCTACATGGTATCAGAGCAGGTTCAATCTTTTGAAGTTGTTTTGCATATTTTTTTTTCTTTTAAATCCCGAACACCGCCGAGCATCACCTTCATTCACACCACCCTGAATCCATCACACCACCATCGCCTTGAATCCATCACACCACCATCGCCATGAATCCATCATCGCCCTGAATCCATCAAGCGTCCCCACCATAAGCAATCGACAGATTTTGCAACAAATAAGCAATCGACAGATCTTGCAACAAATTCGTCCCCATCATCTCCATCAACAACAGAGATCAAATCATCTATTCTCACCAACATAGATCAGACCATGTTCTTCTCCTTCTTCCATTCAACTCACAAATTCGTCCCCATCATCTCCCTCTGTCTCGCAATCGAGGCTCAGCAGGAAGGCAGAGTAGGGCAACACCGAAGAAGAGCTCGCACGCCACCGTCGAGCAACCACTCCGACAGAGATCATTAATCTGACCGAACACCAACTAAATCGAATCCATCATCAACAGAACAACATCAATCTTGTCGGAATCGAAGACGAACATCGATCCCTTCGCACCACCACCTGCTCAAACTCCGTCGCGAGCTCAGACAAAGACAACGGCTATGGCTTCTTCTTCCTCGCCTTGGTCGTCACCGGCTGCCTCTGATCAGCTCCTCTGTGTGTGCTTCATACCATGATGCTCTCAGTATGCATGGGAGTAACCCTAACTTCGACACCAAAGTAACCATCCTCGGCAAGCCCTCTGGTGACAACTTCGTTCAACTCAGCAAAGAAGACTCCGTCAGCGACGAACTTCAGTTTTTTGCTCATTTGAGTCGCCATGATTGCTGAAAATTAAATCTGAGCCTCTGCTTCTTCCAGCGAACCCCTAAATTGCTTATGCTCGAGCGACTGAAGTGGGAGGTAAATAGGTTTTGAAGTGAAAAAAAAGGTTTCTTATGCTATTCACAACCCAGCCAATAGTCGATCACACCAGGCAATCTTCTTTTGCTAATGTAGCACACTCAGGTATGAATGATAAAGTTATTTCGAATAGTACATGGATAGTTGATTCAGGTGCATCCGATCATATGACAAATGACCCTAACCTTGTGGCAAATCTTAGAGCTTCCTATCAAAATGTTGTCTCTACTGCGGATGGTACTCCAACTCTGGTTAGCGGAGAAGGTTCCATTGTGTTATCTGATACCCTAACTCTTGAATCCGTATTAATTGTTCCATCACTAGCTTATAACCTCTTGTCTGTCTGTCAAATTATTCGAACACTTGCATGTATTGTGACGTTCTATCCATCTTTATGTGTGTTTTCAAAACATTCTAACTCGGCAGGTTCTTGGTTATGGTGTTAGAAGGGGGAAACTGTACTACTTGGATCTGACAGAGACGGGAGAGAAACGCAATAATCTTTTGGGGCAAGCTAATCAGGTCATTAGGGTCGATAAAGCGAAGGAGGTAGTATGGTTATGGCATCGTCATTTAGGACATTTGTCTTTTCGTTATCTAAAGAAGTTGCAGCCTCATTTGTTTTCGGTTGTTAGTGATTTAGAATTTCATTGTGACATTTGTGAACTGGCCGAGAGCCACCGTATTCCATATTCGCCAAGTATTCGTAGATGTCATGTTCCCTTTATGAAAATTCACTCCGATGTTTGGGGTCCTGCAAAAATTTCATTCTATGTCTAGAGCTCGATATTATGTATATTTTATTGATGATTGCACTCGGATGACCTGGGTGTCATTACTGAAAAGAAAGAGTGAGGTATTTGGAAGGTTTATTGATTTTTACAAAATGGTGGCGACACAGTACCAACAATCTATTAGAGTGTTTCAATCTGACAATGGTGGAGAGTTTGTCAATGGCCCTATATCTGAATTTTGCCGGTCAAATGGAATTCGTCATCAAACCTCCAATATTGACACTCCTCAACAGAATGGTTTAGTAGAACGAAAGAACAGGCAGTTGTTTGTGCTTCCCTGTTTGGCATGAATGTACCTCGATCCTATTGGGGTGAAGCAGTGAAATCTGCAGTATATGTTATCAACCGTACTCCCTCACGAGTAATTGAGTTAAAGAATCCTCATAAGAAGCTTCATACACTTTTGTCCATCTCATCTATGCCTAATTTGGAGCCCCGAGTGTTTGGGTGCACAGCCAATGTCCACATACCAAAATCACACCGGAGCAAGCTTGATCCCCGTGCGAAGAAATATATTTTTGTGGGTTATGCAGAGCTCAAAAAGGGGTACAGGTGTTATGACCCGCTCATTGACAGAATACATATATCTCTTGATGTCTCATTCTATGAATCTGAGCCATATTACTCAGAGGGAGTCTCCCAGCCTTACCTTCAGGGGGAGAGCGATAGTGAAGGGAATCCTCGTTCTATTGATGTCTTTGAAGAATTGGAACACTTGGAGGAACAATTTGAAGTTCCTGTAATAGTAGAAATTGTTCCCGCAGCAACAACAAATGACTTGTCTCGAGAGATAGACACTTCCAATGGGCAGACACACTACACCAAAAGGGCCATTTAGCCACGCCGAGCTGCCCACGATTTTAAACCGTTGCTACATTTGCCACGGCCTACAACCGTAGCTATATGTACCAACGGCTTAAAACCGTGCCTAATAAACACCCTGGCCACGGTTTACAACCGTTGGTACATTTGGCACGGCTAAAAACCGTGACTAATATTAGCAACGGCTCAAAACCGTGGGAAGCAGTTGCAACGGCCCAAAACCGTTGCTAAAAAAAATGTAGCAACGGTTATTAACCGTGGCTATACTTAGCAACGGCTCAAAACCGTGGCAATAAAAAAATTTAGCAACGGTTGTAAACCGTGGCTAAGCTTAGCAACGGCTAACAACCGTGGCAATAAAAAATGTAGCAACGGCTTTAAACCGTGGCTAGGTTTAGCAACGGCTAAAACCGTTGCAAAAAAAAAATTAGCAACGGTTCTAAACCGTGGCTAGATTTAGCAACGGCTCAAAACCGTTGCAAAAAAAAATTTAGCAACGGTTTTAAACCGTGGCTAGCTCTAGCAACGGCTCAAAACCGTGGCTACATGAAAAGCTGAAAAAAAAAATTGGGCGGGCTGTTTTTGGCGCTCGAAGGTCCCTCCCTCGACCTGCTTCCCTCCCTCGACCTGAAAAAATTTCGCAAAATCAAAGCTCCCTCCCTCGACCTGCTTCCCTCCCTCCCTCCCTCGACCTGCTTCCCTCCCTCGACCTGAAAAAATTTCACAAAATCAAAGCTCCCTCCCTCGACCTGCTTCCCTCCATTCGACTTCCATCGACCTGCTCCCTCCCTCGACTCGACTTCCCCCCTGCTCCTTCTCCTTCCCTGCTCCCTCCCTCGACTTCCCTCTTCCCCTCCTTCCCTGCTCCCTCGACTTCCCTGCTCCTCCCTCGACTTCAATCGACTTCCCTCGACTTCAAAATCGATCAGCCACTGCATTATATATAGGTACTCTCTCTCTCTCTCTATTTTATTTATGATGAAATTAGGGTTCATCAGGGTTGTGTTTTATTTAGGATGAAATTAGGGTTCGATGATTATTTTTTTTACAATGAGCATTTTGTTTGAGCATTTTGTTCCATAATTAGTATTCTTGTTAAACTCCCCTCATTGCTCAATTCCAGCTTTCCAACTGTGTTTTGATGGTATTTTGTTGCTTCCAGAATTCTTTTATTGTTTTCAATTGTTATAGTGATTAATGAACTGAATATATGGTTGGCCACAAGAGTCCTGACTGCATAATTTATTTGAGCAAGTGAGCATGATCATCTCATTATCTTTGTTCAGTACTTTGAGACCTGCAAGCGATCTATTTGAGATATAATTGTATCCCCGTCATTGACATTTAGGTGGTAAAATTCTATTTACTTAGTCATTCATAGTATATGCGTGGATTCAAATCATGAACCGGCTAAACATACACTTAGAAGTAAATATTTGAGTCAATCTAAATGGCCAGGAAACCAGTGAGGGAGGGGGGTCCCTCCTCGCGATTCGTGCAAAGGAGGGAAAGCACACACCGCGAGAGGGAGGTAGGGTCTTCCCTCCCTCCCTCCCTACCTCGCTGGTTTCCTCGCCCATTACCTCGACAGTTAGAATTTTTGTAAATGAATGAGGCTACCTGTTGAGGGAGTGGGCAATTAATTTCAAATTTTCAATTAGTGTTCCTTCTGTTACTATTATCGTGGTTATTAATTACTTATATGTTGATGAAGTCTTTGTTATGGATGTCATATGAAGAGATTGTATTTCTGTTCATTTCTTCTCTTGTCTATTTATTGGAGTATGAATTTGTTATATGTCTTAGTTCCCTTTTGCATATTTGACCATATCTGTGTGATCAAATTCTTTTATTCTGCATAGAATCATCGATTTAAAAAAATAGTACAAGGAATGAACATAAGTGATCTGTAAAGTCTCACCGAAATGCTTCCAGGAAATTTGAGATCCTTCTGCATAACATTAGCAAATGTCTTTTGCCTCGTCTTTCCTCTGAAGGGTGTGTATCCATAAAGCATTTCATATAGAAGAATGCCTATGGTTTAGAACTTAGAATTTAGAAGTACAAATTGACATCGCAATGAAACAAGAGGTGAACATGTGAAGAGTAAACTGTTCAGCGAATTCAAGAAATAAGAGAGTTGTTTCAAACATATAATTTATTAATTCCTCATCCATATTGTCGATTTTTGGGAATATGTTTGACCTCAATAGTTTCAAACATCAGGCCATGTAGGAAAACCCATGAGTTTTATGTGTCCTCTTCTACATTTGAAGTTTTCAAGTTCTTGTTATGGCAGAAACGTATACTCTTGTTAATAAGAGTGAAACATTTGTATGATCACTAAATGCACATAGGATTCAGAAATAACAGTCCTAGAAAGTATCCCTGAGCTATGTCACCTATTACTTTGTATATATCATTATCGGTTCTGCGTGTGAATATGCTAAGAAGCATTGTAGTATCATTTATAGCTGGGAATATCTAGGTTCTAAGGAGAAGTACAGGAAACCTCCTCGTTTATAATATGTACACCTAAACAGGTACCTTCTACAAGTTATAGCTAGTTTTGGGCTTTTTGGCCAGAAATTCATCCACTCTGACCTTGGTACTGAGAGTGCACTGCTTGAGTTTATACAATTGTGATTTAAAAATCGAGTCTTAGTAAGACTCGCATTATGTAACGAGTAAGAGTTTATCAATTTTTAGTAAGAGTTTATCAATTTAGTAATGAGTTTTAGTAAGAGTTTATCAATTTTTAGTAAGACTTGCATTACTACAATTTAGTATAAACTGAATCACAATTGTATAAAAATTGATTACTACTAAATTGTGATAAGTAATGAGTTTATACAATATCTAAGCATTAGTCCAAAGCTGAACTTCGTCTATTTTACTTTATTACCGTAACAAAATATTTCATCGCTCTGTATAAGTATGTTTCATTGTGGCTATTAAGTTCAATAAATTAGGATATGCTAGCAATGGTTAAATTTATAGGTTTCTTTTTGGTTCCCATAGTAGAGAAAGGAATACCTTGCCCTGCAAAACTAAGAAAAGGCATGATCATTTTCAGTTTCACCTTTTGTTCATTGTTTTTCCAATGTGTTTTCTTAGAATCAAACACAACCTTTTTTTATTTATGGAAATAAATAACATTACCAAGGCAACAACCAAGAACAAATAACATTACTTAGGAGATAAATTTAAATAAGAATGGACTGGTCTTTGGATAATCTTCTTGTTGGTAAATTATCCGCACGAACTCAAGTTATTCAAAGTTGTTTAGGTTATATTACTAGATGGGATAGTTATAACTGATTACATCTTATTCACCAAAACAAAAAAAAATATACATTCTGCACTTACATGTTACTGATCATAAAACCACATGACTTTAGTCTAATTATCTATAATATCATTGATAGAGATGGATAGTACTCGCGGCAATGATCTCTCCACCATTGATGTCACCAGATCTACAAATGATGACATTGAAATTAAACAGACCATACAGTTCAACCTCCACGGTTTAGCAGTTGGACCTGGTGCTAGAAATTTTAATAAAAACATTGGAAAGCTTGTTGAAACCCTTGTGCCCATCAAATTCAAGGGTTGGAACCATGTTACTGACAACTACAAAGAGGATGTGTGGAATGGCCTCAAGGTGAGATTTTACATCATTGATTTTCATAATGTCATATTTTATTTTCAACTTATATCTCAATGGCTTATTTGCAGCGTGAATACGACATTCCAAATTATGTGAAAAAGAGTGTGCATTTGAAAATGCCTGAATATTATAGAAGGTTCAAGGCACATCTTAGGAAGAATTATTTGGATAAGTATCCTACCATTGAGGAACAAGAGAAGCATGTTCCAAATGGTGTAAGAGAGGAGGATTAGAAGGAGTTTGTTCGCCATGAGAGCACCCCTGAAGCGAAGGCAATTAGAGACCAAAATGCAAAAAACAAAAAGGCTTCAAAGTATGTATGGGGGGTGGCCAGAAGAGTGCTGCAGAAGTAGAGTACGAAATGGTAATTGAGTTTCTAGCTACTAGTACAATATTATATACCATTTAACTTTATAGGCTGAGACTAATCTTTCAAATATATAGGTTGAGAAGAACCCTGATGGAGAACCAGTCACACGCACTGACATATGGATTGCTTGTCACACGGGAAAGGATGGAAAACCTACGCGTGGTTCTGAACAATATATGGTATGTGCCCAATAATGTCTTTTATACCCAATTCTTAATTTACTTTGTAGTTGTTTGAATATTATTTGTGTCTTGATTTATTTTATTTTTTCATTATTTTGAAGGAACAAGTTAAAGCAAAAAAAGCTGCATTGCAAGAATCTTCAACTCAAGGTAACATTGACCTCACTATTGATGATGATCCTCTAAGCCAAGTGTTTGGCCAAGAAGCGAGGGGACGTACTCGTTGTGTTGGAACCACTGTCTCTAAAAGGAAGTATGATGCTGCACTTCCCGCTCGTTCATTGCTATTGGAAAAAACATTGGAAGCCAAAAAAAGGGAAGAAAAATATGAAAGATTGGAAGAAAATGTTAGATGGATACGAGAGAGACTTGAAAGTGGAACTTATGTAAGACCATTAACAAGTGAGGGAATACAAGGAGTTGTTCAAAGAACTGAAGATACACCGTCATCCGGTGCACAATCGACAAGGCAACCAGATAATCCATTACCTCCATCTCCATTACCACCATCTTCATTACCTCCATCTCCATTACCACCATCTCCATTACCATCATCTTCTCAAGGTGTTGCGAGGTTTCCTTCTCCAAGCAATCCTGTTCCTTCAGTGTCACGGAGATACAAAGTTTGTGATTGGGAAAGGAATGTCATTGCGATAGCATTAGAGGTTGTAGATCCTATCCATCAATTCTCTTGCGCTTGTCATGGATCATTGAACCCTGCAACAGAGATCAGACTTTCCTTATGCTTCAAATACAAGACTGGGGTGAAACTTTACAAAAGTGATCCAAAAGGAGACAAGATGGGGGATTTGGACGTTGGTGATTTCTTCGTATGGTGTAGAACTCATGCGGAACTTGATGATTGATAGGGGCATCTAAGGTCATATTTTCTGAAATACAGTGGTGATGGACAAATTTCTGGGCAAGTGTTAGTCTACAGGCATCCAGGGTTGCACTTTGGTGATGTACATGTCTTGAATGCAATATACGTCCTTTTAACTTGCTGGGTTGGCGTGTTCGGGGTTTTCATTTCATCAGGAATCATAGCTGCAGGTGATTGTTGTTTCCATCTCCATAGTTTCATTTTCAACCTTTTGGAATGTTTATTTGGTTTTGCTTCTAAGTCCTTTTAACTTACTGAAATAATATGATCTAGGCAGTTGGTGGGTTTTTTCGAAGATTGGGTTCGTTGGACTAAGATCGGGTCGCAGAAACGCGCGTGTGCTGTGTGTTCTATGGCTGAGAGCACTGCATGGAGCCATTTTTTGTGTTTCAGGTTTGTTATTATTCAAATTAGGCAGTTATAACATGTTGTTTGTTGTCTTTGGTCATTTTCCTCGGATTTTCATAATATTTATGGTTATCTAAAGACTGAAGTTCAGTTTAGGAGGACCAACATATTGCATCTATGTACTTCAGGTCCTATTTTAAAATTAAACTCATGCTTTTAGTTGAAATATATTAAACACACATCATTTTGGAACCCTGAAGACTGACATTATTGAATTGTAAAACTCATGACCATTGAATTCACAATGATCTAGAAGGAACAGAACCTGAAACGTTGTTTGGATTTCAGCAATGAAACGCTATATTTGAAGAATTGGATATTTTTCCTAGGAAAACTGTTTGTGTGCGTTACTTATTTTCATCTCGGTTGATTAGAAATTCATAACTTACATGCATTTTATTTTCAAGTTCATTACATAACACTGTTTGATAGATTTGGACTTTCAAGTACAAACAATATCTTCACTAACATGGTTTGGAATGTTTTTTGTGATTACTAATGTACTTTCGGTGTTTATTTTTGTATTTTTTTCTTTATATTTTCAGACTCTATTGAAGTTGGTTATGTACCTATTTGACGAGTTCCCAGCCATAACTGAGAGTAATGTTTTATCTCATGAGAGATCCATTCTTTAGCAAGTGTATCCGGTAATGATATGTGTTTTTAAGTCAATTTCAAAGTTATGCATTGCATTTATCCTGATCTTGGCTTACATAAGAAAATAAATAAAAAATTCCAGGCAAAGACTTGAAAAAATTGAGTAACTGTTCGAACCAATCCCTCTTGTTGAATTCCATACAGGTGCGTATGTGGTCATTTTTTTAATTACATGATTTTTCATGGGAATTCCTCCACTGGGAATATGGAAAAGCTCGAGAACTCTTGGAGTCGGACCCTTATGAAACCAGGCAATACAACCAAGTTGCTGGAGAGTTGCAACAATTTCAGGTTCTCATGCAAAGATTCCTAGAGAATGAACCCTTTCAAGGACCGCGGGTGCAGAACTACATCAAGAGTCGATGCATTCTACGGAACCTTCTTCAAGTTCCAGTCATAAAAGGTAAATAAACCTCTATTGTTTTGTGTATCATAAAAAACCAACCGGATTTTACATTTATAGCCGAAGAAGGGGGAAAAAGAAAAGAAACTAAGTGATCCGGCAGATTCTGTGCTTTTGGTGGATGTTCAAACAAATCTTCAAAAGGTTTGCTTTTGATCTCTCCTTTCTTTTACTTCATTATGCTATCTACTATTTGTACCACTCAGTTTGCACAATAAACATATGAAATGATTGGTCCCTTTTGTGTCTCCTTTTTCTACTTGAATCAATTTTACATTTCTGATGTTTGCAGAAAGAAAAGAAGATTAAAGACATAGTAAGAAGTGGAAACTGCATAGTAAGGAGGTTTAAAAAGCATCATGAAGAAGGAAGACCTGACCAACTGGTTTTCTTCTCACAGATTGACCTGAAATTAGTATCTAGAGTGCTAAAGATGTCAAGAATCACAACTGATCAACTTATCTGGTGTCAACAGAAATTAAGCAAGATCAACATTGTACACATGAAGGTTCATGTAGAGCCCTCATTTTTGTTGTTCCCGTGTTAGAGCGTTAGCTTTTCTTTCTTCTTCTTACATAGAGATATCATGATATTCAGGAGGAGATATATTTATAGAGAGAAAATAAGACAGATATATTTACTAACTTTGGACTGCTAGTAGAGATTCTGCAAAATACATCGTATAGCTCTTTACTAACTTTGATGCTGTTTGTTTGTGTTCTATTTGGCCTGCAGGGGCGGTGTAGGCGATTAAGCTGCGAGGATCACAATGCGTGCCGGAACGAGGTGCACTCTGTTAGTGACCCCTTCCTTATCAATGCAGAATTGGTATCACCTTTCCAAAACAGAAGTGCTGAATTTTTGCTGTGTGCTATTGCTGCTCTGTTACGTGCTGAATTGGTAATTGTGGCAAGTACTTGTGAAGGTGCATAGTTGTGCTTGGCTCTATACGAGGAGCAGGTGACAGGTATGAATATACTTCCATCTGTTGAGACCAATGTAAATATTTGTAGGTTTTGTGAATCGAAAAATTCAATTCCACAACTTTTAAGTTATCGCGCACAAATTGCCCTTTATTTTGTTCGTTTCACATTAACAAAATACCACTAGGATTTTCTTGCCAGAAGGTCTCTTGGACAGATCAGAAATCCCAGAGTATTTAACAGGAGAAGTGCCTGGAGAGTAAGCATCTTTAGTTTATTATGCTTTTGTTACTTACTTACAATTCAAATCTCCAGTTATGCATGGGAAGCCAATCTTTTTCTCATTTCTTGACATGTTATTTGTAGCTATGGTTATGACCCATTCGGTTTGAGCAAGAAACCTGAAAACTTCGCCAAGTAAGTATGGTTGCTCCTGTCTTGCACAATATTTGTGACTTAAATGTCTGATCTTGCAAGAGACTCAATGAGATTATTGATGTGCAGGTACCAAGCATATGAGCTCATCCACGCCCGATGGGCCATGCTCGGTGCTGCTGGCTTCATCATCCCCGAAGCCTTCAACAAATTCGGTGCCAACTGTGGCCCTGAAGCCGTCTGGTTCAAGGTAAACTGGCTTTAACTACATGCCAGTTACTGGAGTATCT
Source organism: Berberis thunbergii (assembly GCA_003290165.1). Classification (NCBI taxonomy): domain Eukaryota; kingdom Viridiplantae; phylum Streptophyta; class Magnoliopsida; order Ranunculales; family Berberidaceae; genus Berberis; species Berberis thunbergii. The sequence goes on along the minus strand of QNQO01007458.1, from coordinate 236,228 downwards.
ATTTATTCTGATGTTGCACTCTGTTCATAATAACAAAAAGTGGACAAAGGACATTTCAGAAAGTAGTTCATCATGAGTCCGACGCAATCTAACATGTATTAAATGACTAAGTGATGGTAACAATAATGTACTGATCCGTACTTACAACTTTGTAGACTGGAGCCCTACTTCTTGACCACTGAACATGTAGTTGAATCTGAGTGCTTATAAGTTATGGTACTTTTCACTTTCAGATAGCTGATAAAAGAATTTTTGAGCTTGAAGCTTCACGGGACTTGTCAAAGACTTGGCTGCATGTTGACATGGATGCTTTTTATGCTGCTGTAGAGACATTGGTTAATCCTTCATTGAAGGGAAAACCAATGGCTGTTGGTGGCATGTCTATGATCTCCACAGCTAACTATGAGGTGTGAATAGCTAACTGTATGTTTTAATAAACAAAGATATCAAAATTGATTTTACCACATAAGTGCTTTGGTGATCAATAAGTAATAAGTTCTAGTAAGTTGTTGACTAGGCATCTAGCATACTTCTATGCTTTGGTAAACAACTCTATGTGAGCATGACTGACACTCTGTTGTTGGCAAACAGTTGTGTGATCTGCCAGATGGAATACAAAAGAAGAGATTGTCAGATGACTCTGCTTTGCAAACATGTCTACCATGCTGGTTGTGGGGCGAAGTGGCTCAGCATCAATAAGGTAAGATCATGATTGAGCTTTTAACTGAAGTACAGCAAATATCTGTGAGGACATCATTTCACTTCCGAGCTGACCTGATATTTTATACAGGCATGTCCAATTTGCTATGCTGTGGTATTTGGTGAAGACTCAAAGCATTAACAATTGGAGAGTTCATAGAGGTGTGTTTCCACTTGATACCATTGTTTCTCTGCATCACCGTTATGTTTGAAGTTTTATTCTATATCGTCAGCCCCATATAGACAGGTAGTTGTTGAGTTAGAAGATCTTCTTTCAAACATTTTATTTATTTATTTCTTGGTAAAAGAATCAAATTTGATATGTAATAAATAGATTTGATGAATACGACGATCAGTAAGATGAAATCTCTATGGCTAAAGGGAAAGTAGAGTGAATCTATGCCAAAGTTATACGGCCGTTTTTATTATTTATATCTAGCTGAAAATATATTGGATAAAATTCAAAATTTGGAGACATCGGGCATGTTTGGTAAAACTTGACATTGCCCTTAAATAAAGACCAAATGAGAATGTTTACTTGTATCAACAGAAATGTCAATTCACACAAATTTCATACCAACAAACTCAGATTCTCGATGTATATTTTATTACAGACGACAAAACTGACCCACATCTCATTTGTTGGATGCTAAATTGCTGACATTTTTTCCCTCTCATACAAGATGAAATGTAAAAGCAAATGGAGCTGAGATATGCGTCCACTACTCGTGCATATATTTACAACAGACACAAATTTGGGAATCTAAGAAAGAAAAAATTCACACCCAATTACTTGAGAAAGAAAAATCATGAAACCTAAATGACATTTCCCCAGCAGTATCCCTCTCAAGCGCGATCACGCCCCCTTTTCCTGGACTTGTGTTCTCAGTTGGAAGCTGTGCCAAGTGAACTTCAGTTGGCAGAGCCATCACAGGTTTATATTGCCGAATGGACAGTTTGTTTTGCCAAATAATCGCTTGGCTGTGACAACATTCATATCTACACTACCTATACGGAAGGTATCTGTGGTTCTTTATGTTATTATGCACCAATTCTGCAATTATTAAGTTTATAATGCTCATCAATTATTAAGGTGATTGAATTTCCATAAATGGAAAATTGCAAGTTATTTAAAATTTCTCGATTTTTCATTCTTCTAGTACACGTGTTTCCCATTATATTATCACGTTTATTTGTGAATGTTGCTCTGGCGTACTTGCTGTTGTTTTATGCGGATACATATTGTGGCAGGGATGTTTCGGCTGCAGGAGAAGGGGCGGACTTTCGGAGATGCAGTGGGTTGCTCGCTGTCGCGACAAAATTCCAGCATTTCTTGGATGGAAGGGCAGAGCACTCTGTCGCAAAATTCCAGCATTTCGCGGTTTAGGCAGAGCACTTTGTCGCAAAACAGAGTGCCATTCTGTTGCTGCGCTGTGTTGCTGATGCTGCTTGCTGTTGCTGTTCTGTTGCTGATGCTGCTTGCTGTTGCTGTTTTGCCTCATCTGCCATTACTTGTGGCAAATCGTTCATTAGATGATTGTGTCATAGTTGGCCTTGTGCCTATTCCGATGAGCTCTGCCAGGTGAAGGAATGAATCATCCGTACCAATGTGCCTTGTTTATTGGTCTGAAATGTTAAAACACAACATCTGATATCAACTCAACTTTTACAAGCACCACATATAATGTTGCATCTTAGCATCTAGGACCACTGTTCTGACAAGAAAACTATTATTGGCCACTAGTGTTCGAAACGTTATCTAGTGATATATTGGCCACTGTTCTGACAAGAAAACTATTGTTTTATTCTCGTTTATTTGATACAATGCATACAAAGAAGAAGAATAATAAGAAAGCACGTGCTTATATAATGAGTTCCCTAATAAGTTAAGAGATTTCAAAATTCGTTGGATCTTTGCAAGTTGGTAGGATGGTCATTGGCATTTAGAGTTTGTTATTGCAATTTGCATTTTGAACTTGCAATTTTGTTTGCAAGTTGCAAGTTACAAAAAATCAGCTCATTTAGATGTTGGAATGAATTGAATTTTTTCCAGCATTTGTTTTTCTTCGAATGCATGATTGGTTTGAGCTTCTTGTCAAGCTATAAAAGCTAACTTTGCTTGGTTGACAATTGCAGGTAATTGTGGCAAGTACGAGGAGCAGGTAGGCAGAGCACTCTGTCGCAAAACAGAGTGCATCTGTAATTTTTTTCTGCTGCTGTTTCATGCGCGGCGTTGATGCTGCTGCTGCTGCTGCTACGCTTTGGCGCGTTACTGCTGCTGCTGCCCTGCTTTGCTGTTGCTGTTGCTGCTTGGTTTGCTGCTGCTGTCTGTCGCAGCGTTGACATGCTGAGATGTGGCGACATGCGGTTTGAGCGTGTGTATGCCGGTTGATCTGGGCAGTCCAGTGTAACTTGATTTGTCGCATAAACGCGCGTGTGCTGCGTGTTCTACGGTTGAGAGACTGACTGTGAGTTGATTGCTTTAAGTTTTGTATTTTCATTGTTTTTAGTTTTTGCCTTGGCTTTAAAACAAAAAAAAAAGTTCTCTTTGGTGCCATATGTGTACTTTATGAAAACTTGTTTAGTTTCTGTCTAATTAGCCAACCAATCGAGTGATGCTTCCTTGATTTTCTTGTTATTAATGTTGTCGTAAATGTTTCTTATTTGTCTGAAAAATGTGGTAAATATTGTCACATTGCCTGTGAGGATACAAATTACTAGAATTTTCTCTACTTTGTTTATTCCTAGGTTTATTTGACAGTTCTCAACAGAAATCCTGCAAATGGTTGTTTTCTTATGGTTCCATCATCTGTTTTGCATGATGAAAACACTTTTTTTTATGTACCTCCTTCCCGCAATTGGAAACTGGCCTCAGCTCTCATTACAAAACCCATGTTAGCAGTTTATCGAAGCTACAATGGGCAGCTCCAGATTAAATATACAAACTGTAAATGGGCGCATTGGCATGCCAAGTAATCTTTATTGTGTTGTCGTTGAATATCTTGCTGGTGGTGCATTGAAATCTTTTCTCATAAAGCATCGCAGAAGGAAGCTAGCTTTCAAAGTTGTTGTGCAACTGGCACTAGATCTTGCACGAGGGTCAAGCTTCCCTACCTTCATTTGCTGATAATTATAATATAAGTAGATGGCCAGATCAACCCAAAATTAACAGTGTAATGTCCTCCCCATTTGCATCTTTAGTTACCTTCACTCCGAGAAAATTGTCCACGGAGATGTGAAGATGGAGAATATGTTTTTTGACACAACGCGTACAGTGAAAATAGCCGACTTTGGGGTTGTTCGTGTTGAGGCTCAAAATCCTAATGACATGACTGGAGAGACCGGGACTCTAGGTTACATGGCTCCTGAGGTATACAATTATCAGCTTTTACAGTAGATTTTCATAACCAATAACATAACCTTGTAATGCCTCTTTTGGTTTTACTTCTAATGTCCTTGTTTAGTTTAATTTCTAAACAATCACCATTCATGGGATTAATGGTGGATTACAGGTCCTCAATGGTAACCCATATAATAGGAAGTGCGATGTCTACAGTTTTGGTATCTGCTTATGGGAGATATATTGCTGCGAAATGCCATATCCTGATCTTAGTTTCTCAGAAATCACATCAGCTGTTGTACGGCAGGTAATCACTTCCTTCCTGATGCCCAATTATATTTCCTAGTTTACATGACAGAGTGTTGAATGACTAAAGCTGAAATGAAACCATAGAATCTGAGGCCAGAGATACCCCGCTGTTGTCCAAGCTCCCTAGCAAATGTAATGCAGCGATGCTGGGATGCAAACCCTGACAAGCGTCTGGAAATGGATGAAGTTGCAGATCTGCATTGTGTTTTAGTTCTTATCCATTTATTGGCCTAACATGGAGGTGTTTTGAAAGGGACATCACCCAGTTGTATTAGGAATAATTATGTATTTGATTAAGTGATCATGTTGGAGAGGTTTGGAGCAATCACGATGACCAATTGCTTGTAATATGTTGAATTATTATTGATAATTAATTTGTTTAATTCAGGCTGAATTAGTTCATCCAATTTATGATTCTTTTGTCTCATTTGTGTGGACTATGTGTAAGGACTGATTTTGCAGGTGCCACGACTGTGATTTTGCTGCAGCGGCAAAAAATAAAATATAATTTTTTTTTCGATTATATTAACTTGCAACGGTTTAAAACCGTTGCAACAAAACAGATTTCTTTTTTTTTTTGAATTTTTTTTTTCTCATTTGCTACGGCTAAGAACCGTGGCCATAGATAGCCACGGCCTAAAACCGTTTCTAGCACATTTGCCACTATTTAAGTCACACTATTTAGCCACGGTTTTTAACCGTTGCCATGGTTAGCCACGGCTCAAAACCGTTGCTAATCTTAGCCACGGTTTAAAACCGTTGCTAATATATGAACTTTGTAACGGCTTAAAACCGTAGCTAATATTGCAACGGATATAAACCGTTGCTATCTTGTTAGACACGGTTTATAACCGTTGCTAATATCTACACGTTGTAACGGCCTGGAACCGTTGCTACTTGGCCACGGCTTGTAACAGTTGCTATTTTTATTGCAACGGTTTATAACCGTTGCTAATTTCTGAAAATAACGCCTCTCCTTCAAACATCAAAACCGTTGCTACAATGTTTAGCAACGGTTTATAGCCGTTACAAATAATTTTGCGACGCCCCTGTAGTCCACGGCTCTTAGCCGTGGCAATGGCTTACGCCCACGGTCTAGAACCGTTGCTAATGGGGGTTTTTGGTGTAGTGACAATTGACCACTTAGTTCCTAACGATCAATTCCCTCATGAGATAGAAGAGAATGATCAAAATGTATCTGAAACTCACACACACGACATTACCCTTCTACATCAGCAACTGAGGATCTCCCCCAGAATGATCCACCTCAAGTACCTTTACCCTCTAATGAGTCTTCTGTGTTAGAAAGTGTTGAACCTAGGAAATCACAAAGGGTTACTAAGGGAGTTCCTAAAAAGCAATATGAACTAGACATCAAAGCCCAAACTAAATACCCTATAGCTAACTTTATGTCTAACCATAGGATTTCTGAATCACATGCTCTTGTTATTAATCAATTATTTACTGTATCTATTCCTAGTATCGTGCAGGACGCATTGAAGGATCCAAAATTGACAACAGCAATGAATGAAGAATTGGAAGCTCTTCAGAAGAATGTCACTTGGGAGGTAGTAGACAAACCTATTGGAAAGAAGAAATTAGGATGTCGTTGGGTGTTTAATGTGAAGCTTAATGCAGATGGAACTATTGATAGATACAAAATAAGATTAGTTGCCAAGGGATATACACAGCGCCATTGAATTGATTATGAGGAGACTTTTGAACCAGTGGCGAAGATTAATACTATCCAAATTTTAATTTCACTTGCAACAAATAAAGATTGGCCTTTGCACCAACTTGATGTGAGAATGCATTTCTCAATGGAAATTTGGAGGAAGAAGTATACATGGATATGCCTCTGGCGTGAAGAATAACCCAAAAGACACTGGTAAGGTGTGTAAATTGAAGAAGTCTTTGTATGGTCTGAAACAGTCTCCAAGAGCTTGGTTCGAAAGATTTTGGAAGTCCATGAGAGCTTTTGGGTACATACAAAACAACTCTGACCATACCTTGTTTATCAAACACAAGAATGGTAAGATTACAGCTCTAATTGTGTATGTTGATGACATGATCATTACAGGAGATGATCCGAAAGAAATAAATGATTTGCAAAAGTATCTGTCGAAGGAATTTGAAATGAAGGATCTCGTGCAACTTATGTATTTTCTGGGTATTGAAGTTGCAATGTCGAAGAAAAGAATTTCACTTTCACAAAGGAAGTATGATCTTGATTTGTTCGCTGAAACAGGGATGTTGGACTGCAAACCAATAGAGACACCCATTGAGATGAATCATGGACTTGTTATTCTTCCTGATCAAGTCCCTACTGATAAAGAGAGGTATCAACGTCTTGTAGGAAGGTTAATTTATCTTTCTCATACTAGACCTGATATTGCTTATGCTGTGAATGTTGTTAGTCAGTTTATGCATTGTCCTAGTGAAGAACATATGAATGCAATTTTTCGTATCTTGAAATATCTGAAGATGACGCCTGGTAAGGGATTATTGTTTGGAAAAAATGAATTGGAAGTTGTTGGATACACAGATGCGGATTGGGCTGGTGATAAAACTGATAGACGCTCTACATCAGGGTACTTCACTTTTGTTGGTAGGAGCTTTGTAACTTGGCGTAGTAAAAAACAGAAAGTTGTTGCTAGATCAAGTGTAGAAGCTGAATTTCGAAGTATGGCACATGGAGTTTGTGAAATGTTGTGGATCCGTAATGTCCTGAAAGAAATGTGTTTCAAGCTACAAAGGCCTATGGAGTTACATTGTGATAATACCGCTGCCATTCAGATTGCACATAATCCAGTTCAACATGATCGAACAAAGCATGTGGAGGTTGACCGCCATTTTATTAAAGAGAATCTTGACATGAAAGTTATTCGTTTTCCATTTGTAACCTCAGATGAGCAATTAGTTGATGTTCTTACTAAAGGGATATCTCAGAAAGTGTTTGACAGCTCAGTTGAGAAGTTGGGTATGATAGACATCTATGCACCAACTTGAGGGGGAGTATAGAAAGCTGTATATTCTAATTATATATTATAGAAACATATATATATATATATATATATATATATATATATATATATATATATATATTTAGGATATTCTAATTTCATATTTAGGGAATTTAAAATATTTTCTGTAAGATTGTTTCTTGTAAGACAAGAAACCCTATTATATATATACTCCTATTGTGGGATGAATAAAACACACAATTTAAAGTATTTCTTTCGACACTTATATCTTAGAGACAATTGTGGAAGATTGAGCAGTCAAATTTGGAGGTGATGTTTTGGGTGCAGTTTGCGGCTGCTATCGTGATTATTTCTACAAGCAAGGCGGTTGAAAGATTGGATTCCTTTTAGAGGCATCAGGACAAACGCCCTACCTTTTTTCATGCGTTCTTCATGTGTCAATGATACTAGCTTTTTAACCCAGCATTACATATTTCTGAAAACTGATATACTGGACCTAATAGTGAATAGATACTTTATCTATATTGTCATGGATATTTGGTGTTACTCTATGCTCATAGATACATTTTGTATCAAGTTTCTACCGTCAAAGTTGTTAGATGAACATATATTCAGCCATGAAGGAGTCCTAATGATAAAGTTTACTTCACTTAAATTATACAAAGAATATCTTGATTAATGTGCATCATAATAATATTAAAACTGAGAGAAGGTTATCACTGGTTCGATGGATTAGTTAGACTTGTCAGAAGTCAGGTTGGATTTTATCCCATGGGTTTAGAGGGATGCTGAAGGGAAGAGGAAGAGAATGATGTAATTTACTTTAATTTGTAATTTCAGTTGGGATGGATTTCTTGATGTCTTAGCCTGAACCCCTTGTTATCTATTGCAGGGGCGTATCGTTCTTAAAAAAAAAACTTTGTCTGAACAAAAGTAAAAGTAAAATACAACTCTATTCCTTTTCTTTGAGAAATAGCCCAAAAGGCCAAGAAAGGCCATTCAACAAAGCTTTTTATGAATCAATCATCTAAATACCATATAAGATCAAAGTTCTTACTGTCATAATATATTTAAACTTTGGACATATATATATAATGGCATTGAGGATCAGTTCAAGACTAAAGAGGCGCTATTTGAAATATGGTGAATCTCCATGTTTTGCTGATTGGACTCACTGGTGAATGTTAGTGACTGCTTATTTTTCTGCCTGTCATTTATTTTCTAGATGGACACGCTTCTTCTACCTCATATTATCATATAATTGAAAAACTCAAGCATGAATATGTAGTAGAGATGCATGTCCATGAAAAACTTTACTGTTTCAGGAACATATGGTTAGTTTTGCAGACCGCCTGCATAATGGAAAATCTCACAATTTGCAAGTGAAGAAAATGAAGAGGATCCATTGCTTCCAAATATTCAGCTTGCTATGTGGTTAAGTCTGGTGTGGACATTAGGGCAGGAATGAGCAGAATCTGTCTTGTAATACCCTTGCCACCATTCTCTGCTCTAATATGTTTTACCTGTGTCTGCATAGACCCATTCACATTATGGTAGCTTATCTATGGATCATGACTGACGTTTGAATTACTGAGTTAGGAATGTAGCCTTTGGACTTCATATACTACTTGGCAATATTTGACTCTATGTACGTGAAAGTAATGGAGTCCTTTGGTGGTTAAGCACATATAATACATGTATGGCGTCCAACAGGAGAAGTGATGCATTGACTGATTGTTTTTTTTTCGAAAATTCCTCTGTTCACAGTGCATCACGTCCATCTCTTTTGGCGGCGCTTATATAAGCTTATCCGGCGCTTTAAAAAGTGCCGGCACAATTTGAAGCGCCGGCAATTTTTTCGCAGCACATACTTTTACCGATGCTTTATAAAATGCCGTTGATGATCAAAACCGGCACTTTTGTTGATATACCGGCGCTTTGAGAATCACCGGTAAAAACGAATCTGTTGTAGTGTAATAAGTTCTGTTTAAAGTGATGTGCATGAGTTAAGCTGAAGAAGCTAAGGCTCCATGCAGTAATTGCATTGATCATTAAGCCTAATTTGTTATTATTATTCAATGCAGGGAATGATAAATTATCTGACAGCAATGCAATCGGCTCCGACTATGATTCTGAAGATGGACTTCCACCACTTGAAAAGAAAATGAATTTATGAGGGGCTTTGTGTGAGGTGCAAAGTGAGTAAATGGAGATTGGTTATTCCTTTCTCGAGCAGTCAAACACACCTAAATCGACATATGTAATTGAGGGGCTTTGTGTGACGTGCAAGTTAGAAGTGAACTTAAGATATTTTCTGCATCTTAGAACTTTCACAGGTTTTCCCTAGGAAACAAAATTTTGTAAGAATATATGTTAATCAAATTTTGTACAAATATTTTAGGAAAGAGATTTGCATGCAGTATTATGATTAAAATTCAAGGTTGGTAACCAGGTAAAACATGTCAGTGGGTTCAATGCGTTATGCTTCCTTATTGACTTTGACTTTTTGACACCATCATCATTTCTGTTGTGTTTAAAAGGCACCATCATCTACTTTTGGATATCACCAGTATAAAACCTCAAATCTCAAAATTTCTCTCAATCCTCACACAATTTATCAACACCACCGCACAACCCCACTTGTCGGTCACACCTCTTCTTATCTTTTCTTTTTCTCCTCTCTTCCTCTTCTTCTCATATCGTTTTCTTTTTATCCTCTCTTCTCAGGAAAAACAACAGGGATGGAGCAATAGCAACCACTTCACCCGATCAGCCTCACTGCCCCCTCCCCCTTTTCTTTCTCCTCTTATCTTTTTTTTTCGGACATGCATCCACGAATGGAGAATCCGTCCCTGCATAATCCTCTGCAAGGATGGATTCCCCACTTGCAAATACATGTGCGAGGGTAAAAAAATTTACCATTGCAAAGCTTTTGGGAGGATGGAACTCGTCTTCCCGCAAGCTTGTGCAAGGGCAAAGGAGAAGAAGGGAAAAACAAAGAAGAAGAGGGAGATGGGGACGGGTGGTGTCTTTGATGAACGGTTGGGGTTGTTCCTAAGAAGAGGGGATGAGAAGAGGAAGATAGGAGAAGAAGAAAACATAAGATAAGAATAGGGATGAGAGAAAGAAGAGGAAGCAAGGAGAAGATGAAGATAGGAGAAGGGCGGTGTGGTCGGTGGTCGCGGGGCAGGGTGGTGATAATGCTTGATGGAGAAGAGAGAGATAAGAGAGGTGGGGTTTATTTATTTATTTATTTTTATAATGGTGTGTTATTTAGCACATCCAAGAAAAACAAAAAAAACTGAGTGGTGGTGGTGTCCATCAACAGAAATGGTGGTGTTAAAAGTCAGAGCCTTCCTTATAATTATCTCAACAATTTAATAGTTGAAGCCGATTAACTTGGTCATGAATTATGATTGAGCAAAACAATTATACTCTTTAAATGGGAGAGTAAGTGTATTACATTTGTAGTTAATCAATAAAACTTTTTTTTGAGAAAATGTTAAATTGCACTAGCAAGCTAGGAAGTAGTGATACACCAAAAAATCCAATTTACCAATGTTAGATGTACTTCTATTACCGATACGCCACCGATTCACCTTGGGTGCACCCCTTATATATTCAAGAAGCGGGTATCTCATGGTCAATGGTTAGGAACATAGGATACCCCTTGATATGGCCAAACAATTTTTTTTCTCTATTTTTCTTTGTAAATTGCGAGACTAGAATGGGAAATGAACTTTTTGTGAGATGTGCATTATTAGGATGTATATATTTGTGAGTTATGCCAGCTTTTTGGTATTTACAAATTAATGAAATGATAATTATATGATTTTGGTGTTTATGGTTTATATGACTTTGGTGTTAATGCATTTATGTTTATGATATATTATATGCTGTTTGGTGTTTAACAAATGAATGAAATGATAATTATATGACTTTGGTGTTTATTAATTTATGTTTATGGTTTATAAATATGATCATTAATTAATTTGAAATGATTTTTTATTTAATTGACTATGATTCATTTAATAATAATAATAATAATGATGATGATGATCCTAATAATAATAATAATAATAATAATAATAATAATAATAATAATAATAATAATAATAATAATAATAATAATAATAATAATAATAATAATAATAATAATTGATGATACATCAAACAATCCTCTAATCATCGTACACGTGTCATGATAATCTCGTCAATGGAACAAAGCATGTCTGATTGCATGTTCAATCCAGCGAGACCCAGACAACATTAAGCCCACTCACTACACCAAAAACCCCCATTAGCAACGGTTCTATACCGTGGGCGTAAGGCATTGTCACGGCTAAGAGCCGTGGGCTACAGAGGCGTCGCGAAATTCTTTGTAACTGCTTGAATGGGGGAAGTGATTTTTAGCATTTAGCCACGGTTTTAGACCGTTGCAAGACCAATAGCAACGGTGTTTAGCCGTGGCCAAAATAGCCACGATTTTAAGCCGTGACAATGTGTAGATATTAGCAACGGTTATAAACCGTGGCTAACAAGATAGCAACGGTTTTTAGCCGTGGCTAACCCTGGCCACGGTTTTTAGCCGTGGCTAAACCGTTAGAAATAAACCGTGGCAAACGTGATAGCAACGGTTTTAAGCCGTAGCAACTGATGAAAAACGCCCACGGTTCCTAGCCGTTGGCAATTAAAACAAAATTCAAAAAAAAAATCTGTTTTGTTGCAACGGTTTGAAACCATTGCAAATTAATATAATCGAAAAAAAAATTTATATATTTTTTTTGCTGCTGCAGCAAAATCACAGCCATGGCACCTGCAAAATCAGTCCTTACTATGGTTTGTGTCATGCCTCCGGCACGAATAAGATTCCACCAAACTATATGCTAGATAAATACAAAATCAACCGTAAAAAGGAACTTGTCAAGTTTTGACGCCAAACAAAAACATGTAAACAAATAGCACTAATGTACAATAACAGGATTAACCTGAACAAATGGAACCTTGTTATATCATGTTACGCTCGCATCTAAAACAAAAGAATTTCTCTATGTTTTTTCCAACAATACAAATCCACCTAGTTATAATGTAAGAAAATACATTGATGCCCTTAGGAACATGCCCCATTTCTTTCGGTAGTTGCTTGTTCAATATACTGAAAATGATGAGAATGCAGCACCTGGTAGTTGCTTGTATATGGCACCGGTGATGGTTGATACAACGACACACTTTGCACCCCAGAAACAAGCAATGTATGCACATTCTCCTGTCCAACATACTGCTGCCCGTACTGGCTCAGACCTTCAGAGCTCTGCAGTATAAAAATTAGTCAGTACTCAATGACAGACAAACATGACCTATAAAGATTGCGAATAAACCAATGACAGACAAACATGACCTATAATTGCACAATTATTGAAACAAGACAACATAGATACTCTTTAAGTGCTTTATTGCATATAATCTGGACCTGGGTGTAACAATAAGTTGTAGCAAAAGCACAAGTAGAAGTATCATCATCAACAACATATAGGTTTCATGCTGAAAAAAAAATTATACAAGACCAGATTATATGCTCTTAGGGCCCAAGACCAATTACTTACGAGCTTGTTCTCCACAAACACCAGTGCATGACAAGTAGCAATAATTTCCATTGTACGGACAGGGACTTTACTCATGTCTGATTCTATATTCACTTCATCAGATTCTATATTCATTTTATCAGAGAGCCCAACAACTCCACGGAACTCCTAAAAAACATTGCCATATATCCATTACATCCATCACAGTATCATCAATTACATAAGCTAAAACTTGATCATGTGACATCATAACATACCATGTCGTCCGATGTAAGAGTCTCAGTCTTATCAAAACAACATATGTCCACCTGAAGGGAAAAAAAATGTTAACATGGGCTAAAGCAACTTCTCGCTAGACTTTCTCGATCACGAAGGCTTTTTTTCTTCCATCAATTCAAAGCAAATTAACCATTGATACACAAAAGAACTAAAGGAACTTGTAGGAGTACATGTAATAATTAAACACCAATATAACAATGACAAGGGAATGAATATTGTGTCCGACACAGGTGTGAGGTGCCAGATATGTCAACCCACAAATCCACCAATACAGGCACCATTACTACATTAGATAATTATTTTTTCAGTTATGACTTCAATTTTTTCATCATATTGATTCCGGTTATAAGTTTACTAGCTTGCTAAACTGAATATATGTACAAAGAATTGAAACCTATGAATGATGATGCAGGAAAAAGAATACTTTGTGCGAATGTTAGAAAGGTGTGACAGTTACCAAAGGCTCTTAGATTGAATCATAAATGTCGATAATACTAACCTTCCCAGCAAAAGGAATTCGGAATGGCTCGGTGCAGAATATCCCACGCCGTGCTAGTGCAATTAAAGATGTATTAACAGCTATTGATAACTCCATTGGTAGCTCAGGGGGGATCACAGACGTAATAATCAATGAACAGCTCAAGAAAAGCTTGTACTTGCTCCTTGTTGGATCCTCTAATCCCTATATCAAAGATGTAGACATTAAACGCAACTAATGACAACACACAAAAAAACCAAGTATGGTACTTCAGTGAAACTTCCATAACACTTTCTAAGAAACCCTATACCTTCTTCAGTACATAACTGGCAGCAATGAGGGCAAATACAACTAAGAATAAAATAAACAACCCACTTTCCCAGCTGTTTGCAGTGACCTGAAATTTCATACAATTAGGCCATGGTAGCAAATAATACGAACAAAAAAAAAAGACATATAACTCCAACAAATTCAAAATTTAGCAACAAAATGTTGTAAAGAATCATTTACCCTCTCAGTAGAAAATAAGATTGTTCGCATGAGATTGCCTTGACTAGTTTCAAATCCAGTTCAAAGGACAATAGCCACACAACCACCATCATTAGCTTTAAGAGGGAAAGACTGGCTCGGATGAAAAACAAAAATATGAGTATCTATAACATCAAAATAAAAACAAATTTACACAAGAAAACATACCCACTTATCTGTGTCATCCCTTCAAGCTTGCATGCCCTTGGCTTGGATATAATAAAGTTATATCAACACAAGAGGATGCATGCAAGCATGTGAACAACAAAAGACTAAAAATTAAGTAATTAACCAAAAATAAATAAATATAGATTTACAAACATCCTTGTTTCAAAGAATTAAAGACTTTCAGAGGTCCCTAATATCATTTACTTTATAACAATATTCACAAACAAGCTCTCCTAAATACATGAGAACATCAATCCTCAATGCCAAAGACCAGTCAATAGTGTATTTCGTAAAACCTATGTTGCCAAGGGCTCCGCTGCAGCAACGCCTGGTCGCGCCAAGGCTCTAGAGGTGGACCTTGGCACCTCATGCCCCGCCTTGCCCCTGACAACATAGCGTAAAACAGCCTCCTTTGATAGTATATTTCAACCAAGTAATTACAATGGTCATTGACCTTATTGATATGGTAAGAAACTTGCAACAAATAACTAAATAATATAAATATCTTTGAAAAAAATGTCAAAATATGGAGCACGTGCACCTCAGTGGCTTTTAAAAAAAATTCAACTCCAGTTTGAGTCAACTGATTTTTACTGAGTCGTTTTGATGACTACAACAGTCTGAGCTGTGATGAGACTAAAAAACTTGAAATGAAGCATCCATGTCTTTCCAGAATGACAAGTATAGATTTCAAGAGATATAGACAGATAATTGAGTTAAATTATTGCAAGAACCGACACAAAATACCTAAAAGCACGAAGCATCACCATAAATATTATGAAAATCCGAGGAAAATGACCAAAGACAACAAACAACATATTATAACTGCCTAATTTGAATAATAACAAACCTGAAACACAAAAAATGGCTCCATGCAGTGCTCTTTCATTAATTTCTGGAATGTGGGTTGCGGGTAATCAAATCTGGAAAACAAAAGAGAACCCCCATAATCAACAAAGAAATAGACATTAGGAAATGGTTCTGCATTTATCTAAACAAGCCACAATATTGGTTTGACAAATAGCAAGATAGTTAGAGTCTCTAAAATAATCTGCAACACGACGAAAAATAGATGTCCCAGTGATGCATATAGAAGCTGAGGGCTCCTTGTTTGAGAAGATCAAATAAAATTTCATCTTTTAGGGTAGACAAACAAAGAGAATGAAGGGAGCTATATTTAATGTTATTGCAGGAAGGCACCTGATGGTACAAGTGACCATCCCCAAGGGAAAATGGAAAGAAAGTCAAAGCATAGCCAACTTATAATAAAATAAATAAATAATAACTAATAATGTTTTTTTAATTCATAAGGATATTTGCCTCGTATTTGCTTTCACCTCTATGACTTCATGAATATTTTACTTTTTCTCAAAAAAAAAAAAAAGAATAAGAGAAGCAGACCTTGTGTTCTTTTTAAGTAATATTTCATTGCAAAGAGGTTACAACGAATCACAAGACGATGACAAGCACTGCCTTACAAGATGAAGATTGATCAGGTCTAATCCCTCACCCTGATGCCTTCTGTATCATCAATCATATTACAAGGAAGATGGTTGTTGGCATCATTGACGAGAGGAAAGCTACACCAACTAATTATATATTTCATATTAAAAACCTGAAGCAGTCAATCAGAATTTAAGTAGTGTTTGGCAGATCCTTCTCAAAGGTCATAAAACATAACAATTACTAAGGTAAACAATAAATCAATAATAAACTTGCAAAAATGAGAAACTAACCGAAACAAATTCTAGTTCCTAATACTCTCCAGCGAGTTCATATACAGATCAAAGCTTTGACATTAAAGCTATAAATTTTTGCATCGTCAAACTCAAAATTTAGCTGTAATAAGGTAAGCGTACTAGCATGTATACCCTAACCCAAAATGTGCAAACAATAGAGGTCAAATCCAAGTTTGTCTATCAAGTCTAAAGTATCGTCGTTCATTGTGCAATCTAGAAGGTAAGAAAATTCTAAAGGACTGTCTCTATATGGCTGTTAGAATGCCTTCCAGCACTTAAAAACAAAAATTGTGATGAATTGGGAATTATTGAGAGCAAAGATGAAATAAACACATTCATATAAAATTAAACAAGTTTGACTACTTACCAGCAATCCTTCTTTCAAGGCAAGTAGCTTTGCAGTTTCAATTGCTTCTTCACTTGATACCTGGGAAAGTACAAAATACAGAAGAATTAAAAAAAGGGGCGGATGAAGGCCAAATCTGCATAGAGGATTGGAAGTTGAAGTTGTAGGCACACCTGGCAGTAGATAAGACTTGTATCTTTGCCTCGAAATATCTTTGCAATAAACTTTTCTCCCTCTCTAAGTACATGAGTAACAATGGTTAAACCCTGCAAGGTCATTGAACCTCCATGTCAATCTTGTTAAGATCATTAAAACTTCAATAAGCACCACACACAAGACAAAGCAACACTCAGGGTGGAGATTTTTATTCCCAAGCAACATTTGTATCCAACAAAACACGAGCAAAAGACTCACTCAATATTATACCTTGGTTATCATGCAAAAACAAACAAAAAAACCCATTTTTCAAGGAGAATACCTATATAAGCTATTATTCAGGATAAAGTCAAGTGGATGAATTTATTTGCTTTCCACGATTGTCACCAAAAGCTTTAGAAGCAAGACCTTCTCTTTATTTATAATAGGTAAATGCAGAACAATAAAATATGAAGGAGACAAAAGTCACAAACATCCAATGGCACTATCAAGGTATTCCCGATGTATCAACTTTGTCAAAATTTATAACAGCAAAACCTAATCTGTGGAAGAATCAGTTGATGGAAAGTAACTAGACCAAGTATAGCAGAAACTCTAAACTTACTGCCAGTATAAGTTGCGACTGAACGAATTCATCCATATCATGTAGTCCAGTAACTGCAGCCAGAAAGATAACAAAGTGAACTCACAAGCTATATAATATATAGTTGAAATTGGCTGAGAAGATAACATCCAAATCAAATTTCTTCTAACCATCTGGAGCACCATCACAGACAACCAGATCAGCTTTACACCAGTCAAAATGTTGATGACCTGATAAGAGATTCAGTACCATGATCATACATCTAACCATCGAGGGAAAATTATTTATTTCTTAATGTTAGCACTGGAAAGTCATAAGGAACAGAAAAAATTAGTTTATCTACAAAGCAAGCTTTCTATATGTCATTCTCAATTATTTTGGATAGCAGCCAACAGTAGTTACAACAGATTTAACACATGAAACAAAATAAATGAATCTGTGGATTGAAGTTAGACAACAAGAAGCTTGACAAATAAATAATTTTTTATGAAGTGGCTATGATCAATACAAATCTCATATGAACTCATCAGAAGCTTCAACTTTTCTAGATTATATAAGTTATGAAATGGAGTCCATTGATTGGACAAAAACAAAAACAAAAAAAAAGAAAACATGAACCTATTTTGAGAACTTCCAGCAGAAGCCTGTGAGTTCCCTACACTAAGCCCAGCCCGCACTCGCACTGCCACACTAAGCAGCACACCCTGCAATACCCAGGCAACATGTTGACGTCTGGCTGCAACTTGCCTCGTAGCAACGGGCCATCAGCCAGCAAACACCGCCTCGCCCTGTTCGCGACACCACGACTGTCCTTGCAGTCGTTCCTTGCAGCTATTCCAGGGTCTGTCTCGGCCCTACAGTCGTTCCTCGCAGCTGTTCAATCTCATTGTTACCAAGAGAATCATCAAAAAAAGAACCACACTATTTGTGGGGTTTACACTGTTTATGTTGATCAATTAAATGGATAAGAGATTTTAAAGCACACTGAAGCCCTTTGTAAGGAACCTTATATGCCATCAATAGAGATCGAAAATATAAAATAGTGCCAATTACCTTTATGATCTGTTCAAGTTCAATGTTCAGAACTTGGTTAAATTGAGATTCGCTCACTCCATCCCTAAGAGGAAAACAGAGAAATTTATGAAGACAATGGGCATTAGAGTTGCATGGAAATGCCAGGCTTTGCATAATAGGAAATTGAAATGAGTGTTCTAAATTTAGAATAAATAACGAACAACATAAGTACATGATGACATAAAACATAGGATTCATATTCTATGGTACAGAGTTGAATGAGCTCAATGTTTTGAGCTGACCAGAGTGCATGACATTGCCACCAAAATACATGGCCCTTGATGAGCTTATTTGGTAATCGAGTAGAATCAAAATGAAACGACAACTATTGCATTCTAGAAGGAAGGGAATAAAGTACAAAAACATCATAAAATGAAACAGCAGCTGAAACAGTCAAAACATATTGGCATATAAAGAGATCTTGGGCAGACATATATATATACAAAGCATTAGCAGAAGAATCTCACCCATAAAAACATCGTACGACCACGGATTTAAGAAATAACAAACAATTATTTGATAAAGTTTTATACAAACACGACTGTGCTCATATATCTTTTAGAATTTAGATGTGGCAATTTCTCCAGGTCTTCTTTGAAATTGCAGAAAATTCACAAGATGTATACAACTTGCAGAGGGGGAAAAATTAAATAAATTAATGGAATAATAAACGGCCTGTTATTTTTAGTGACTATTGTACAGGTTATGCAAGCCCAATATCTTAAGTTTTAATTGATTTCCTAGGCAAGCTGAAATGCTAATTTTACAAATCATGAAACAAAAAAGAGACAGAAATAGAAATAGTGATTGTGCGTGTAACCCGGGGTAGAAAATTACATGCTTTCAAACCATGTAAGACTTTGGTGTTTCTTGTCAAGTCATTTTCTACTTTGTTCTTCTCACAACACTCTGAATGCATCCAAGGAACTCTTAAGTTAATCAAATCAATATAGGCTGGGGTTTAAATGTTGTATAATCTGTTTTTGCACAACTTTTCATGATGAGAAATGAAAACTATCTCCACAACCCAGATAGGTGCGAAGTTCCCTACTAAAGGTAAACAACTTTTCATTGTCAGTTAAGTAGCTTTAGATCATACTTAATATCATTACTTTATAATATAACAATAAAAGAAGAAAAAAATGCAATATAAAGAACAAAATCAAGAATAATAAGGTTGTCAAACCATAAATCATGCCTTTGAAGAACTCCTTGAATGCAAGTATTATTTTCAGCACAGGACATGCATGACAAGCTGAATGGAAAAATGTAGCCAAAGACAACTTGCCAACTTCACTTACTGATCCACTCTTCATAGATTCAAAGAAGATTAGAGAAGCCCATAAACAGTTGTCGGCAAGTCATCCTTGGCTGCACCATACATTCTGAGCCTACATGCAAGGCCATAGCTGAGAATGACCAAAAAGAAAAGAGAGATGAAATGCAAAACAAAGCGATGAGTGGTTGACTTGAGTATAAGGGTAGGGACAGTCATAATAACATTGCCCTTAACGCCCATTTAATTAATTACTCGTTCATCAAATTACCCAGCTCATCTCCTAACTCAGTTAATTAAGTTAAGCAACCTAGCTACCAATCTTGAAGAAGAAAATAATAACAATAATAATAATTGAAGATCACACACATCTCCTGATGAGTACAAACCTAGCTAATTACATTCTGTTATGAACTGAACTTTTTGTGATGAAGTTTCTGCAGAATTGGAGAATCAAGCAGTGCACTCTCAGTACCAAGGTCTGAGTGGATGAATTTCTGGATGTTTTGTAACCTGGCAAGACACATTCAAGTCATGAACAGTGGATTATTGAAGATACAGAACTTCATCAAGCATATACCATATATTTTCGAACGTGTATTGAAAAACTCCAAGCATAAACTTCATATAGCATATACCATACAAAACTTCATCAAGCATAAACTCCAATTCTTGTTCTAAATTATAATACATATATACATTTATGTGGACATATATACATATATTCATTTGGTGGCCTTCTATTCCTTCAGACAATATTATGTGGAATGCTGTAATCAGGGTGTTTCACTTCTAAAGCACCAAGTGAAGAGGAAAAGTAAAAATTCGCATGCATCACATATATTTTCTTTCTCAAGCAATATTAGATTTGTATCTTCTTCTGAGAAAAAGAAAACTCATAAAATGACTAGATATTCAAACCCTCAACTGTAGTAACTTAATAAGAAGACTGACCAAATCCACCATAAGACACCCATAGGCAGTTACCTCATCGCTAAAAGCTATATCATCACAGGTTTTCTGTTTATGTCTCAATTACTCCTACTCTTCACTATTATAATAATGGACTGTTTATCCTCAGTGCACACTATGCCACACAGCTAAGATTATGAGACTCGAAAAAAAATACAGCCAAAAGGCCCAAAACTAGCTATAACTTGTAGAAGGTACCTGTTTAGGTGTACATATTATAAACAAGAAGGTTTCCTGTACTTCTCCTAGAACCTAGATATTCCCAGCTATAAATGATACTACAATGCTTCTTAGCATATTCACACGCAGAACCGATAATGATATATACAGAGTAATAGGTGACATAGCTCAGGGATACTTTCTAGGACAGTTATTTCTGAATCCTATGTGCATTTAGTGATCATACAAATGTTTCACTCTTATTAACAAGAGTATACATTTATGCCATAACAAGAACTTGAAAACTTCAAACGTAGAAGAGGACACATAAAACTCGTGGGTTTTCCTACATGGCCTGATGTTTGAAACTATTGAGGTCAAACATATTCCCAAAAATCGACAATATGGAAGAGGAATTAATAAATTATATGTTTGAAACAACTCTCTTATTTCTTGAATTCGCTGAACAGTTTACTCTTCACATGTTCACCTCTTGTTTCATTGAGATGTCAATTTGTACTTCTAAATTCTAAATTCTAAACCATCACAGTTCTAACTTATACGATTGACCGCTCTCTGCTCTACTAGGCATTCTTCTATATGAAATGCTTTATGGATACACACCCTTCAGAGGAAATACGAGGCAAAAGACATTTGCTAATGTTCTGCAGAAGGATCTCAAATTTCCTGGAAGCATTTCGGTGAGACTTTACAGATCACTTATGTTCATTCCTTGTACTATTTTAGTAAATCGATGATTCTATGCAGAATAAAAGAATTTGATCACACAGATATGGTCAAATATGCAAAAGGGAACTAAGACATATAACAAATTCGTGCTCCAATAAATAGACAGGAGAAGAAATGAACAGAAATACAATCTCTTCATATGACATCCATAACAAAGACTTCATCAACATATAAGTAATTAATAACCACGATAATAGTAACAGAAGGAACACTAATTGAAAATTTGAAATTAGTTGCAACATCTCAAGTTAGTTGCCACCAAAGGACCCAAAACCACACTGTTCACAATATTACTAAGGCAAACATGGAGAAGTCCAATTCAAACTTAATCAATGACACATATATCGTCAAGAAGTAATTCCAGTATGTGCAAATTGATAATTATAATATTTCATAGAGAGATTGCATCTATTCAGAGTATATGCGTAAAAATAAAAGAAGAATGACACACAACCATTTACCAACCAGACTGAGTCCCCTGAATATTCCAGCGGAGTAAGATCTCTGATATAGAGCTACACAGGTCTCTGCTGTCCCCAAATTGGCAAATTCTGCCACCAGACTTTTCTAAATACCTATTGCAAAGGAACAGTTGAGCAAACCCACCCCAAAGGACAACTGAACAACTTCTCGCTAAAATTTATGAAAATATGCAGGGAAGTTTGACTCTATTTGGACAAAATATCAGTTAAGCAATCAGTTTGATTCCCTTAACTAACACTTATACTGAACAAGGCCTTCCAATTGGAAGGCAGCCAAATTGTAAAACTCAAAGTAAAATCTGCACAAACTTACTTCAAACATACTCTTTCCTAGACTGAAGATTCAACTTCATTTATCCAAGTAATTGACCAGTGCACCATTCCTTTGAAAGTGAAACATTTTAGGCTTTTACTTACCAGAGATAATCTAATATTTGGTCCTTGTGCATTGAGGGAAATTGTTCATTTTACACCTCTTGCATGAAAACCATGCACCTACTCATTGCGTATTCCATCTCTTGAATTTTGGATCATCTCACTTTTATTCTACCCTTCAGATGGGTTCTACTGAATCTGTTGAAGTTTCATGGAGTGTGGTCTTACTTTTATTCTAGCCTTCAGATGGTTTCCACTGAAAGTGTTGAAGTTTCATGGAGTATAGTTATGAGCATGATATGAGTCATGATGTGATGTCTGGGACTCCTAAGGTTTGTGCCACGCTGTCCTACTGTTGCCAGTTTAGACACTTGGAGAGGACAGGTTGAGTTTGTTAGCGATGTCAGGCTGTAAGCATTTTCTATTTTCGTGGTTTGATATTCTTCAGATAAACCATTAGGCAACACTCTAACTAATAATATGTACTGCCAGAGAATGGGATTACACCCCAAAATGGTGCATTCCTAGAATACTTACTGTTGATGGAAACACCCAGCTGATGGGTAAGTGTGGAAGCGGTAGTTGATAATAAGCAAATTGTTAAAATGGTGAAAATTCAATGGCAGGTTCCTTGGAAACATCACTCCAAAATGTAGCAATTCAAAAAAAAAAATATCAATCAGCTCCAAGGGTTCTCAATTAATCAATTATATAGAGCATGTAATAGATTGGTGGATAAGTTGGCAGATATGGCTGGTCTTGAAGGAGTGAACATGTTCATCCTCCATTTGACTAAGGTGTCGGATGGACTATGCTTTGCAGGGCAGGTAGCAATGGATCTACACTAGACTTGTGTATGGGAATTCCAGAGCTATGCTATGTCTGGCTTCCTCTGGGTTGATCTTTCTTTCTAGAACAGTTAGGTTGCTCAACCTATGATAACTCTCTTCATTTATATTTTATTTTGAGGCCAGGCCTAGCCCTCCTCTTGTACATATTTTTCCTTTTTGTGATTTATAAAAGAGTGGGGCCCTAATCCCAGCTTTTTCTTAAAAGAAAAATAAATAAACATATAAATTAAAATTTTGGGTAACTTCTAGGGTGAGTGGCATGTGCTTAGTGGCAATGGGAGGTGGCCGCAATGCAACAATGGTCTTGTTCATGGCATGTCTGTGGCAGTGGTCATATGGTGGCCGCAATGGTCTTAGTCATGCTACGTCTGGGGCAGATCCATAAAGGGCAGCCAGGATCTGTGCTAAATAGAAATGACTTGCATATGTGCAGCATGGTTCTAACTTCTAAACACCCGATTCAGAGTATAGGCGTAAAAATAAAAGAAGAATGACACACAACCTTTGTTTTTTTATTAATCAACAAAGATTACAACACTTTCACAAGAACAAACTCGTTAAGATGCTATTTTCGAACCTACACACAATGACACTATATATAGGCTAAAAAGTCCAAACCAAACAAGGAAAAAGCTACTCTTAATAGGAAAGTGTTTCCATATTACTTTCCTTGTCCCCCAAGGAGAACTTTCTTGTTTTAACCAAACAAGGAAAGACTACTCCTCATTGTCTAAAAAACGTTGTGAGACTACGAGTTAAAACTCACCTATGTGCGAGGCTTATGGTCAACGAACTGAGGCTTATGCCTCATAGGTGTTTTAACAATTGATTAAATCAGTATCAATTGATTCAAATGATTTCACTTACACCTCATGCCTCAAGAAAGGGCCATGCCTTATTTCTCGATTAAGATTTTTCAAACCATGCTACTCCAACAGGAAAGTATTTTCATATTACTTCCTTGTCCCATAAAAAAAGAGAACTTTCTTATTATTACCAAACAAGAAAAGTTTACTCCTAAAAGGAAAGTATTTCCATATTACTTTCCTTTTCACATAAGAAAAATTTTCTTGATTTAACCAACAAGGAAACCTACTCCAAATAAGAAATTATTTCCATATTATTTTCCTTTTCTCAAAAGAGTTTCCGTATTTCCACTAGAAAAAGAAATTAGAAACCTTATTTTTCTTTTCCCACAAGGAGATTTTCTTGTTTTAACCAAACAAGGAATCTACTCCTAATAAGAAAGTATTTCCATATTACTTTTCTTTTTTCATAGGAAGAGTTTCCTATTTCCAATAGAAGACGAAATTAGGAACCTTCTAAATTCCGCCCCAAACTTCAAGTTCCCAATAAGGAATACTCCTATATACGCAGAAAAATAAAAGAAGATTGTCTTGTCTGTTTTAATTTATTTTTATTTTTATTTTAAATCTTTATTTTTAGGCATAAATTTTATTTTATGGGATTTAGGAGTAAGTGATTTTGGATTTGGGAAAAATTGGTGGACATTTGAGACCTACGTGGTTTCAGGCACTCGGCAAGGCAATGACCTTGTCTTGGGCACCAAGCTCGCCTGGGCATTACCTAGCACCCTAGGCAAAAGGAAAGATGTCATTATTTAAATATATATTATATACATACAGTCGCTTTTTAATTATTTTTTTAAATATTAGGTGTAGCCTAGGCTAAGCGACGCCGGTGGAAGTCTATGACCCCGTCTAGGCATTGCCCATTTCTCACTCTATTTGTGTAGTTAGTCTCCTCATTGAACAAGGATAAGGCAGGAAAATTTAAATTTTCTGCAAATGGTAATTCGTTGTAGACTAGTATGTTTGGTGAATTATTGCATTGACTTATATATGCCTAAAGTAATTATGATGGATGTTATATATTAGTTTATTATTAATATTAAATAAGTGGATTGGAGCCAACATTAGTAGTTTAAGGCTTTGCTTTCGTATTTAGAATTAGGGATTTCAATTCAATTAGTTGTTAGGGCTTCTATTTTGTTTAGGAAAATAGTTACTTGCTTAGTAAACTTAGGTTAATTAAAATAGATGCCACATGCACTATGAGAGACAAGTTTTCAAAGTTTAAAGATTGAACAATCCCGTCAGTTCCGACCTAGGATCCGATGAATCTCTATCTCTATTTTTGTGAAGAGGGGGAAAGGAGCAAGTAGCCAAGGCTCGAGAAACGAGTGGAGTATAGAGCCTTGTCTCCCCTCCTACTGAGATGAATCATTCCCTTGGCTTACGGGAGTGCTAGCTCTGTACTCTGTTCGGACCATAAGACTTGCTACATCTCCATTTCAATCTTTTGATTACAAACCTAATGGCTAAGGACCAACGATCTCTGCCTAACGAAGGACAAACTAACAAGTAAAATTAGATAAGGACGTAGTTTATTTGATTTTATTGTGTGATTAGGTCTCGCATACGAACCCTATAATTTGTGAGATTTAATGTTTTAGTTGTTGATTATTCCACTGCAAAATATACCTATCAAATTAGGTTAGGTCTTTGTTCTAGATGAGTAATTTTTTTTATAAAACCCTAGACGGTGTTTAACTCTTGTTTTGAAAAAAAATCAAATTTTCATATTTTCATAAAGTTCACTACACTAATCAATTGGGTACCATAGAATCTGATTATTATTGGATACAATGACCTGACTAGTGGTATAAATACTCAAGAGGACGACAAGCCGGAGCATCCTACCTAACAGAAATGTTTATGGAGAATAAAGCTTGACCTAATCTTGCGAACCTAGGCCTTATCTACTCTTATATCTTTCTAGTGTAATTATACTTGGAAAATCATTGACTGTAGCTAAAACATAAGAAGTGAACATTAGAACTCTCTTTATTCTTTATATTTATGAAGAAGTTAATGAACGGGTAAAGTGATGCATAAATATATCAGAACATATGTAACCAGAGTATCCTAAAAAAATATATACACTACCCATCAACTGAAGAATGGGACATATTACATGCATTCAGGCATCAAGACTGAATTATAATTTTCAAGAAGAATTTAGAATAATTTTCAAGAAGAATTCAATTTTCAAACAAAATGCTCATTGTAAAAAAAAACAATCATCGAACCCTAATTTCATCCTAAATAAAAGAGAACCCTAATTTCATCATAAATAAAAGAGAGAGAGAGTACATGTTCGGTTGCAGTGGCTGATCGATTTTGAAGTCGAGGGAAGTCGATTGAAGTCGAGGGAAGTCGAGGGAGGAGCAGGGAAGTCGAGGGAGTAGGGAAGGAGGGGAGGAGGGAAGTCGAGGGAGGGAGCAGGGAAGTCGAGTCGAGGGAGACGAAGGAGACGATGTCGAGTCGAAGGAGAAGAAGCAGGGAAGTTGAGTCGAAGGAGACGATGTCGAGTGGAGGGTTTGTGGAAGGGAGCTTCGATTTTGTCGATGGAAGTCGAATGGAGGGAAGGTCGAGCGCCAAAAATAGCCCGCCCAAATTTTTTTTCCAGCTTTTCATGTAGCCACGGTTTTGAGCCGTTGCTAGAGCTAGCCACGATTTAGAACCGTTGCTAAATTTTTTTTAAACCGTTGCTAAATTTTTATGTTGCAACGGTTTTGAGCCGTTGCTAGATCTAGCCACGGTTTAGAACCGTCGCTAAATTTTTTTTTGCAACGGTTTTGAGCCGTTGCTACAATTAGCCACGGTTTTTAGCCGTGCCAACTATACCAACGGTTTTAAACCATGGTCAGGTTGTTTTTACCCACGGTTTTAAGCCGTTGGTACTTATAGCCATGATTTTTGGCCGTGACAAATACTTGATGCGGATTTAACTAACCTAAATTAATAGGTTAATTTAACCCACTTGTAATAACCGCAAGTGCACGGTGCCTAACTGGTAGACAACGGCAAGTACGGGTCGATCCCACGAAGAAGGTGGATGCAATTGAATTTTAGAATTTAATTAAACTTATTTATAGAAAATGGAGTTACAACATTTTTAAATCTAAACTAAAAATAATTTAAAATAAGAAAAATAAAAGATAGATGAGAGGATTTTTGTGGGCTTGGACTCACCAATGAATTAGCAAAATTATTTAAATCTAAATTACTGAATTTAAAAACGAGAAGCGTTAGGGATGAGAATCCCTTGCTTACACCGAATATGTGATCGTTAAAATCGATTTCAACTTATATCATGTTTCTATCAAACATTAACAAATTATTTCAAGCAAATATGCTCTTACCAAGTATTAAGTGTCTTTTTAGGGCACACTTAATCAAAGTTTAAACTTAATATTTTTAACACATGCTTTGAATATTAATAAAGGGTAATTCTAACTACCAAACATATCAAGTTTCATTTCTCGAACATGCAAGGTGAAAGCAATTTATCAAAATTCAGAAATAAATTGTAATTAACAATTAAACACACAATTCAATAAAATAAATGAAAATAACTTATACAACCCATTTAGTTTATCACAAGCTCGATGTGGTGGCACTCAGCAGATCAGCAGGTGGTTGTGCATGAATCCCGAGGAAATGGTCCCAAAATGCTCTATGGTGGTACAGAGCAAAACTGGGGGTGTAAATAGCCAAAAACAGATTTTGACTCATTCTCCCGCCTCTGTTACAGTGACGCTACAGTAGCCGCTCGCTCCGGTCGTCTTCTCCAGCGCGACAGCGGCTGTTCGCGGCCTCGTTCTCGCTCCTCACGACCGTCCTCGACCTCAAATCGTCTCCAGAATCTGAAAATGAGAGAAAGAGGGTGAGGAAACAGTTAGATATCAACAAAAACAGAGAAGGAAAACGAGGAACAGGAGCTCCCTGTTTCTGGGTTGCGAACTCTGTCTCGCGAGGTGGTGGCGGTGATGCTCTGTTTGTGGTGGTTGTCTGGTGGCGGAGAGATGGTTTGGGGCCTGGACGAAGAGAGGACAGAGAGGAGAGGAGGACGCAGGGTATGGCTCTATCGCGAGTGTTTCGCTGCGTGGTGTTGGCGGTTCTGTCGCGGCGATTCGTGCGGAGGTTGTGGTGGTGGGACTCGTGCGGAGGTGGTGGCGGTTGTGTGGACAGGGGAGAGGAGCAGAGAGTGGTGGCGGAGTGAAAAGTTGACGTGAAACAGGGTTGTCACACCCCTGTGTCACGGTGGTGACGATGGCGGTTGTGCTGTCTGGCGGTGGAGGTGGTGCTAGGGTGATGGTGGTGGCGAGGTGGTGATTGCTGAGTGAGTGGAGTGAGTGAGAGATGGATGAGTGGTGAGGGTGACCTTGTGAAAATCACCATTGAGAGAGGAGCTTCTTTGAGGAAATCTCCATTGAGGAAGAGGTTTTGATTTCTAATTCTCTTCTTTTCCCTTCTCTTCCTCCTCTCCATTTCTCACACTATTATCTTCTATTTATATAAAATTATCAAGATGAATAGGGATGAAATGAGGGAATGATTCATCAATGAGGGTAGGAGAAGGATTGGGCTTGGCATTAAGTTTGGGTTTAGGTTATGGATTAGGTTATGAATTAGGTTTCGGGTTTAGGTTTGTGACTGCTTTATACCACCGTTGGAATCGACTAATTGTCGTTTCTTAACTTGTCGCTTTAATATGATTTCATCGTTTACGCTCAAATTCCTACAAAGACATGAAAACGAAATAATTAGTATACAATATAATAATCGAAACACTAACATGTATAAATTAAGGGATATATTATGTAATAATTATGTGAATATCAATACACCAACGGTTTAAAACCGCGGGCAGCTCAGCGTAGCTAAACTGCCCTTTTGGTGTAGTGACTATTGGAAGATTCTAGAATGTTGGACCCTAATTGCAATGTGCCACTAAGCCCACAAGCCACGCGGTCAAGCACAATATTCGTAATTCTTGATAAGGCAAGTATCTGGTGGATCGACCCAAGACATACATGCCAACATTACATCGATTCTGAGTAGGAAACAAAAACTAGAGTATAAGTCAAGCAAGGAAACTTCCTTGCATGGACAACACTCAGAAAGGAAAACCTCTTCCGCAGATCTAGGAACATGAGTCGTGTAGGGAAACTATCCCACATGGACAACTCCCAACTAAGAAAGGATCTCCAGCAAGATCTTTTTCCCTAAACTATGCCACCAAAGGCCTAGCCGAATAAGGACTCTCATATTATAAAAGGGAGATAAGGTCGATGAACGTAAGGTACGCTATAGAAACCCAATTTACAGCTTTAAGCCTCTCCTAGGCCTTATCTAACTTAAGCATCGAAGTGTCATCGACTACCACAAGGTGGTCTTTGACTCGCATGTGTGACTTGTGCAGGTCCAGGTAAGTAGCAACAAAAGAGAGCAGGAATCGACTACATTTGTTTGGTGTCGTTAGTGGGAAACAACAGAGTTCCTCAGAAAAAGTAGTAGTACCACATTTTCCAAAAAAACCAGAGAGATTGTGACAACAAGGTCTCGCAATAATGAAGATGTTGCGGAGCCCTTAAACGCTCAAACCAGCAGAGCGTTGCCCTTTCCACCACCACCGAGGAAGGAACCTTCTCAGACCCCCGTGTCGGTGGTGGCCGCAGCAGACCCAAGGGTGGATTTACTTTCAACGCAGATGTAGCAAATCGCAAAAATGCTGGAGGCACTAAAACAAGAGAATCTTCCACCTGCAGATGGATACCGTGAACAACGAAGAGCCCAGTCCCCAGAGAAGTTCAGAGAGCGTGTTCAAGATAGTCGCGCTACCCAACAGCTTTTCAATGGACTAGAGGAAGAGGAGCAGCCAATGACTTTGATTATGATCCATCAGTAGAAGATTAAGTTGTTGCTCGTTCTCGAGATCACGAGCATATTGTTTCTTCTATTGTGGCTGGAACTTCGCGGTTTCGTGTTGCTCCTTCTGTTTTTTGCCCTACTCCTTCTAGCCTTAGCGAGACCTTTTGGCTTTCCAAAGCAGACATGTAGGACAATGCTCGCAACCTTATTGGCAACTGTCACGGGCTGTTGGCTAACAAAACTTCTATGCATGTGCGTCAACCACGTCGTCATATTGATGATGGTCTCCAACATTTTATGGAGGGGATGACACATCTTACTTATGCGGCCGTCATGGGGTCAGATTGTAAGGCGTCTCGTGACCAGACTGCTCATGTCGAACGGAAGCTTTTGAGGCACATTTTGGTTCTTTCCCATGTTCTTTATTGACTGGATTTATTGAAGGTGCAGTGCACGGAACATGAGAGGGTCGCGGACTCTGCGCGGGAGTTATTGAAGGAACTCGAGGCTACGCGTGATGCATTTGCTTTTGACCTCGAGACATCCGAGGTGAAATTGGGCAGGTTGCGTTCCCCGTCTAGACATTACTGAGAAAAGGTTGTCTGACCGAAAGGTTGAATGTGACCAGGATGTTCGCTCCGCAATTGAGTGTTCTGCCAAGCTTAAGGCTGCTACTGCTTACATTGTTGAGCTGAATTCCGAGTTTGTTGAGACCAAGTTAGCGGTTGCCGCTAAACTTGCCAATGTCGACAAAGAGCTATCATATACCCAAGCTGAGCTGTCGACAAAAAGCTAGCGTCTACCCAAGCCGAGCTGGTGACTGTTAAGGAGAAGTTGAAGGCAACGAAGGTCGCAAATACCAAGAGAGTGGTTGATGGTCGCCATGATTTTTTGGATTTCCTTGAAATGCAGGCCTTGAACATGTCCCCCTACCTCAGCCTTGCTGAGCAGGAGTTAGACAATGTCGAGGAAGTTGTTCCGGATTCGATGGGTGATCCGGACGCCGAGGAGCCTGCTGACCCTATGCTTCCTAAATATGTTGTTCACGATTGATTCCTCTTAGTTGTTATTTTTGTAATCTCTTTTTTCTAAAAGATAAATGGAAATTTTGTTATTTCACATTTTTGTGTCTCATATATCTAGCTTGTTTAGCTTTTACTTATGACATTTCTGAGAGATTTCAGACTTTGGTTGTCCGGATTTTTGTGGGTGGCTTCGATACTCGACATTCTAGTCATATGGAAGCTTTGGTTTATAGAATCTTGTTTCTCATTCAGATTATGATATCGCACGTTACAGTCGATGTAAACGTCCGGCTCGTATGTCCTGGTACTTTATTACTTCGTGGTTGATTAGGGCAGAAGTTTTATGTCTAACTCGTTCGTCCAACATATTTGTTTGCTCGATACTTTACCATGTTGAGTATTTTTTTCGAGTCTGTTTTTAATCAGACCTTTTGTCCTGATCATATTTGGTTGTTTTGAATTTGAGAGCGATAAGACTTTATTGATAATATCTTTTCAAGTGCTCTACATTCCATGGTCGAGGTATCATTTTGCCATCTTTGTCTTCCAACCAATATGTTCTTGGTCTGTTGATTTCTGTTACTCAATAGGGTCCTTCCCAATATGGTTTAAACTTGCCTGTGCCGAGCTCTTTCGTGTTTAGTTGGACTTTTCGTAACACTCAATCTATGACGTTGAAGTTTCGGACCCATACCTTCTTGTTATAGTACCCTGCCATGTGTTGTTGGTATGTTGTTGTTGTAATCAAAACTGCTTCTCTTTTTTTTCGAGAAGATCCAGCCCAACTCTCGATGCTTTTGACATTGTCCTCAGCGCAAAATTCTTCGGTTCGGATTGTTGGCATTCTGACTTCCACGAGTGTCATCGCTAAGCGAGTGCGAAAGGTGTTTCTCCTGTTGGAGTTCATTTTGTTGACATGTGTGCCCAAAGGACACCAGGTAGTTTGGACGTCCATAGTCTTTTCGCTACCTCGAGTCTTCTTTGATTGCCTCCAAAATTGTTATGTTAGCGACTTTGGCTTACTCGTTTGTTTGCGGGTGAGCTGGTGCGGATAAGTATTGTTGGATATTCATGCTCTTGCATAACTCCCTGACCCTTTTGCCTTCAAAATGCCTCCCATTGTCCTTAACGATTACTCTTGGGATCCCGAATCTGCATATGATGTCTCTCCAGAGAAATTTCTCGACTTGTGCTTCCGTTATCTTTGTGAGGGGCTTTACTTCTACCCATTTGGTGAAGTAATCTACTGCTACGAGGATCAACTTTTTTTTTTCAAACGTAAGGAGTGGTCCTACGATGTCCATTCTCCCTTGTGCGAACGACCAGGAGCTGCTCATTGTTATCTGATTTTGTCCCGCATGTGAGTGTATGGGGCGAATATTTTGCACTTGTCGCATTTATGAACAAGCTTCCGAGCGTTCGCTTGCATTGTTGGCCAATAATACACTAACGTGAGAGCTTTGTGGGCCAATGTTCTTCCCTTCAGGTGATTTTTTGCATGTGTCGTGGTGTATTTCTTCTAGGACGAATTCGGCGTCTCCTGGTGCCAAGCATTTTAATAATGGGTTCGTGGTAGACCTCCTATACAATTTGTCACTGACCATTGTATATCTTGTTGCCCGATTTCGTGGTTTTTTGGCTTCCATCTTATCTGTTGGGAGTTCCCTATTTAAAATATATGCTAGGATTGGAGTCATCCAATTAACACATTGGTTTAAGGTGCACGCTTCTTTTGATTGATTTTCCAGTATAGAGCTACCTTGTGGTATGATGAGTGGATTGTCATTATCCTGTGTTGTTGAGGCTTATTTAGCTAGCTTGTCTGCCATTTTGTTTTTTGCTCGTGCACATTATTGGATGGTGGCCTTTTGGAAGCCTTCTAGTTTTGTGGTTCTTTGGTGGTTGGCTTTCATTCGAGCGTCCTTCACTTGAAATTTTCCACTTAGTTGATTGACCACCAGTCTGGAGTTCGTAATGAAATTAATGTCCCTTATTCCCAGGTGTTTTGCTAACTGTAGTCCTGCTACACAGCTTTGTACTCGGCTTCATTATTGGAGGCTTCAAAATTGAATGTTATCGCCTTTTCTAATGCAATGCCTTCCGAGTTGTATAAGACTATTCCGGTTCCGCTTCCGGCCTCGTTAAATGCCCCATCATAATAGAGGATCCATCCTTCAGGGAACGGCTCGGGCTGTTCTGCTTTCCTTATCCTCAGATTGGTTGTTGCTTCCTGTGAGCTCGGCGATGAAATTCGCTAATGCTTGAGCTTTGATAGCAGTTTTAGGGGCATATGTAATGTCAAATTGTCTGAGCTCTATTGCCCATTTTACCATTCTTCCTGATAAATTAGGCTTGTGTAATACTGATCGAAGTGGTTGTTCGGTCATGACCGTGATCAAGTGTGCCTGGAAGTATGGTCGCAATTTCCTTGATGACACGATCAAAGCGAGTGCCAGTTCTCTAGGGCCGGATAATTGATTTCTGCATTTGTGAGTGTTTTGCTGATGTAGTACACCGGTTTATGCACCTTTTTTTTCTCGTGTTAGCATTGAACTCACTGCGTGTTGGACACAAATAAGTACATATACAGTTTTTCTCTTGTGTTTGGTTATGTTAGTAGCTTCGTACTTTCCATATATGTCATAAGGTTTTGAAAGGCACTTTCGCATTCGTCATTCCATTCGAATGTCTTGTTCCCCTTCAAGATTTTGAAAAAAGGCAGACACTTGTCTGATGATCTAGAAATAAATCTGTTTAGAGCCGCTATCCTCCCATTAAGACTTTAACACCTTTTTATGTTTGTTGGTGATTGCACGTTGATAAGTGTTTGCATCTGATTTGGATCGGCTTCAATTCCTCGCTGGTTGACTATATACCCGAGGAACTCCCCTGACTCCGCTCCAAAGGTGCACTTATTTGGGTTTAGCTTTTGTATATCCAAAGTTGAGCGAAAGGCTGTTCGAAGTCCGTAACATGGTCTGTTTTGCGTGAGCTTTTGACGAGCATATCGTCAATGTAAACCTCCATCATTTTGCCGATCTGATCGCTGAACATCGTGTTTACTAGCCGTTGATACGTTGCTCTTACGTTCTTTAACCCAAACGACATTACTCGATAACGGTACGTCCCCCTTTCTGTTATGAATTTTTTTTCTTGGTGGGGGGGGGAGGGTACATTTGTACTTGGTTATACCCGGAGTACGCATCCATGAAGCTTAACATTTGCATCCACTATTTGGTATATTCATGGAAGTGGGAAGTTGTCTTTAGGACATGCTTTATTTAAGTCGGTGTAATTCACGCACATCCTCTATTTTCCGTTCTTATTCTTTACTAGTACTGTATTCGCCAGCCAATTCGGATAGTGAGCTTCTCTTATCATTCCCGCGCTGAGCAGTCGGTGTACTTCATCGCCTGATTACGCTCCGGGTCACCGATCTTCTTTTTGTCTAACTGGTTTATTATCTGAATTCACTTGCAATTTGTAGGAAATGATGGATGGATCTATTCCCACCATGTCCTTCATTGTCCATGCGAAAATGTTTTGGTAATCTTTCAGCAGTTGGATCAGTTTTTTGGCGAGTTCAACTTGGATTTTTGTGCCGATTCGGACTGCCCTTTTAGCTTATTTGTCTAAGTAGACTTCGGCTGTTTCTTCTTCCAATCGCCCGATGTTGGGTCGATCTCGCGGACTGGTTGGAGCCATATTGTCATTTGGAGAATCCAAACTTGTTTCATCGGATCGATGCGAAGACTCTTCCAGATGTTGCGGTAATTGCTATTTGTGAAAAATCTAGCAGCAAAATGACACTTCCGTGCTGCTGGTTGGTCCCCTTTTATTCTTCCAACGACGTTTCGGTGTGGTACTTCATGCATTGGTGCATAGTGGAGGATAATGCACTCATCTTGTGTATCCATGGTCTTTCCCTGGTTCTCCCGTTTCAACTGGTAATCGGATCATTCCTAGTGGGTTACATTGCTCCCAACTAAAACCTACAATAGATTGATCGCTTGGTAAGAGCATCTCAGTGGTGAATTGCATCATTTGGAAAACTGGTAGGTATAATAGGTCTGTCGAGCTACCATTGTCGATTAGTACCCTTTTGATTTCCCATTTTGCTATCATGACCGAAATCATTAAAGCATCATTGTGTGGGAAATTAACTCCATTAGTATCCTCGTTTGAGAAGATTAGAGTCCTTTACATTGTCTTTGCACGTTGTGCGGATGGATCCTGGATTATGATATTTGTGCATAAGTCCCTTACTATGTGCTTTCTGGATCGATTAGATTGCTCATTTTCTCTGCATGGGCCATGCAAGACGTAGATTGTCTCCTTCGCTTGCTCCTTTGAAACGATTGTTTCGCCCTTGAGTTTGGCGAACTCTTTGAGTCGTCCTTGTTTGATATGGCGTTCAATGTCTGCCCTTGTTCCGCTTCTCCTGGTCTCCTCTCTTCTTCAGCAGCCATTTGACATATTCTCTTCTTGCCATTGCTTCAAGAATCTCGCTTCGACTTGTTGTCAAAGCCGAGAATGCTCTTACATATTTGGGCTTCTTCAGTTGTAGACTTTTGGGCATTCCCTGATTGCATTTGGAGCTATTGTTAGCCTGATGTTTATTAAGTTGGATGATTTCTTCCTGGAAGTTGTTTCCTTGTTAGTTTCAGATGATCCTATCTATCATTTCGATCATGTTGTCCATCTGAGCCATAAGCGTCTCTACTCGAGGATCCGAGGGGATTCCCCATGATGTCAGAGACGTCTAAATTGTTACCTGCTGGAGTTTTCTTGTCACGACTTGATCCACATGATACAATATAATGTTACTATCTTAGTAATTAATACTATTTATTTATTGGTAATATTTGTTAATTTGTAATAATTACAAATATTTTATGATATGAATTTGGGACCTATGTTTAGATTGGTGGTGGGTAAGAGAGGAGTGGTGGGCGTGCTTAGCTAAAGCTAGTAAATCCTTAATTGAAAACCCTTTAAAAGAAAACCCTAGCTACATCTTCTCTTTCGATACACACACAGAAGAAAAGAAAAACCTATGTAGAAGAAAAGGAAGCGAAGAGAAAAATTTTTCTTCAACTTTGGGAATTTTCGAAAAAAACGGTGAGTAAAACTCTACCGTTCTTCAACGTTTCTCTTAGTGGGCTATAATTGTTAAACCTCACTGTTACTATGATTTGGGACATTTGTACATTTGTTGAATTTAATGTTAGTATGATTTGGACTTTTGATGTGATAAATCTCAATGTTAATATGATTCGGACATTTGTGGAATCTCATGTTAATATGACTTGGACATATGATGTGATGAATCTTAGGAAGTGTTTCTTTTTTTTAATTGAATCTCAGTACTTGTGCAGATAAAGTGATCATAAAAAATAAATATTATGGGTGAATAGGAAAAGCCAATTGTTGAATCTCAGTATTTGCACAGGAAAAAAATGTGACCCAATTGTTGAATCTCAGTACTTGTACAGAGAAAGTGCACAGGAAAAGCCAATCCTTATGGGTGAATAGGAAAAAGTGAACACATAAAAACTAGTTAATTAATATACTAATAAAATATTATGCAAAAAAAAATAGAAAGCAGTAAGTGTTCAGTAAACATATAGGTATGCATTGTCATACACACTTTGTACCCTATTCATGACTATTTATTTGTGAACTCGATTGTTCACTCTGTTGCATAAATATCCTAGCGTTTGTTTAGCCATTTAATTGGTTTATTGTTTATTTACCCCATGTTTGAAAGTATACTTCTTGATGGAAGTGAGGTTGTAGAGAAATAAATTTATGGGTGATACAAATATTTAGTTGTTAATTTCCCAACCACGGTATGGGATGGTCGTATACTCAGCTTGTTATTTATTTTCGGCCATGTATTTTATTTTGGTCAAATTGGAATGTCATTTTTTATTGCTTGCTACATATTAGTTTATTTACATGAAGTGATAGTAAACTAAATTTGATACTTAATTGACATTTAAACTCTTTTCCACAACTCCAAAAAAAAAGGTGAAAAAAAAGAATTATTTTTGTATACAGACTTGTTTGTATACGCGTGATATAACTTTGGGTATGCAGACTTGCTTGCATATCGGTATGTCGTTCCATGTGAGTTCGGTAGTACGTGTAGTATTTAGGAAATACTTGTCAGGTATCGAACTTCGAGTGAGATGACATGACACTCGATGTGGCACCCCACTTGGGTCATGTACGCTCTAAGTGGCTTTGGTGGCAAGGGAGGTACACTTAGGTGAGGTGTGTTCGGAACAAGAGGAGAGTGCGATTGTGGGAAAAAAAGAAGCTAAAAATTAGGAAAATAAAGAAAACTTTGAATTGATCATAACATAAAAATGTGCATGGATTATTTTAGCATGTATTAGGTTAGCCTTGAAGGAAGAAATTAACCGCTCATTCGATTCTCGAATGAGAACTACCTGTCTTCCTTAAGGTGAAATGCATATTTTTTTGAAGGGTACTTAATTGTCTAGTTGTGACATAATTTGTAAGTTTGCTCACACCAGTATTAATATACTGAGACGAATTTTGTATTGTTTTACAAATTTGGGTGTGTTCTTAATGAGTGTAGCCTTAGAGACTTATCAGGGTTAATTGGAGCGCAAATGTGGTATTAGTTGCGTGGTGATAGCTGAGGATTCAACACGTTTTGTTAGATATTGAGTTTACTGTTTTTCTTAGGTAATCAGATGTAGGGATTAGGTATTAATGCTCGGATATTTGAGTCTGAGATTTATTGGGGATTGATTAATGTAATTTTTTTAATGATTTATATTTTGGCTTGGGTTTATAATTGTGGACCTCATTTTGAGATAAAGAATTTTGATGAAGGTTATTATTTTTTTTATTGCCTCATGACTGTACCATTTAATTTGTTCCTGTTGTGCCTCAGTTTTTGGACAATCTATTAATTTATGTTGTTTAAAAGTTGGGGTGTGACATCCCTACTTGTAGGTATGGTTGTCTTTGGATCAGTATTGGGCGGCTTGTTGTATATGTCATTGTCATACTGAAGATTTGTGGAATACTCCATTGATATTTTTTATCAAGTTGCGTGAGTTTTGTCAATGAATCTTATTTTTAGGAAAAAGGAAACTCATCGTTCCCCACAGACGGCGCCAAACTGATGCGTCCAAAATCATCCTCCTACGAGTTTGACCTGTAAAACAACTGTTAGACTGCCAAAAACAACCTTTTTGGTGGTCGAAGACACTCCGATGCTTAAGTCAGTAACTCTGCTGGAAGGAGGAAGTAAATCTGGACAAAACTCAGTTAAAGTTGCATAAGTTTGTCGAATATTCCATTTACTTTTTATAATGGTCGTGGTTAACTCTCTGCGTGACTTAAGCATTTGAGACGCAACGGAAGGAGATGTTTATGTAACAGTCTCTTCATTAATAGATAGGCGTTCGTGGAGGTGTAGGTCCCTCCACGACTCTTTTTTTGTGCAACATTTTTCTTCTTTATGAGAAAACGCGTATCGAGCTTAAATTTGGGCTTTGATTCGTTTTGGTCTGGATTTGGATCCTGTTTACATTTCCTTGGTGGAGGGCCTAGTCTCGGCCTTTATAGTTGGCCTCATTTTTCTGGGGCTTTATGAGCCGGAGAGGTGATGATTTTAATAATAATAATGATAATAATAATAATTAATAATAATAATAATAATAATAATAATAATAATAATAATAATAATAATAATAATAATAACAACAACAATAATGGAACAAGAAGAGGGGATTGTGGAGGGAAGAAAAGGGAGTCGAGTGTGGAGGGAGGAAGAGGAAGTTGGGAGGGAAGAGGGAGTATGTGGAGCAAAAAATAAGAAATTGGGAGGGGAGTTTGAATTTGGGAAGGGAAGAAAAGGGAGTTGGGAAAAGAGTGTTTCTGGACGGAAGATGAAGTTAGGAGGGCAGAAAGAGTTTTTTGCAGATTTGAATTTGGAAGGAGAGAAGATGATTTTTTTACCTTTTATGGGTAGTGTGGAAGAGAAGTGATGGTCTGAGACAGAAGAGGAGTGGTGTGGAAAAAAAAATTAGATTGGTGGTATGGAAAAAAGGAACTGTGGTGTTAAATAGTCGTTGCCCTACAAAAATGATAAGTGCTCATAGTGTGGCTATAACCTAAAATAATTTTGAGATTTTGTTGTTTGTCAACCTTTTAAGGCATGATGACCAGCCCTTGAGAGAAACTCATTTTCTCCATCATCTCTCTTCCTGTCTGAGTTTGGGCTTTTCTAGGTCTACAAATCCTAATTTAGGATTGATACTTGTTTGTCAACCTTTTAAGGCATGATGACCAGCCCTTGAGAGAAACTCATTTTCTCCATCATCTCTCTTCCTGTCTGAGTTTGGGCTTTTCTAGGTCTACAAATCCTAATTTAGGATTGATACTCCCTTGTCCTTTCTATAATCTTGTTCTTGATTTGTACCAATGGAGAAGATAGGTTGAATATAATTTCTTATCAAATATAGATCCAAATCTTGATGTTTGGTCAAGTTTACAACCAAATACGGTGGATTAACTTGTTATCGCTGGGATTCAAGGGGGAATAAATAAGTTCTAAAACTCAAGAAGACGGAACATCAAAATGAGGTCAAAGATTGTGGCGAACTTCTAGGTATGACTTTTCAACTCTTTTGGTACATTATTTTTTGATTTTGTGGTGAACGTTTGAGTGGTTGATTGATATTTCAACCACTTCGTATGGTGTTTTTTCAACGATAACCGAAATTTTCACATCCTTAAATTATTTAGGTTGTGCATGATTTTACTTGGTGTATATACCGCGCGTTTAAGAAAATGATTATTTCTTATTGAAAACTATATGTGATCGAGACTTACGATGTTGAAACACCAAGTGTGTGATGAAATGTTTTATTGAGATATTGGATATATAGTTATACTCTTTAATTGATTTTCGAGTTGACATAAGAACCCCACAATCAAAATTGAAGTTAATAGGGTATTGAAGAACTCACAGATCGAATGCATCAAAAAATAAGAGAAATTACGTGAGAGACCCCAAATGGATTTCTGGTGATAGAAAGAGTTTGGAAAGGGAGAAAATTTTGTTAGTAGAATGGGAAAGAAATGATAAAAATACTTTTCAAGATGGAGTTACTGTGGTGGGGAGAGGCTGAAATATAGTACAAGAGAAATATTACTTGCTACCAATGCTCTTTATCTTCTATGAGCTGTAGAGAAAATGTACAAATGTGTAAATGTACATAAACATTATGCCAAATGTGTTTAAATTTGCTATATAGAGAATGTCAATGAAGTTGCTGCCAATGCTATGATTTTTGTTTTTGATGTTTTTCAATGGGTAAAACATTTCATTTTTGCTTGCTAATTTACTAAATTTGTACGATTTTTACTTATTACTTTTGTTCTAACATGAGTCGCTTTTAAAACTTGGAATCTCAACCATATAAGCATTAAATTTGTGAAAACTTTGAGCTTTAATTTCTATTTCTCATATATTTTATTGGATAATTGCATATGGATTATGTGATGTGTACCATATAGGACTTTAGATTGAAAATTTGTCCAACTTGCAGCCTAGCTCCTAAAATTATGTTGACCTATTTGACTGTAAAAATTTGTCAACTAGAATGACAAATTTGCTCCAATGGTTATTAATAATAACAAAAAACAAAAAATAGTCACATTGCGTCCCTGTATGGTAGTTAGTTGACAACAGTCAACGTGGTCTCAAGACCTACAACTTTTCTGAACGGTGAGGAAACGCGCGAGGGAAGGAGAGCGAGGGATGGGTGGTTACACTCTCTCCCTCCCTCGCACGTTTCCTCACTGTAAAGAAGGGCTCACCTACATATCAACAACATTATTTGCTCCAATCTTTTTTATTTTTATTTTTTTACATTATTTGCTCCTCAACCTAAGTTCACCGACACTTCATCCTCCTCATTATTTGCTCTTCCTCAAGATCAATGACAACTCCCTTTATTTGTTTATTTATTTCTTTCTTAAATCTATCTCTTTCTCTATTTGTCTTTTTTTTCTCCAAAATGTATATAGGCAGAAATAGTAGCCAAATGTTATGTTATCTTATATCATTTCCCCCCTTCTCAAGATGTTCTACAAATGATAATTATTCATATTCAAACTACTTGCATGTGCATATGATAACCAAATTGTAAACAATTTACATTTTTTAATCATGTAACCCTCCCACCCTAAATGCTGCCGACAGGGTTGGAATCCTAGCTAGACATGTGATTTCATCCGCCATAGGCCTACCACTGAGCTGGTACCCCATTGACAAATTGAAACAATTTAAATCAACACTTACATAAATCTCGATGCTAGGTATTGGTTAAAAACCATTTGTAAGGTATAAACACATATTTGAAATAGTTTTCTGAACGGTGAGGAAACGCGCGAGGGATGGGTGGTTACACTCTTTCCCTCACACGTTTCCTCACTGTAAAGAAGGGCTCACCTACATATCAACAACATTATTTGCTCCTCTCTTTTTTATTTTTATTTTTTTACATTATTTGCTCGTCAACCTAAGTTCAACCACACTTCATCCTCCTCATTATTTGCTCTTCCTCAAGATCAACAACTCCCTTTATTTGTTTATTTATTTCTTTCTTAAATCTTTCTCTTTCTCTATTTGTCTTTTTTTTCTCCAAAATGTATATAGGCAGAAATAGTAGCCAAATGTTATGTTATCTCATATCATTTCCCCCCTTCTCAAGATGTTCTACAAATGATAATTATTCATATTCAAACTACTTGCATGTGCATATGATAACCAAATTGTAAACAATTTATTTTTTTAATCCCGTAACCCTCCCACCCTAAATGACGCCGACAGGGTTGGAATCCTAGACATGTGATTCCATCCGCCATAGGCCTACCACTGAGCTGGT
Organism: Berberis thunbergii; assembly: GCA_003290165.1. Classification (NCBI taxonomy): domain Eukaryota; kingdom Viridiplantae; phylum Streptophyta; class Magnoliopsida; order Ranunculales; family Berberidaceae; genus Berberis; species Berberis thunbergii. The sequence continues at coordinate 194,393 of QNQO01007458.1, read as the reverse complement.
ACCCCATTGACAAATTGAAACAATTTAAATCAACAAATCTCGATGCTAGGTATTGGTTAAAAACCATTTGTAAGGTATAAACACATATTTGAAATAGTTTTGAAGCAATGCCTATCATATTTGATGGTAGGCATTGCTTCGAACTATGTTATATGGTCTAAAGTTTGTTTAAAACCTGTGCCTATTGATGATACATCAAAATGGACCAATTATCACAACCGTACACGTGGCATGAAGTTCCATCACGAGAATACAACGTCCAATCCATTGTGATAGCTCATCAAATTAAAATGGATTAAAGACAATTATAAAGGCTCGGAATAGGCCCACCTCCAAGGAAGTGTAGGCCCGGACAAATCAAAGCCCAAATCCAAGCCCGTCACACGTTCTCTCATTAAGAAGAAGGACTTTGTACCAAGAAAGAGTTGTGGAGGGACCTACGCCTCCACGAACGCATCTCCATTAATGAGGAGACTGTTACAGAAGCATCTCCTTCCATTGTGCTTCATATGCTTAAGTCATGCAGAGAGTTAACTATGACTATTATAAAAGGTAAAGGGAACTTTCGATAAAAGTATGCAACTTTAACTGAGTTTTGTCCAGATTTACCTCCTTCCAACACAGTTACTGACTTAAGCATCGGAATGCCTTCGACCACCAAAAATGTAGTCTTTGACAGTCCAACAGTAGGAGGACGATTTTGGATGAATCAGTTTGGCGCCGTCTGTGGGAAATGACAAGTTTCGTCTTTACAGAACACAGAGTGATAAATATTTATCACAACCCGACAAAGAGCTAGCAAACCATTAGATAAAATGATGTAGACCCCAGATCACGACAACTCTCCCCCCAATTCACCACTAATAGCTGGAGAAGAAGACACAATCTGGATCACCGAACCATTAGCACCCAAAAATGCAGATCCACTACATGCAATAGTTCAAACATCCCAGACGGCCGTCAGCGCTACCGCGGGCCCTCGGGTAGACTCGCTAATAGCTAGCCGATCCTACTCCTACACCGCCTCAACAAAACTCCACTATCCGAACTCAAGGGAGTGACGAAGTTTTAGCGGAACCCCAACAGGGAAATGTTTAGAGCAGCGAACTCAACCGAGACAAAACTCTGTAGTGCGGCGGAGTAGTTTCTAAGATACCGTTCAGGATCGGAGTCATGGATCCCAACATACTATATGAATTGGCCAAGCCACCATTCTCCGACGAACTTATGAAGAAGGCAATGCCAAAGAAGTTCACTCCGCCAAAGTTTGAAGTGTACGATGGCACCACCGACACGATTGACAACCTAAGACACTTTCACGATATGATGGCTCTAAAAGAAACCACGGGGTCGATCCTGTGCAGAACGTTCCCAACCAGCCTCACTTCCACAACAATGAACCGGTTCAACAGCCTACCGCCAAGGTCAATAAATTATTTCCAGGCCTTAGCCACTGTTTTCCTTATAGATTCATCGGGAACCAACAGATGAGGAAAAAAGTCAATTACCTTTTGCATATGCGACAAAAGCCGAACGAAACAATATGAGAGTATGTTACTCGTTTCACCAACAAACTAACAATGGTTGATGGATGCAACGACGACACAGCAGCTGCAACTTTTGTCGCAGGATTGAAGAGCGGTAAACTTTTTCGATGCTCTTAACTTGGAACCTCCGAAAGGCATGACAATTCTGTCAAAAATAACACAAAAACATATTTCCCTCGAGAAAATGAAAGATGCAAGGAGAAAGAATGACTAGGAGAACGATAACCATTCGAGAAAACAAGAAAGAATATATGAAAGAAGATGAGATAGCATATCACGGGAGGAAAGCAGTCATTTAAAGAAACATCGAGGTGACGAACGCACTGAATCCAACCAACAATTCAAGAAATCGCAGTCGACACAACTCAATCATGAGTGAATAACCAACGTAATGGGGAAGGAGTATAAACCATACACATCCCTAAAAGCAAACGAAATTGACATCTTAAAACACATATCAAACTGGAAGAATGCCAACTGGCCAACAAGAATGAAAGAGGATTTGGAAGGATGAGATAAGAACATGTATTAATCTTTCCACAAAGAACACGGGCATGATACCGAGAACTGCTACAAATTAAAAGAAGAGATCGACATTGGATCCAAAGAGGACGACTGGACGAGTTTGTCAGCACATCAGATAAACAATTCAAAGTCAAGGATAAAGCGGATGCTATAGCCACGGGATCAAAAGAACGATCAAGGGAATTAATATATGCCCTACACAACATTTGCCCATGAAAGAAGCACCTCCCACCCGAACAGACCTATATCGAAATGCCAACACTAAAAAAGACCTCAACAACAGTGACAAATTCGGCCAACATCAATCGCAAAGGAACTAACAAACTACAGGCAGGGCCAAACGGGGAGCAACAACCACACGAACAAATAATATCATAAATTAGAATAAATAGCAGAGGCACGAGTGCAAACGCAAGGGTAAATAATAAGCAACGAAAGAATAAAAGAAGAAATGCTCCCAATGTAACGGAGCCACTTTAGAAGAACGACTATTGAAAAAGTTGAAAAATTCAATAAAGTTTCATTTTCAGAAACAACGTTTCACAAAAGCAAAACAACTTCATAGCAAAGCTACAGAAAACAATGGGCGCCAAAGCCCCCAAAGAATCAAGATGCAAGTCAAATATTCATGATAAGCTTCTGGTCTAATCAACCAACGAAGCAAAAGTTGGACACCCGGGTTAAACTAAACAACAACTTCGAATCGATTGAGGTGTCGAGTTAACGAAGTAAAAGTTGGATGAACGAGTAACCTGAAAATGACTTCGAGTCAACCAGAGTGTTGCACAAAATAAAGCAAAAGTTGGACACCTGAGTCAAACTAAACAACAACTTCAAATCAGTCGAGGTATTGAGTTAATGAAGTAAAAGTTGGACGAACGAGTCAATTGAAAATGACTTTGAGTCGACCAAAGTATCACACAAAATGAAGCAAAAGTTTGACACCCGAGTCAAACTAAAAAACAATTTTGAATCGACCGAGGTGTCGAGTTAACGAAATATAAGTTGGACGAATGAGTTAACTGAAAATGACTTCGAGTAAGCTAGAGTGTCGCACAAAACGAAGCAAAAGTTGAACACATGTGTCAAACTAAACAACAACTTCGAATCGGCCAAGGTGTCGAGTTAACGAAGCAAAAGTTGGACAAACGAATCACCTAAAAGGAAATGACTTCGAGTCGACCAGGGTATCACAAAAAATGAAGCAAAAACTGGACGCTCGAGTCAAAGAGAAAAACAAAAACTTCGAATCGATCAAGGTGTCGAGTTAACAAAGTAAAGGTTTCAAAAAATGAAACGACTTTGAATCAACTAGAGCATTGCACCTTGAACAGATAAGCCAATTGAACGAAGCAACTTCATATCACGACAAGCTTGGTGAATAATTCAAAGGAGAAAATACGCAATCAAAGCAGCCTTCCACAAACAATTCAGAAAACAACAAGTACGAGATCGAGGCATGCGCACTAAAACATGGGATAAATCAACCTACCGGAAGGGTACTACAAACATCCGTGAAACATCAAATACAAAGAGCAAAATAACGACAATTGAACAAATACGATAAATGAGCTAATTCCATTCATTCAAAATCCGCTCAATTACAAAAGCAGCAATAGAATATTAAGGGGAAACATTTATAACATCATCGATAACATCACCCGCAAGAGCCAGATCAACAACAGGGACTCGCTCTTCAAGAGGAGGATTTCTAGCAACATCCCCAACGACATCTTTCATGTCCTTAAAAAACTGATGCATCAGAGGACGATACTGGGTCAAATCTACACCAAGACCATTGATATAATCAAAAAGCTCAGTCCGACCATCAACAACGCGTTGCCAGTCTACCACGTCCATAACACGGAGTCTATCCTTAACAGAAGCAAACTCACTTCTTACAACGATAAGTTGGCCCTCGGCAGTAGAAAGCTTCGCAGAAGAATCAACCTTGACCTCGTCAAGCAAAGAAAACAATTGCTCTACCATTTTCTCAACAATATCATGATTTTCAGAATGCTTTAACATGGCCAGAGCGATCTCATCATGGAACACCTTCTCAGTAGAAAGCTCCTTCTCCACATCAAGCAAACGTGTGCGGACGCCTACCAGGTCAACTCTCAGAGATTTGAGCGCCGCCACAGACCAATCCCATGAACCTTCCACCTCGGCCAGGGACGCTCGAGAAACTTCAACTGCCTTGGTTCGTTCAGAACATCGCACTTTTAACGCGTCATACTGGTGAAGAACATGGGAGAACACCAGGAGAAACATGGAAAGCTTCCTCTCCAAAGAAACCATAAGACTATGATTGACCTGATGACTCAAACCCGTTACCCCTGCATAAGTGAGATGGGTCGTCCCCTCCATTACGAGTCTAACACCATTCTCAAGGTGAAGGTTCGGATTCAACACGGACATCGGGGGCCTCTGTACCGATCGTCTGTGCCATTCATTTATTAGCTTACGTGCACCATCATGCACACCAAGACGAGAAAACCAACAAAACTTCCCATCCGATTTAACTCGGATCTCCTCATAAGTAGGTTCCTTCCAACTAATCCGTGAAAGAAGAACACGAGGATCAGGTAGTATGGAGGAACCACCACCAGCCATGGCTGGATAAAACAAGGAAACAACACGAGAACCTCCATTACCACCTTGTCGCTCGGCAAAAACTGAGCGAATAATAGCCGAAGGATTCCAGTAGGCTACGGATGGAGGAATCTCCATCCCTTTGTCAGCAATAGGGGAATGAGGAAGTCGAGACTGCAACTCAGAGGCCAGACCCCGACTGTCAAGTTCTTCAAATTGAACAACAGCCAATTGGAGCATCTTGTCATCCAAAGACCGATGATCATTTTCATAACACTTAACAATGTCGAGACCACCATACGTAGAGATAAACCTATTTTTGCCATCATCCAAGGGACAGACGATATCCTTCTCACTCCTCTCTAGAGCCAACCTCAACTCTTTCACCTCCTGTAGAAAGAACCGGTCCTCCCTCGAAGGATCTATGTCCACATAATCTAAATAAAGAGTCGTGCGACACACATAATCAACAAGTCGTTTCTTCTTCGACACACGATCGGAAGATAGAAACAACCGCTTTGACGGACTAACCGGCCTCGCCACTTTATTATTTCTAGAAGGATTGTTAGCAGTATGAATAAGAACGTCAAGATCCGTAACATCAGAGCTCACTTCCGACCAATGACCATTCCATCGCCGACAGTACGGGCATCGATCTCCACAACCTACCTCGCAGTCAACAAAGCCCTTTCAATCTCATTCATGACATACAGGCCACTGCGCCTCACCACGTCGTCAGTAAGATAGGAACTCAACGGGACCACCGAAAGCCCCAAGAAACGATCACTGATAATCTACTCCTCAGCAATCAATTTCATATTTCAATGTTTGAGATGAACTCGGAAAGACCTTATTATCGAAAGACCACGCAAATTGAAGTGGCCAGAACCAACAGACGCATAGAACCTATCCCACGACCAACCCCTGATGTCTTCATTAAGGTTACCAAACATGCAGGAAAATACATAAAACAAGTATGGTTTGACGTCACGTTGAACCCCACCAAGGAATGCAAGATTCGAGGCGTCAAGGAAATACCAAAATAATGACCCTAGCATATGTGGCAACCATGACCCTCCAGCCATTCAACCCCATTTGAGTAGAAGGAATGCCCAAGAAATCCAGATATGACAAGAACAACTCCGGAATAGGGAACCGAAGATCGACATAGAACATGTGAGGATACAATGCGATATATCCTTTCCTCGAGCAACAAGGACTATCATTTTTGTGAGGAAGAACAATTTCAAGGTCCTCAGGCAAAGAATTGTTGGAATAAACAGTATCCAAAGTAGCCTGAGAGGCTTTGTTAAAAAAAAAGTGAGCTTCACAAGCAAAAAGCTGATTACCGGCTAAAATATCATCAGGAGGCATCGTAAACAAGGGAGAACGAACGAGAAAAAAAATGCAGTAGAAGAAAAGAAATAACACAACATATGGCATAAACAAAAAAGAGGAATAGCCACAACACCTTTTAAACGACTGGGAAATGAAGAGACCGCTCATGAAGCAACATACGAAACATAATGGCGCATTAAAAATATGCGAGCAAATGAATAAACAACGATGTAATCGAGACGATCAAGTAGCTAAAAGATATAAAGGTCAGCGCAAAAGCAAAATCAACATACCAACCATCACACAATTAGTGGACATGTCACCATACCCAATAAGTAAAGGGGGAGCAACTAATGATACATCAAAATGGACCGATTATTACGATCGTACACGTGGCATGAAGTTCCATCACGAGAATACAGTGCCCGATCCATTGGGACAACTCATAAAATCCAAAAGGATTAAAGACAATTATAGAGGCCTGGAATAGGCCCACCTCTAAGGAAGTGCAGTCCCGGATGAATCAAAGCCCATATCCAAGCCTGTCACACATTCTCTCATTAAGAAGAAAGATGTTGCACCAAGAAAAAACCATGAAGGGACCTACGCCTCCACGAACACATCTTCATTAAGGATGAGATTGTTATAGAAGCATTTCCTTCCGTTGCGCCTCACCTGCTTAAGTCACGTAGAAAGTTAACTATGACAATTATAAAAGGTAAAAGGAACTTTTGACAAATGTATGCAACTTTAACTGAGTTTTGTCCAGATTTACTTCATTCTTCCAACAAAGTTACTGACTTAAGCATCGGAGTGCCTTCGGCCATAAAAAAGGTGGTCTTTGGCAGTCTAACAGTGGTTTTGCAGGTCAAACTCACAGAAGGACAAATTTTCACCTATCATCCAATTTTCGTGGTAGGTATTACCTAAGATCTATTTCCAAGATGGGTACATGTACAACCTGCAAATGATCTTTAACTAGAGCCTACCAACAAACTACTTCAAAATGGATTTTCATGGCATGCAAACGATTTTTAATAGTGAATGCATTATGATCATAGGTCATTGCCTACCATGCATAGATATGCACTCCGAGATGCACTCACTGAATGCACTTTTAGTTCTTTGCGTACTATAGATATGTAGTAAGAAATGCATATATAGTTAGTGTTGACTTTCCACTTGTTGGTTTAGGGTGTTTGAAACTTGTTCATATCACATGGCTAGTATGGTAGGCAATCAGTGAATGCATTGTGCCTACCATCACTGATAAGGTTTTTACACATTGAACAATTAAAATTACTTTTTCACCACCCCATAGTTTTGATTTTTTTTAAAAATCCAGAGAAATATAGGGAAATCTCAAAGAAAACATATTGTAGAGAGAGTAGTTGTTGCAAATCTAGAAGATGAGATATGAGCACTCAAGAAAGACCTAATGAAGAGCAGTTGAACGAGAAGTCATTGATGAAAAATGATTGAACTGTTGTTCAAAGTGATGCATGTAGGGGGTCTTTGTATGTAACTAAAATGTGAGACCTAGGGGGTTCTAAATGGGAATTCATAACCGGAAGACCTAGTAGAGAAATGAGCAAGGTCATTTTTTTGAACTACCTATCTCGTTTTATGTTCTCTTAATAAGAGTTTTTTTGTCACCTCCTAACATCAAGTATTGGTGTGGTTGGTTGTTTCACCTTTTTATAATTCTTCTTAACCTCTTTCCTATTCAACGTCTTCAAACCACTAGAGTATTGCTCTCAGGGTGTGTTTGGTTGCATAGAATTCTATGTCATGGGAATCCATGAGAGAACCCTTACATTTTAGGCTAAATTGATATATCACTCCACATTTACCATTTTTGACCACCATTTGATTTTGTGATCAATGGTGGGAATGAAAGTCCCATGAACATGAGAATCCTACTTCTTGATGCCCCAAGGCATGTGATTCCCATGTTCATGGGACTTCTATTCTCACTATTGATTACAAAACCAAATGGTGGATGTGGAGTGATACATTAATTTAGCCTAAAATGTAGGGGTACCCTCATGAATTCTCATGGCATATGATTCCATGCAACCAAACACACCCTCAATTTATCTCCTAATTCGGTTCTTCGATTCGCATTTGCTAACAAAATTTATTCTCACCCCAGACCTTCTTCGTCTTCCACCACGCCACAGTGTCAAAAGATAGAATGTGAAACTTAAAAAAACAAAAATGGGGTGCAAATAGATAAAAAAGTTAAAAACCCACATTGACCACCAATAAAATTAGACCCTCCCTAATTCAGCGTAGGCAGATCTCTCATTTCCTCACCATTTCATCCCGTCTCTCTGTTCCCTTCCAATTCGACAAAAACACACAAAAAAGTCTCGAAGCAAGGAATGAAATTACAACTTTTTTTTTTTTTCTTTTTACAAAAACAGAGACAAAATAAGAACCTCAAACAAACCCACTCCGATTTCGCGTCATCTCGTCCCAATCTGCAAAAAAAAATTCATTTTTTTCTTTCTTTCTTTCTTGTGTTCTTGAATCTGCTCTGTTCTTCAGTTTTGTCTTTGTTTTTTTTAGATTTTCTTGTTGTGTCAGGGAAGAAAACAATAAGAATCCGGTTTAGGTTTTTTTGTTTTGTTTTGTGTTCTTTTTCTTCTTATTTTCTGTCTAATTAATGGTTGGTTTTCTGTTCTGAAATTAGGGTTTTACTCTCTCTATCTCTCTTAACGAAGTATCGATCTTCGGATCTTCAAGCTTCTTCAGTGCCTGCAATATAATTCAACTGTAAGTTCTCTTTCTTTCAATTTTTACATGTTTCTGAGCAATGGGGTTTTCTTGTTCATGGGTTTGAAGCAATGCGGGCGCAGAATTATTAGGGTTGATGGAGTAATTTGAGGTGTTACTTTCTAATGGGTGTTGACCTATAGGTCACCCAGTTGATAGGTTATGGGATCCTTAAAAACCCAGCTCGCCTTCCAGAAAAAAAAAAATTTGAGGTGGGAAATTTTGGGTCTCAATTAGTTTATTGTTATTTTGTCTCTGAATCTATGCATGAATCTGTGGTGATTCCTCCTTTTGAACTTAAATTTAATGAGCATTTGCTTTATGTATTCAGACTCTTCTTAGTTTTGTTTTTATATTTGATGTTTTGGTTTTGCATGTTTGCCCATTTGATAAAATCTTTATTTATTTATTTATTTATTTATTGTTTTTGTTGGTTTTCACCCATATGTTCAGTTTTTTTGGTTATTGAGCATGAAACACAAGCTACTTTATATATTTGAATTTGTTATATACAATAAATGTCAGGATTTATTATGTAAATAAGATATTTTAGTGTTACGACGAAGTTGCAAAGAAGATTAATAACAATGAATTAGTAGGATACCTGGAATGTTATTGTTATATATAATTTCTTTTCCTATATATATATATGGAAAAAATGAAGTGTCATAAGAATCTGTTTCGTGTGGGACAAGTGTGTTTTACATGTGTTATACATAATACATCTGAAATTTTTGCAAAAAATGAAGTGTCAAACAATAATCTGTCTCTTGTCGGACGGGTTTCCCACTCTTTTTCAAAGTGTCTGCGAAACCTAGCTGTCTATCTAAGTCCAAATAATGAGGAATTGGGAACTCAATGAAGTAATTTTATTTGGTTAATTCTGCTTTTTCTTTTATGTTGATTTTTTCATTTCATGTTTCATTTCAGAAGATTTGTACTTATACCATGCATATGTCTTGATTCAAAACTTCTGTATCGAGATTTGAACTCTTGAAACTGACTTAGTACTCTCTTATAACATGTTTCACGTCCTTCTCCCTTGGCAGTGGTCAGCAGATATTTTCTATATCTTGTATTGGCTAATACTGAACTGGATGTTGCTTTCATGACCAGGTTTTCAATATAGGGCCGGGTTGAACTGAAAATAAGACTATGTCTACACAATATCCTGTACTTGGCAACCGAACAATAGATCAGTGGAAGGTGGTGGAGTTGAAGGAGGAGCTCAAGAGACGGAGTCTCACAACTAAGGGGTTAAAGGATGATTTGATAAAACGCTTGGCGGAAGCACTTCGCATTGAGAGGGAAGCACAAAAGGATGAGGATGTAATTAATAATGAAAAAGGTTTTGCTAAGGAAGATGGTGATAGAATTAATGTTGAACCAGAACCTCAGGTTAGATTTGAAGATGCCAAGGCTAAATTGTTCGAGAGTCCAATAGTTGATGATAGTAGAGACCATTGTGAACTTGAAACTGAGAAGTTGGAGCAGGAAGGTGCTGTTCTTGATAAAAGTTCCTTCAAGCTGGATCAGGGAAAAGTTCAGGATGACAAAATATTGGATTCTAGTGAGACTACCGAGCCAGCCACCCAGCAAATTGTTCTTGATGACAAAATATTGGTTTCTAGTGAGACTACTGAGCCATTCACCCAGCAAATCATTCCTAATGATCCCATGGAAAGTGAAATAATAGATAGCAAGAGCATGGCCTCAATGCCATCTGGTAGTGAGGAGTCGCAGAAGAATGAAATCAAAGTAGGGGAGGAGGATCCGAAGCCTCCCAATGAAGATGCTGCGCTCAATGTTTCTAATCCAGCCAACCAGGTATCTGAGGCCAGCCCTACTTTAGGGTTTCGAGTAAAGTCTGATTCTATTTCAACTTCTTTGTCAATTAACGAAAAGAATGAACTAAAGGATAATTTGAATACTGATAATTTCCATATAGAGCTAGATAAGGTTAAGCCAGAGATGGTGCAACCATCATCCAGCGATGTTCCCCCAGATAGTGGAGATATACATCCACTGGATGTTCACGAGCCATCTGAGAACCAGGGCTCTTTGGAAGAGAGAGATGAACCCAGTTCTGGAAATGTGGATATTAGCAATAAAAATGATAATACAGATGGTGTTTTCTCGGAAAAGTTAAATTTAGATCGCAGTTCAGGGGACGATTCTATGGAGGAGGATGTATTAGAGAGTAAGCAGGTTGATTCAAATAATGACTGTGAAGTGGGAGATAGGAGCGAGCCAAGTGAAGACCTTGCTTTAAAAGAGGAGAATCTTGTTAATGTTGCGAGAGCTGGATTCTCCGCTGACAAGAAAGATTCGGTTGCTCAAAATAAGAGCAATATTTCTGCGCCTTCTGAGAAAAGAAAAATTGAAGGTAAACTTTCTACACTCTGTTACTCGTATTTAAATAGTTTTACTTTGTGATACACACTACTGAAGTGTACTGTAAACTGTTGTCTGTTAATTATGCGAATCAATTGTTTAGTTTGCTGTCATTTTAGCTCATGATTATGGAATGCAGTTTTGATTGTTTTTCTTGGTTGGTTCAAACAACTGGATAACGTTGATGTTTATGCTGATATGGACTTGTCCCCATTTTTTGTGTGTTTTCTAGTCAGCATGTCTTATCCATACACTTGACCATGTCATTGTTACATGTATTGACACCTTTCCAAAGAATTCTTTGAACAAAACTATTCCATTTTGTTGGCTATAGATGTGAAAATGCGGATATGTAAAAGAACACTTTTGGTTACGCCTTTGTTACTTTTCGATTTAGCTAGCCTTTTCTCTAATGTCCCGATAAATTAGTTGCAAATTTCTTTGGATTTAAAGTTTCTTCAGGATACCCCATGTCACACTTAATGTTTTTAGCAGCCTCTCTAAGATGAATCTCCTATCCAATGCTCTCTCTGGTCAATCCTTTCTAGACTTGAACCTAAATAATATGACATGGAACTAACTTTCAGATCACTCATTTCCCTCCCTTAGTTTATGCTTAACATTTCCAACTTGCCAAAACTTCAACGATAGATTTGGGGAAGGGCCACGGAACTCCAAATCCGAGGCTGTCTGTGCATAAAAAAAAGGGAAATAACCATACCAAGATATAAGGGGGAGGAAGTTAACAGGGATAATGAATGGATAATTTGACCTTTTGTTTTTCTCAAAATTGTAAACATCATTTTCATGGGGTGGATAAGGAATATTTTCCGATTGTGAACTAAAATGATTACAACCATCATCAACCTCAAATGTTCACTTTTTCCTCTCTATCTCCTCTCCTATCTTTGTTTTTGATAATTTTATTTGGATTTCTCTTTTCATTTTCTTTTGTATCGGACAAGGCCTAGTGTCCAATGACAGTTAGTTGATTTGTTTGCGAACAACTGTTGATCTTACTTCCTTCGATTTCCATAGAAAAAACAAAATATATAAACCTGAACTCTAAAGTATCCGAATACTCTGGTTGTCCTGGCCATCACTTGGTAGAGATCATCTTACTCATAGCATCTCTAGTACCCAATCTTGCATGTATGTACATTGTCATGTCTCTTACCCTGCCTTGTGTCTGTGCAAGCACCTGCTCTATGATGCACAGGATCACGTTTTTCATTTGTCTGTTTTAATGTAAGTTACGTGGTTAATTGACTTGCCAATTATTGGCAGCTAGGAACTGTGTGATCTTATTAGGGAGGATTTGCACAATAGTTTCGCTCTGCTTTTGCAATTTGAGTAGAATGTTATCATTTTTGGTAGTTAATAATATGATCTTGCAGTTTTTAGTTGGGTACATTATTGGATCATTATACTGAAGCTTAGGTTACAACTATATAGATTAAACTTCTCATGATCTCATCTATTTAATATTTTGTTGGTGCAGATCAAGAGCCAATCAAGGGCAGTGAACCTCCAAAGAGGCAGCGAAGGTGGAATTCAGAAAGTGTTAAAATTCCTGAAATAAAGTCCTCAGGTCTCACCCCTGTAACAACACCGAAGGATGCATTCCAGTCCAGTATCCCCAAGCGCAACTTTTCTAGATCGGACTCGACACTTAACGGTGGAGACACACCAAAGGAGCGTGTTGGTAAGATATTATAACTCGGTGTTCTGAATTGTAAATGCACCACATTTATTTTGTATTTTAATCTTGGATTGCTCTGTTTCATCTTGGCAGTTCCACCATCGCAGAAATCTCCTAGCAACTCTCTCAGGATTGATAACTTTCTCAGGCCATTTACCCTGAAAGCTGTACAAGAGCTTCTTGGTAAAACTGGTACAGTCTGCAGTTTTGGATGGACCACATTAAGACCCACTGCTATGTGATGGTATGCCTTTCTTTTCCGTATCCTCTATTTCCTCTTTTCTTAATCTTGTCACCATGTTATTTATTTTATGTTATGGTGCATTTGCATGAGTGGAAATCAAGTTTGTATATAGAAAGTCTATTCAACGTCCTTCGGCAAGCTTGAATCGAGTAAATTTTTTTTTATTGATAAGCAAGACATACTAGAGAATTGTATTAAAATGGCAACCACGAGTGAGATGCTCGTGGAGCCAAGAAAAGGAGGCAAGAGATATAACCAAAACAACACTTGTATCTTTGTTGAATATTAAGCATATGAAGATCACACCTTTTGCTTTTTAAAATTTTTGATTTTGTCTTTCTGGATTACCTGCAAACTTGCAACAATCAGCTGGTACTGAATCCAGTTTCCCTTCAAAGGTACAGTTCTATTTTTCCAATGGTTGGCCCCCTGAATAAGAGAAATCCCTAGTAGGAAATCTACCCCTAAACAGTAATCACAAGCACTTCATCTCCTCAGAAAGGACACAAAAAGAACAGGTGGTTGATTGTTTGTTGATCATACCACAAAGGCTGTACTTGTTAATGAGCCACTGACCAGATGAGAAAGTTAGTTCTAGGGGAGAAGATGGAGACATGAGTTTTGTTTGAGGTAGGAGCTGGCCACTGTCATTCAAATCAAACGGGTTTAAGCCTGTCATCCAACCGAATCGGGAAGGCAAGCTCCCATTCATACAAACTTGTGCCCATATCATCCGAAGGAATGAAGAACTGTGACATGGCACCAGTCTGCCTCAAGGAGATGCTGATCAGATTTTGGAATCTGACTTTTAATATTTTTTCAACGAACCAAAATTTGAAGCTCATTACCGACAAGTCATCAAAAACTTAAGACTGCCTTTATGTTCATAATTTCCGCTTTGGTTTATCCAAAATGTGATAGATAGGTCAATGGAAACCTCGGTAAATCGTCAAGATGAAAACGTAGGGTTTGTCTGACTGTTGATTTGACTTTTTTGGTACTGAATTCGCTGCTTCTCTTATTTGTCAATTTATATTTAAGTTGAGCACAATTTTACAAAGTCAATTTGGAAATTCAGTATACAATTTTTATTTTGTTTACATTTGGGTTTACTATCTGCTTATCATAAATAAAATCTTTTGCAGTTTTCTTCAGTGGAAGAAGCTACAAAGACTAGGAATGCTGTATACAACCTACAATGGCCTACTAATGGAGGAAAACTCCTGGTTGCTGATTTTGTTGACCCACAAGAAGTGAAAATACGAGCTGAGGTGCCTCTTCAGTCTCCCGTAACTCCTAGTAACATCAAGACCACACCACCCTCAGCTCCATCTCAACTACAGGCCTCACCTCGCCAACATGTCCCCAAGCAACATCTTCCTGCCCCACCTTTGCTCCCCACACCACCAGCACTGTCTGATCCGCCTACAACAAGGGAACGTCTTCCTCCACCACCACCAGTAACAAAATCTGATCCACCAAGGGAACGACTTCCACCGCCGCCTCCACTCGCTAGGAAGCCAGATCCACCGATTGTCACCCTTGATGATATATTCAGGAAGACAAGGGCTACCCCTCGAATCTACTATCTACCTTTATCTGAAGATAAGGTTACAGCGAAGCTTGCTACACAGCGCAAAAGCAATAAGTAAGGTTTGTTATCTACCAAGTGGCTTTACTTATATCATGATAGTTTGATTAGTAGGTGTTTACAGAGTTAATAAGCTACGCTATCTTTGCAGGTATGAAGAGTTTGTTGTGATGACTGAATGAAGTCTGTAGAGGAGGTTTGTGCTATGGGTTGGTTTCATTTTTCAGTAGAGATATCTAAGCTGTATCTGAGAGACTTGCTTCATTTGGATTAGATGGTAGAGTTTTAACTTGGATTCTTAACATCTTTTTCGTTGAGAGGATTTAGCCAGGATTGATATGCTACTTTTTTCTATATTTGATAAATATACATTGGTTAGGAGACTATCTTGAAGTTGCCTTGAGTATCATTTTTGTTTTTATTATTTACAATCTAAATGAATGGTAATGTGATGGCAAAGCCCTAAATCTCAGGCACAGTTGATCAAAGGGAGCAGTGAGAGACTGAGAGTTGCATCTGAAGTTCCTTGTCAATCCTGCCATTGGGTGTCATTGATAACTACTGTGAATCTATTATAGATTTGTAATAGTTGAAAATTAGCTTCAAAGCCAAGCCACTGGCCCTTGTAGCAAACAGTGGCCCTGGTACGAATCCAAGGCTAGAAGACTAAATTTCTTGCTTGCAAGTGAAACAGATTGATGGACAATAGTATCATATACCTTGTGGCAACGTTTAATGTCAGAAGTATTTTCTGAAAGGAGGTTATTCATGTTTGCAGTGGAGGCTTCCGTCCGAACATTCCATTGTTTAGTACTAAAATCAGAGTACTGCTAAAACTTCACGAAGTGTTTCTTAATCCCCTACATCTAATTCAAGAACAAAAACCCAAAAACAATATGGTCATTGGGTCTTTGGAAACAAAAAAAAAAAAAAAAATCCTTTTTATTCATTTAATCATTTTAGACACCGAAATCTGAATGACAAGATTGCAAGCATTTGCAATTTGATTAAGAGAAACATTCTATTGCTTTGATTACAAACCAACGCCAATCCAAGTAGCAGTTAGTTCTAGGCCAGAAAAGGTAGCAGTTAGTTGAGGCCAGAAAATGTCACAGATAATTACATTACCTTCTTCACGAGCAAGGTCACGTCCCTCATTACGAGAATGTACTCTAGTGTTCTAGTCTCTAGAGCAAGTGATTAGCTACGACACTTGGTGCATTTTCTCAAGGGAGTCCCTAAAGTTCATGAAACACCCAACAAAAATTGTTGAGTCTATTTCATTTGGTTTTTTTTAGTATACCTAGTAAGAGCATACCTAGAACTCAACCTCAAATTCAAAAGCCTGGAACCGTTTTGGTCAGAGCTCATCCACCACATTTTGACCATCTCCAGTACATTGAGGGTCGGTGCGGTTAAATAGGTTGCGAAAAGGTTACTTACACCACAAATATTGTCTCTTAGGCTCTTAGCAGAATAATTCTTGTGCGTGACTTTCAACTTTTTACAGTTTGGCACTTTGGCTTTCTAAAATTAGTCATTGTGCCCAGCATGTGACTTTGACGTGGCTACACCTAAGTGGAATCGATCCATACTATTTTTGGTAATGAGTTGAATTAAAATCTCAAACGCAGTAGTATGAAAAATTGCAATCTTTAAAGCTCAATCAATCCAAATTTGGATTTTGAGCTTGCCGATTAAGACTGAGTAGTGAGTACCGTATCAGACCCAAAATATTTTAGCCCATCACCCTCTCAGTTTGGGATCATTTCATCCCTAAACCACTTCATTCTACTTCCACTTATCTCTCTCTCAAAAACCCTAAATAAATTCCAAACTCTCTCTCTGTTTTTAAACTGCCCACTTGTTGCTCCCCTCTAGGGTTTCCAGGCCGATTCACAAACTTCCTCGTAACAGCGTCTCTTTGGATTCTCTGCCACAATGATGGCAGCCAAGAAAACTGTACGACCCCATCTTCTTTTTCACACGCATTAGCGTTTCCACAACGCCCATTGTCTGATATGTTCTTTATTTTGCAGAAGAAGACTCATGAGAGCATCAACAACAGGCTCGCGCTTGTGATGAAGAGTGGCAAGTACACTCTCGGATACAAATCCGTCCTCAGCTCAGAACCTCTAAACAGGCACGGATCTACGAGGGGGCGAGTGGGGGCTTGCCCCCACTGACTTTTGAGAATTTTTTTTTTTTTTTTTTTTTTTTTTATAATTTATTTGTCCCCAAATTAGTTTTTTTTATGTACCCCTCTATTATCACTTTTCACTTTAACCATGACTTTATCTTTCAAATCATGTACATATCAAATTCAAACGAGTTATTCTAGACAGCTCGGGTAGACAGCCTGATTTGCTGCCTCGGGGCCAAAATACAAATTTGCCCCCCCCCCCTTTAAACAACTTTTGGAGAAGGTATTTAAAGAGGGGGGGGGCAAACTTGTATTTTGGGCCCCCCAGGCAGCCTCTCCCAGACTGTCTAGAATTTGAGAATTCAAACTATACTTTTAGAGTTAGAGATAGAGGTTAAATCCCTCAAATATCTCAAAAAACAGAAATTCTAGCGATTCTTCCCTGCTTGGGGCGGGGGCGAAAATACATTTTTGCCCCTCTTCTTTAAACACATACTTCAAAAAAATGTTTTAAAGAGGGGGCAAAAATGTATTTTCGCCTCCCAGGCAGGGAAATCAGGCTGGTTTCCCAGACCAGCTAGAACTGCTTCTCAAAGAAACCAAAATTCACAGTTTCTTCTTCATACTCCATCGATTGGATAAGATGAGGGAAACCCCTATATTTCATCATCTTCAAAGATCTATAACTATTGAGTTATTTGAGCTCATCTTCACAAGATCCAGTAGGATCCAAACCACCTTATTCTTCTTCTTCTAGGTACCAGATGCCTTCATTAATCACTGTGTTGGTCATCTCCACAAAAAAAATCATAAGCAACTCAATCTCTTCCTCATTTTCTTCATGTAGTAGTAATGAATGATTCAAACCCTTCTCTTCTGTTGTGTTTCTATAAGTAGTAATCATCTTCAATGTCTGTCTTTGTTGTACTCCCCTTTTTGCTATAGTACTAATCAATGAATATAGTAGTAATTCTACATGGCCTGGGTCCCCCTGCTTGGTTTGCTGCCTGGGAGGCAAAAATACACTTTTGCTCCCCCTCTTTAAACACCTTTTCCAAAAGGTTGTAAAATAGGGGGGCAAAAGTGTATTTTTGCCTCCCCAGACAGCAACCTCGCTGGTTTTTCTAGGCCAGGAAGAATTTCGGATTAAAAAAAAAATTCATGTTAAAATAACTAATTTTTATATTATATTTAATTAATTATAATATCACTCCGCCCCCCCTCGACAAAAATCCTGGCTCCGTCACTGCCTCTAAAGGTCAGATTTTTTACAAATCATATTTAGTATTTACTAGAAATTAAAATGTCTTAGTTAGAACAATATTCTATTTTAGAGAATATTAGTTTGTTTTGAATTAGAAGTTATTGTTTGATTAAAATTAGGTTTGAATTAAATTAAGAAGTATTATTTTAGGGAATATTAGCTTATTTTGAATTAGGAGGTATTGTTTGATTAGAATTATGTTTGAATTCAATTAGAAACTATTATTTTTGCTTTCAGTTATAAATACATGTTTAGGCAAGCAATACAAGTTTTTATTTTAGTTTATTGGTGGTTGATCCCCAATCAAAGGATCTAGGTGGTTTGATCTCCAATTAAAAAGTCAAGGTCTTTATTATATGGTATCAGAGCATCATCGATTCTGAGCCAATTTTTTTTTTCCTTGTTACTTCGTTCTTCACCTTCAACAACACCCTCTGATCTCACAGATCTTAATCCCCAAAAAAAAAAAAAAAAAAAAAACCCTCGCAACAGCAACCGCCCTTCCTCGCAACCGTCGTCACCATCACCTTCATCGATTCAGCAACCCAATCGATTCAGAGCTTCATCTTCGACTAAGAGCATCATCCGATTTCAGAGCTTCGTCCAATTTCATCGCATCTTCAACGCGTCTTCATCCAATTTCAGCACATCTTCATTGCCATACAACCCAATTTTAGCGCATCTTCATCGCCATTCAGAGCTTCGTCCAATTTCAGAGCATTATCCCCAGTCCGTCCCTTAAATTTTTTTGGGATATTCAAACCACAAAAAAAAAACCATCCAATTTCAGCGCATAATGACGGTTGCTGAATTACAAGAGCAAGTCGATGAGCTTACTTACTGCTCAAGTTACTGGGATTTCATCCCACCTCCACACACTTGAGACCACTAATGCCACTATTCTAGAGGCGTTAAGGAATCTTCAGCCATATCGTCTGGCACCATACGTTCAACCGAATCAACAACGGCCAATTATTCCTATTTATGGCAAGGGCCTTCGTATTGATTTACCCCGTTTCGACGGAACTGATCCGTATGGTTGGTTATTTTAGGCCGAGCAGTACCAGAAACTCAACGGCCTTTCCAGCGAACAAATGCTTTCCATTGCCGCTCTTCACCTTCAGGGTGATGCCAACTCTTGGTATCGATGGATTCGCCAATCACTGGGCGCATTAACTTGGAAACAATTTTCGAAAGCTCTTTGCTCTCGCTTTGGTTCCCGCGAACATATCGATTCGTGTAGTTCTCTTTCCAAGTTAGTACAACGAGGCACAGTTCGCTTATATTTTATCGAGTTCGAGAAGCTATCTAATTTGGTGCCCGATTTGTCTGAATCTCATCAGATGAACATTTTTCTATCGAGTTTGCGTGTTGATATTCAAGCAGGAGTTAAGATGTTACACCTTACCAGTATTTACACATGCTTTGCCATTAATGCTACTCGATCTATAGGGCCTGTCCAAAATTTTGCTAACCCTGTGCCTGCTACAAATCCTTCAACGCATGTTACTAGTATCCCACCAGGTGTTAAACGCTTGTCATTGGCTGAACAACAAGAACGTCGTGCCAAAGGACTTTGCTTTAACTGCGATGAAGTATATAAGCGTGGTCATCCCACGTTTTGCTTTAACTGCGATGAAGTAACTGCGATGAAGGACTTTACTAGTATCCCACGTTTTGCTCCTCGAGGGTAATAAGGAAGAAGAAGACGATTCTGATGTTGACCCTCCTGTTCTGGATCATACTTTATCTGAAACTCCTCTAGGGATTTCTCTTCATGCTCTTCTTGTGTCCCCACGGCCTGAAATCATGCGTATCACTGGACAATTAAAACACAGGACTGTCACTGTCCTTTTTGACTCTGGTTCAACTCATAATTTTTTGCACCTGTCTTTTGCCAAACAATGTGGGTTTCCAATCCACAAAGATGATGTTTTACGCGTCATGCTTGCGGATGGTGGCCAATTGCATAGTCCAGACTTTTGTCGGGATGTTTTCCTTAAATTACAAGATTATAAGTTCCACGACCACTTCTTACTTCTGGGTATCACTAGATGTGATGTGGTTCTAGGTGCTGAATGGCTTCGCTCTTTGGGTATTATTACTGGGGACTTTTCCAAGCTGTTTATGACATTCTCGGTGGCAAATCGTACTTATACATTAATTGGCGACAATTCTCGTATGGTCATGTTCATGGATAGTACCCCGGTCCATCGTTCTTTACGACAGGAAAGTCACGGCATTCTTTTACAGTTAACTCAAGAAGTTGACCTGGGCGCTTCCATTCCAGCCGTTATTTAGCCACTATTTGCTGAATTTTCGGATGTCTTTGGCAATCTCAACACCCTTCCCCCTGCTTGAGCACATGATCACCATATTCTGATTTTACAAGATGCTTCTCCAGTAAATGTTCGGCCATATCGTTATCCTCACTTTCAAAAGGCCAAAATTTATAAAGTTGTATCTGAATTGAAGGCTACAGGCCTTATTCGAATTAATACCAACCCTTATTCTTCACCGGTTCTCTTGGTTAAAAAGAAGGATGGTTCTTGGCGCATGTGTGTTGACTATCGAGCCCTTAATATAATCCCTATTAAGGACCATTTTTCAATTCAGCTTGTGGATGAATTATTGGACGAACTGCACGGCACATCGGTGTTTTCTAAGCTCGATTTACGTGCAGATTACCACCAAATTTGGGTTCATGAACCGGATATTTCCAAGACGGCTTTTCGCCCATATGATGGTCACTATGAGTTTTCTAACATACTTGATCTTCCGGTTGCGTCTTATATCCACCCCTTCCATGTTTCTCTTTTAAAGAAGTTAGGTAATGGTATTACTTCGAACCCAACTTTCCCTACTCTTGCCAATGAACCCTCATGGGTCTCGGAGAAACTACATGCTGGCTGATCAAGTGGACCGACCGTCCTGTGGAAGAAGCTACTTGGGAAGACTACGAGTAGTTTCGAGTACGTTTTTCAAATTTTCAGGCTTGTGGACAAGCCTTGTTTCAGGCGGCGTGGAATGTTAGGCTGTCAATCCTATTTAGTATTTACTTGAGATTAGAATGTTTTAGTTAGAACAATATTCTATTTTAGGGAATATTAGCTTGTTTTGAATTAGGAGTTATTGTTTGATTAGACTTAGGTTTGAATTCAATTAGGAAGCATTATTTTAGGGAATATTAGCTTGTTTTGAATTAGGAGTTATTGTTTGATTAGAATTATGTTTGAATTCAATTAGGAAGTATTATTTTTGCTTTAAGTTATAAATACATATGATGTAATAGAGTTTAGGCAAACAATACAAGTTTTTATTTTAGTTTATTGGTGGCTGATCCCCAATCAAAGGATTTAGGTGGTTTGATCTCCAATCAAAAGGTCAAGGTCTTTATTACCATGTGATTGGTTGGTTTTCATTTTTTTTATATTTTTTTGTCGAATTTGTGGTTTTGTTTGAAATTGATGTTTTTGGTTGATTTGGGTTTGTGGGGTTTCAGGGAAACTGATCATCATTGCAAACAATTGCCCACCTTTGCGGAAGTCTGAGATCGAGTACTATGCCATGCTTGCCAAGGTTGGAGTTCACCATTTCAATGGAAGTAAGTGAACCCCCCACTATATCTATTTTTATTGTTTAAGTTAGAAATGCGATTGATTGGATTGAATATAGCTTCAAATAAGGGTTGTGGTTGTTGTTCTTGAGGTTTCTTTATTCAATTTTGTAATTTAGTAGTAGAAGTTATATAGAAAGGAAAAAATCAATGCACTTTGTTTGTTGTGAACTAGGGTATTTCTCGTGCCATTGACACAATAAAATTTTTTATTCTACTTTATTTTTCTAGCATCAACACTCCATTATAATTTGTCAAAACTTATTAAGTCTTATTCTACTTTAGTTTTCATCTTTCATACTTATATGCCTAATCACCACCATCAACAATTAAAAAAATATATATATCAAAATTTTGGGTATAGAAATCGAACTCATGCACTCTTATTGGGGATTGATTGAAGGTAAGTCATAAATGCCAACTTTAAATCCTACCCATTAGATGAAACAAATCTCAACCATGAACTATGTTTATCTACAAACCCATCTCTTGGTCCTTTAAGTTCTACATGATCCATTAGATCTTTATGTTTGGATAAATCTCAGCCGTCTTTTATCTCCTATCTCGAATACAATTCTGATTTGTAATATAGATAGTCGACCTTGTAAAATGCTCATATGAAATATATTTTACAATGAGAGGTATTTTAACTCTTATTGAATTTTAGATTTGATTACTGTTGTGTTTTCACCTTGATATGAGTAGATTTATAGTAGTTAATGATGGAGAGCGCAAGCTGTTGCCATAAGTTAGTAGCATTTGGATGTTCATTGTATAAGTGAATACATTTGGTCGAGAGTTCAAACCCTAAAACCTAGCCCATGAACATCTAAATCAGAGATTATTGGAGGAGCTTTATAGAGAGTGGGTGAAGATTTCCTAAATTGAAGACTAATGCAGTCTCCTTTGTTTGTTCTAATGCAATTGTTTTGTTGATTAAAAAAAAAGTGAGTGAATAACTCTGAAGACGACACCAGGTGATGAGATCAGATGTCTAATTCTCACGACGGTCTTCTGATGAGATACTTTGTGTGTTTTATTGATGCAACAAAGATCCAAGTTTCTGATGGTTTCGTTGTTTTCAGTAAAAAAAAGTAAATATAATAAGATACCTTTAGAAGAAATTCTGAATTTTCATCCACAAATGTAGAAATGAAATACCGTTGGAGGGCGTCTTTTAGGATACTGTTGGAGATGCTCTTATTTCTCTTCATTTCACTTGACGTACATCCATTCTCAATGGTCATATCCATTTGTGTCTGTTTTTCTCTGGATGCTACTTTAGTTGGTTGTTAAAGAAAATCACTAGGCATTCTGAGATGTTGCCAGGAAGAAGAGATAATCCTTGACATAGCTTGCCAGTTATTGGGATAGATTAAAGCACCATATTTGGTGATTTAAGGATGCTTCGAGTCTTTCTTTTGAATATAATTTCAACAATTTGTAATTTTTCTGAAGTCGCACAAATCATATTTCTTGAAGTGAATAAGATTTTTTTGTTGGAAGATTGGATAGGAGTTTTGTTGCTTGGAATTTTGGGATTATTGCTTTTTGAGATTGTCTTGGAGGTTTAGTTCGAGTTTCTAGAAGTGTGTTTTCAGATGTTCTACCATCTTGCAGGTGAAGGTTAGATATCAAGAATCTTTAGTCTTCATATCCATAGGGCCCTTTTCTTACTACCATTTCAAGGAAGAGCAGAAAGCATATTTCATTTTGTAATGGAGTACCATCTTTGTTTCTATTAGAAGAGATGTGTTTATTGGTAAGGAAATTCTTGTAATGGAGTGCCATCTCTACTGGGGATTAAAGTATGTTGGATTTGGGCATATTGCAATATATCAAGGTTGCATATCATCAGAATCGCCAATTTGAAAACAAGTAGTTAGTAACTAATATGTACTGGAGAATCATTGCGAAGTCTTCCACCATTATGGATTATATGGGATTAATTAGTCAACAGAACGATGTGAGAATTTTGGCAGTAGAGCATTCATACCATGAAGAATTTTAGGTTGAGAAGTAAATTTGTTTAATTTAAAGACACAATAAGGAAATCCAATGATCTCAAGGTAAGTTATCTTAAAGGAGCTGTTGACTATCTTGTATGCTTCCATATGTTATTTGTTAGTCTTTGTGTTTTGAAATAGAAAAGGTTTTTGAGGAGGTTGCTTGAGGTTGTAAAAGTTTTGAGAAGTCCATGATATACCTATTTGTGTAGCGTTGTTCTTGCATTAAAGGAATAAATGACTAATAAGTTAGAACTCGGAAGCCTCAATTCATGTTGAGGAAGTAATGCGAAGTTGTGAACACCTAAATATCCCATATCAATCCAAAAAATAGTTGGTAAGGTAATTGAAAACCTTTCAATTTTTTGTTTCGCTCCTTGTGGGGGTTATAAATGGTAGAATTTCCTGAGGTTTTTTTTTAAAATTATTTAACTGGGACCATTTTTTATTCTTGCAGTACCCCGTTGCTGTTCCAGATCTGTTATTGAACCCTATTTTAGGTCATTTTTTCTTACATTTATTGTGGTTATATTACTTGCAGTGGCCCTAGTGATCTATTTTTATAGTAGCACACTTACAAAATCCTGTCCTGTATCAGTTTATTTTGCTGCAGTTTTGTTCTCCTATATTTTTTGTGCTTTTGTGAAGATATATTTATTTTTACCATTTTTTTATTGATATTTATGGTGGTTATACTGGTGAATTAGCATTTCCAACCAGCAAAGTATCTAAGTTCATTGGGGACATAAAGATTGCCACCTAGCACATGTTACCAAAAGGTGCTAAGATTTGTGTATTTCTTTCTCAGATAACGTTGACTTGGGCACCGCATGTGGGAAATACTTCCGTGTGTCATGCCTTAGCATCATTGATCCAGGTTATTAGTCTCTTTGCTTCGGAACTTATGCTATTAAGCATATAATTGCAATGAATGCAGGATTCTCCTTTTACTTAAATTGATTCATGGTTGATTTTGCAGGTGATTCTGACATCATCAAAACATTACCTGGCGACCATTAAGCAATGAGTGTCTGAGAAGCCCCCCAGTAGAAGTATAATCATGATCATTGCTTCTTTAGACAAAACAAGATAATTTTGTTATTGATGTAGGCGTGTGGTTATCTTTTTTTTGAGCAAACAAGGGGAGCATAGTTTACTAATTTTTTTGCGGCATTTGGAATTTCAAATGACAACATATTGATCTTATTGAGATTTTATATGATTGCCGTTTCAGTTCTCTATTAGAAATCTTGGATGAGTCTCAGGGGCGATTGTGTCGTATGGTAATCTTGTTACTTTGATGATTTGATATTTGCTAGTTTTACCCTTCATTTCTGTTGCACATTTGGTGCTGTGATCCACACTTGGAAACAGCCTTATGCAGGGTGGTTTTATTAGGTGGCAGTGTAGGCGCTCTTATTTATAGGCATATGCCTTTCTCATAGCAAATCAGGATCGCACTAAGCCTTTATTTTCACTGACTTCAGATTTTCTTTAAAATTTAGGACGGGAACTAAAGAAGATGGAGATTAAAGATGAGCTGTTTTAGCTCATTATAGCAAACACAATTAGGGATGGCAACGAGGCGGATTGGGACGGATTTGAGGAAATTCATCCCTACCTCGTTGGGGATTGCGGGTTCTCGAATCCGCCCTGTATATCTGTTTATTCTATTTTTTTAAATTTACCCTTGCATCGGATGGATTGGCGGATATCTGTTCCACTCCAGATATCCATTTAAGATCAGATTCCTAGTGGATGATGGATCCCCGCCCTGATCAACTCAACACACCCCAAATATTTTTTGGCTGTGTTTAATTTTTACAGCAAACTGTAAATCTGTAATGCCGTAAACCTGTATAATTCAGTGTATACTGAATGATTTATAACCTGTATAAACCTGAATGATTTATAACCTGTATAACTCAGTCTTAAATCTATATAAACACATTTCAGTTATAACAAAATATAACATAAACCAATTACGTTCCACATAACAAAATAACAAACTAAATCTTAGTGGGTCAGTCTATTATTAAACATGAACTTCAAGGAGTTGCGGCAGGGATGCAATTAGCAACGTCAAAAGGCTTTAAAAAGTTAGCAATTAGCACGGATTCCATCTTAGTGCGTGATTACTTGACGAAAGCGAGACAAATTGCATGGAATTTGAGACACGTCATCAATAAGATCAAAAGACTGTTGGCCGCACTGGAAGAATTCACAATCAGCCACGAGTATAGAGAAACTAATAGTGTCACAGACAGACTTGCTAGCCTTCACCCAAGCTCAAAATTTCTCAAAGTTACACCGAGCTCGTTTGCTCAAGATTTGAAAGACATTGTACATGAAGATAGATACTCTCGAATGTAACTTGACCTTCTTTTTTCAGGTTTAGGGATCCTAAATAACCCCCGCTGCTTTCCAAAAAAAAACAAACAAACAAACAAAATCTTACACAAGTATTACATATTTTGTTGTCACAATAGTTTAACAAAACAATAACTTAATATGTTTGACAACAAGTTAATATGTTCGACAACAAGTTAAATTATAAAATGTTGTAAAGCAAAATGATGATCACCAAAAATCCCTCATCACACTTTGCTTTTTTGTCGTTACAAAAACTTGAACAACTTGAATTTAAAAAAAAAGAAAAAAGAAAATTCTAAGTTAGTTTCTATAAGAAAAAAAGAAGCTATATGAGAACAAATAGAAAAATTGATATTGTTTTTTTACATCACCCCATCAAGTCCTTCACATAAAAAAACATTCAAAACCTTTCAATCATGCAACCGACATGCAATTTTGTTCCTACAATATAAAATAACTCCTTTTAGCAAGTGCATATATTCTTTAGAATTTATTTGCATAATCAGTATTAATAACCAACACAAAACCCATAAAGAAAATCTTATAAATTATAAGGATGAATGTGTTCTGATGAAAATATGTAATCCACTTCTTGTTTTGTATGTTAAGATCACAAATTTCACAACTATTGTAAGACCTTCTGGAAATCAACTTAGCTTTGTTTCTCAAGCAAAACATATAGGCTAAATGCTAGTTTGGGCATATGTATACTTGAATATTTCTATTTAATTTTTTGTAGAATGTAGAAGAGGCAGACAGACCATCCGAGGGGCTTTACGAAGCTCTGGGATCACAATTGTGTTAAAGAACTCTGTAGTCGCAGATGGAACCATCATTTAGGCGTTTGTCTAATGCAGTGATGTAGTAGAAAGCAGGACAACTCTTGTAAATATAGGGACTTAATACGGAGGAATAAGAAGATTTCAACAAAAAGGTTCTTAAAATGTAACGTCAGCCATGCTGATTTGAGTACAACTACAGTTGGAGTGAACTATGTAATGTTAATTTGTAAAATCCATCAATTAACACACTGATTTTGAGTCTCACAACTTGCCAACCCCAAACCTAGCTAACCCATAAGAAGGAAGTTGTTGCTTGCAAAGAAATACAGTTGAGCACATTACAAACTAGACTATACCCATAAAGATTTTCTTATAAATTAAGCTGGGAGATTACAAAAGCTTTGCAAACAACAACAGTGGAACTTGTAAATACAAGTAAACAACACAAAACCCATACAGAAGACATAAAATTTAGTTCAAAGAGAAGAATTACTCACATCAAGGCAGAGAAGAGAGAGACTTTCTAAATCAAAATGCTCAACAATGAATTGATGATTGATGGAGAAATGTTCTTGAAAACATAAACAACTAAATCATATACAAACATCTAATCATGCACAAACGTAGACAAATAAATAAAAAAATTTGTTCAAACCAACATTAAATCTGAATATTATAGAGGATTGACAAATAGATTCACCTATTTGCTGAAATTTGTTGAGATGGAGAAAATAAACCAATCTCTCAAATCCAAGTGTAGCATGTAAAAATTTGAAGGGGCAAGCATATCAAATAAAAATCATGCCCAAATCAGGTGAAAACTGAAAAAGGGCAGCAGATTTATGGCTTTTAAGCTTATTAACCCAAAACATTTGCAAATCTGATTGAAGAGATCAAGTGACACTGAGCGCTACGCACTTCATTTTAAAGATCTTATGAGGATTAGAGAAGATTAGAAATAGAAAAAGAAGAAGAAGAAGACGAGAAAACCCTAAAAAGAATTTGAAATGAACAAAAAAATGAAGAAGAAAGGGGCCATTGGTTTTTATTTTTATATTAGCGACGGCAAAAAACCGTCACTAATTGGTTTTAAAAAAAAAAATTTAACACTAAAGAAATTGGTTTTTTTTTTTTTAAATTAACACTAAAAAGAGTTTTTATTTTTAATATTAGCGACGGCAAAAAACCATCGCTAATTGGTTTAAAAAAAATTTAACACTAAAGAGATTGGTTTTTTTTTAAAAAAATTTAACACTAAAGAGATTAGCGACGGCAAATTAGCCGTGACTAATTGATTTTTATTTTTTATATTAGCGATGACTAAAAACTGTCGCTAATTGGTTTAATTTTTTTTAACACTAATTGGTTTTTATTTTTTATATTAGCGACGGCAGAAAACCGTCGATAATTTGTTTTTAAAATAAATATCACCGATCCGCGTGAAATCTCATCTCAACCGTTAATAATACCAAAAAATTTAGCTCAATCCAACGCACTAAGCCAAACCACGTCATTGATCCGCGTGAAATTAACACAACCAATCCCCTTCAATTACCTTTCTCTATATAAATTTCAATTTTTTCTACAAACCAACTTAAACAAAAATTTTTCTCTCAAAATTTTTTTTCTCTCAACCTAGAAGAAACCCACAGACGATAAGTCCGTCGCTTCCTCGACACCGTTCCCGGCCGCCTCCTTCGACACTGATCCCGGCCGCCTCTCTCTCGGAGATCTGAGATCTCTGATATCTCTGATCTCGGAGATTTGAGACCTGAGATCTCGGAGATCTGAGATCTTGGAGATCTGAAATCTCAAATCTCGGAGAGATCTCCGATATTCTATAGATCGAAAATATATTTTTTTATTATTTAAAAAACCATTTAGCGACCGTCGCTAATATAAAAATAATGTTAAATTAAAAAAAAAATCAATTAGCGCCGGCTAAAAAACCGTCGCTAACATTAAAATATTTTTTTAAATACCATTTAGCCACAGCACAATATCGTCGCTAATATAAAAAAATATTAAATTAAAAAAAAATCAATTAGCCACGGCAAAAAGCCGTCGCTAACATTAAAATATTTTTTAAATACCATTTAGCCACGACACTCTACCCGTCGCTAATGGTTATTTATATTTGGGAATTAGTGATGGCAGGAAGTCGTCGCTAACTAGCCACGACTATTTTGCTGTCGCTGATTCAAATAACGACGATAATTGTAGCTACGGGATTGCGACGGTTGTTGTGCTGTCGCTGATGCCTTTTAACTACGATTTTAGCTCAATCAGCAACGGTTTTTTGCCGTTACTGATTTCACTTTTTTTTGTAGTGATTTAATAAAAATTATATTAAAGTACTTAATTATTATATTATCATTAGTTAAATATGATTCATCACTTTGCCCCATTCAACGAAAATCCTGGCTCCGTCACTGTTTACCACCATCGAAACTCTTCGTCATATTGAAACATGCCTTACCTATCGATCGAGCGCTCCAATCCGTCTGGATTCCTTTGGCTTCGCGGTGTAGCTGTTGTTATGTGCCGGATGGCAAACATCAAAGCACTTGCTCTGTTTATAGAAGGAGATTTGGAAAGAGGGTTTGGTTGCACTTTAAAATTTTGTTTTTAGTTCACATACAAAGACCAAATGAAGTCAATTCACTTTTGCATGTCTGGTTTAGAAGAGTGCACAATAGAACACACAAGTTGAGTGCCTCTATCAGTTGACCCTTCTTTTTGTTCTCTAGGAAATTTGGTTGCAAAGGAACATCAAACGGTACCATGACAAAAATTGGAATGTGAAGTATACCACTTTGAAGGTCAGGGACTAGCTTCACTCGGTGAATAATGTCTTCGTTCCAAAGGCTAGGTATCATGGGAAAGACATGTTGCATAGGCTAGGTTTTGCTACTAAGGAGGTCAGAGACATGTTGCACAGGTTGAATTTGTCTCTTCATCACCCACCTACGCATTTTCGATTTCAATGCCTTGATTATTCTTAACCCAACTCTGTACCATCTCCCTCTTTACCAACCTAACTTTTTTTTTTAACCACAGGTACATACCTGTTTCATAGCTGGATGAGCACCCTTATTCCTCTCCAATTCTTTTTCAATTTTCTTCTGTACCTCAAATATTTTGTCTTGTTCAACTCTTTCTTTGACTCCTAGAATTCTTGTACACACCGCAGTGTCATCAAGGCGCAATGTTAGCAGTAGTTAAATCCTAGAAAAATTAATTTTGCCAATACCCATTATTCTTAGGACTCTTGATCAAAATTTTAGAAGGAAGTGGTTTAGTTACCTCCATCTCAACACACATACGTGCAATTTTAGGTTCTGCAAAGCATATGGTACTATCATCTATTCTAAAAAAACACCCCAAAAGAATTCCCAATGGCTTTCATAATCATCGGGTGAAAAAATTCCAAGGGGAGTCCCTGTAGTTCTACTAGGGCTGGGCAAGAATACTGGTTCATCACGTTTTGATCCAGACTAATATGGCTCCGGACCGTTTCAAAGCATGCCAAAACAGTTTTAGGTATTTTTGTCCCGGTCCCAGTCCCAGTCCCAGTCCCAGTCTCGAACCGGTTGGAAAAGGGACGGAAGCTGTTTCAAGCCCAAGCCCAAGCCCAAGAATTGGGCCTAAAATAAAACCTTAACCAAAGCATCTAATCTCCCCCCTTTCCTCACCCCATCCCTCTCCATCTCCTTCTATTGCCGCTACTTCTTATCCACACGGACCGATCTCACCCTTCCTCCTCTTCCACTTCCAGTCTTCTTCTCTCCTCACCCTCGCTTCATAACCCTCTCCTCATCTCACTCGCCCTCCTCTGATTCTTTTCCTCTCATTATCGCCTCTTATCTTTCACCTTTTGCTGCTACTTCTTCTTGTTATCCACGATCTGATCTGCTGTTGATGATGATCGCTTCCTCCGTTATTGTTAGCATATCCTTGTTCAATTGATCTTGGTTCAAATCTATTAAGGTTTTGGTCATGGTGATGTCGGTCGGATTTAGGAGAATCGTTGGTGGCATCACTACTAATGTTACTGATCTCGCCCTCTTTCTCATCAACGACAACAACAACTAGTGGTGGTGGTGTTATTTCTAGCTGTAGATCATAGTCGTGCTCTTAAAGAAGCTTTCTATTAATGCATATATGGATACCCAGTTTACACTTTTGACAGCCTTGTGGAAAACCAGCTTGCAAAGAATCTCTGGAAACTTCAAAGAAATTCTAGAGTTGGTCATTAGCTAATTGGCCACTATTGACAATTTGTCTGTTGTAAATTGCAACTTAGAAACTCTGGTTTGTCTTTGTTTCAAACAGGGAACAACAAAACATATTGTTGTTGTTATGGTTTTGTTTTTTTCATGGCAACTTTTCTCTTCTTTGCACTTGAAGGCATGATTGATGATGATGATGATGATGATGATTAGATCAGGCTGGGCTGGCTGATGGTAATTACTAATGGCGGAAGTTATGCTTCAAATGTTCATGATTTTTCTCTCATTTTTAACACTAGATGTTTCATATATGTTGGAAATTGTTTTTCCAACAGGGATAGCATGGTTCCATCCTGAACCGTCCTGGTTCAAATCGGCTTGGGACGAAACCTGTTCTGCCTCCGAAAATTCTCTTTCCCGAACTGTTCCGACTCGTTACTGTAGAACCCGGATTGGGACCGGGATAAGCCCAATCTCGGACAGTTCTGAATTGTGCTCACCCCTAAGTTCTATACCCACAATAGTGCCAATTCTAGTTTTGCCTGCAGGCTAAAGCCTTGATGCCAACGAAAGATTGTGATTGTGAAGGCATCTTTTGAAAGAAGCTTCTTTACCTCCACCTCGGATCACAATCTCACTGGAACATGCCGCACATCAAGAATACCCATTGTAACCTCCCCTGAAATCCACCAAAACTTATGAACCGAGTCCCTGATCGCATCCAAAGACAGACATATGACTCTTCCCTTGACACATTCGAATCTGATAATGAAAGAGCTGAACCTTACTTCCTAAATTTTTTTGAATCCATAGGTTTGTCATCTACTGGTATGTTACTGATCGTCCCCAAGACTTGTGCAAGGGTACCAAAGGTTGTGAATCCTCGGTCAGAGGTTGTTGAACTTGTCCACTTGCATGTTAGTTTAGAACTAAAGAGCGTGACACTTATTATTTGGCAGCTAATCACGAAGGATATATGTTCAAATTTCAGAGATTAACTTTGATGTTTCAAATTCAATTGAATTTAGTTAAATCAAGAATTGAGTGATGAAGCCATTTTCTTTCAATGACGATTACAATAAACTGATAACAGATAGCTTGTTGGACATGTCACTATTGCATAACTGTTTTCGAACCAAAGTGCATGACAGTTTTTCTTTACTTTACTGGTTATAATTTACTACTGTCAATTATTGGTAAAGGGTGCATTTGTTGCTCATATTTTGATTTATGTAATATGAAAATGTTGCTTGTGTTAATAGAATTGACGCAAGTTTCTTAACATAGTCTGTGATACTAAAATGCTTCATATTGGTTAATCTTTTTGTAAACACCAATGATAGCTACAGTACTTTTTCAACACCATTATAGAGCAAAAGGCAACCGTTTCATTACCAAATCAACTATTTGATTCATAATATTTGATACCAATAAAGATTACACTATTTATTTTTTCAATACCATAATAGTCCAACCAAATCCTTTCATGACAAACATTAATCAATTGCATTAGGGTTAATTTTCATAATTTTATCAGTTTACTACAAAAACACCAACTTCAATTTTGTCGACAAATAAGTCATCACTTTAGTTACAATTTCTAACATAATTGGAGATTTGTCTAATTCCATTATTCTAGTTTTGAACCGAATTACATTTCTTCTTTTAGGGGCCATGATTGTCACGCTCTGATTTTTAAACAACCTAAATCAATAGATTGTCCAAAAATGAAGGTACGACAAAAACAATTTAAATGGTACAGACATGAGGCAATAAATAAAATAATATCTTCCTTTCAAAATGAGATCAACATTTATCATGCCTAAGCCAACAAAATAAATCATAAGAATGAATTACATTAATCAATCCCAAATAAATCTTTGACTCAGAATCCGAGCATTAACAACTAGGTCCTACATCTAATTACCTAGAAAAATAATAAACCAAAGTCTAAAGGAATGTGTCAAGTTATCAACTACCGCCACGAAGCTAGAACCGCCTCCACACTCAATTAACCCTCGTAACTCTCTAGGGCTGCACTCATTATGAACGCGCCCAAATTTGTAAAACAATACAAAATTCGGGTCAGTATATCAATACTGGCGTAAACAAACTTACAAATTAAGACACAACTACACAATTAAATAACATTCAAATAATATGTATTTCACCTTAAGGAAGACATATAGTTCTCATTCAATGATTGGATGAGTTTTAAGTTTCTTCCCTTAAGGCAATCCTAAATACATGCTAACATTATAATACGTGCAAATTTTCATATGATGATAATGTCGAAGTTTTCTTTATTACCCTAGTTTTTAGTTTAACTTGTTTTCCACAATCGCACTCTCCTCCTGTGTCGAAGACACCTACACCTCACCCAAGTGTGTCTCCCTTGCCTTCGAAACCACTCGGAGCGTACACTACCCTAGTGGGGTGCCACATCGAGGATCATGTCATCTCACTGGAAGTTCGATCCATGGCAAGTAATTTCTAAATATTACACGTACCACCGAACTCACATGGAATGGGGTACCCGATATGTAAGCAAGTCTGCATACCAAATTATATCACACATATACAAGCAAGTCTGTATATTAAAACACTTTTTTTGGAGTTGTGGAAAAGAGCATTACTAAATATTTATTCACATGTCTCATGCTTGTCAAGTTTCTGAAATTACACAATTGCTTTTCCCAAATCAATTAAAAATAACATCACGGTCTCATTTCGAGAACCATACACCATCCATAATTTAATTTGAATAAATAAAAAACTAAATTTTGTATTTGGAGCTTCTTATTGTAAATAATGTTATGATATAAGTTATAAATATCATAAAACATGATTGGTACATTTCCAATCCATAATCCCTTTCAGTAAAATCCCAAATTTTGATAAACCCAATCCAAACCCATTAACTTAAATTCCAAAATTTGATAAACCCAGTCCAGTTATTCAACTAAACATTTTATTTCAGATTTGAGCTTAATTATCCAGCCCGGCTCAAATAATCATTTAAACAAACAAACTATCCAGCCCAGCCATATTCTACCATCTTGATCTCATGCACATTTAATTAGGAATCTAAGAATTCCCGTACCTACAAAGACCCCACGTCAAACCCAAAACAACCATATTTAATTTATTCAAACCCAAGAAAAATAGTAATGATTTCTCAAAAGAAGTAACCCTACATACCTCCATTTCAATACCATCCCAAAGTTGCAGGCACTAATCAATATCTGTAATCATTGGTTTTGGAAAAACAACAAAGAAAGGCAACATGGGTGATCCCCACCACCACTACAACCATAAACTTTATAGTTTAAAACTTCAATAAAGAGATTATCCCTTCTTATAGTATAACTACTATTCACCTCTCACCATATCATCCTACTTTCAGTCTTCTCATGAATATGTCACTTCTTTTGTATCATTTACTGGAAAAATACTACATGTGTACATTCAAACAGATCTTCAATTATAGTCGACTATTGCATAGTCATTGGATATACAGGAAGCTAAAACAATATCTATATAGAAATTTAACTAAACTAAAAGTAGCACAATTGATACAGTTTTACTCACAGTTTTGCATAAACCCCAATGTTGAAACAACGTTTTTCTTCTTTTGCTTACTTTTCCTCTACGTAATTTTTTTTTTCTGTGTATACAAAGGAAGGAAGTGGTTAGGGTTTCTTTTAAAAGGGTTTTAATTAGAGTTTTACCTAATCTTTGCTAAACACACCCACCATTCCTACTCTTTTACCTACCACAACCCTAAGTCCCAATTAATATTATAAAGTTTATATGTATATATGTAAATATTACCGAATAATAAAATAAGTAGCAGTATGATTGCAAGTTATTAGGCGGGTATTACAACAAGCGAACATAAATTTCAGATTTTAGAGATTAACTTCGATGTGTATTATATAAACTTCGATGTCTCCAATCAAATCTAATTGACAACTCCAATTTTAAACCAATTGTCATGTCATTACCACCCATAAATTTAAACAAACTAATTAGACATAACAAGAACAAATCAAAGTAATTAAATGCCAACATATGATTTATCATACAGAGAAGTTAAAGTAAGACTAAAGTGCATATTACCTAACAAGGATTGAACAAGGAAGTTAAGCACATGAAGGTGATCCATTTGAAACTCGTGTTGTTAGTTATTAGGTTGAAACTTAGATGGTCGAGTCAGGAACGGATTCACGTGGGGGCACTTGTCCCCACTGACTTTTGAGAATTTTTTTACTTTTTTTTATTTTTATTTGTCCCCCAATTAGTTTTTTTTTGTCCCTCTATTCTCAATTTTCACTTCAGCTAGGACTTCATCCTTCAAATCATGTACATATCAAATTCAAATTCTACTTTTAGAGATAGAGGTTAAATCCCTCAAATCTCTAAAAAAAAATCCACAGTATCTTCTTCACACTCCATCGATTGGATAAGATGAGCGAAACCCTCATATTTCATCATCTTCAAAGATCTATAACTATTGAGTTATTTGAGCTCATCTTCACAAGATCCAGCAGGGTTCAAACCACCTTATTCTTCTTTTTCTAGGTACCAGGTGCCTTCATTAATCACTGTGTTGGTCATCTCCACAAAAAAATCGTAAGCAACCCAATCTCCTCCCCCTTTTCTTCATATAGTAGTAATCAACGATTCAAACCCTTCTCTTGTGTTGTGTTTCTAGAAATAGTAATAATCTTCAATGAATATAATAGTAATCATCTTCAATGACTGTCTTTGTTGTACTCCTTTTTTTGCTGTATTTAAAAAAAATTCATGTTAAAGTAACTAATTTTTATATTAGATTTAATTAATTATGAAATCACTTCGCCCTCCTAAACAAAAATCCTGGCTCCATCACTGGTCGAGTAATGACGAGAAGAGAAATGGAGAGAGATGATGAACATATGGTGAGGGGCACGACAGTAACCAAAAAACTCAGACTAAAACTCGTGTTGTTATAATTTATTTTTCACTTTTACAACACAAAGCTTCAAAATATATACAAATTTACATTAGACTACAACCCCACTTCT
The DNA here is from genome assembly GCA_003290165.1 of Berberis thunbergii. NCBI lineage: Eukaryota > Viridiplantae > Streptophyta > Magnoliopsida > Ranunculales > Berberidaceae > Berberis > Berberis thunbergii. Next base: position 158,191 of record QNQO01007458.1, on the reverse strand, counting down.
TGGGAAATTCACCATCTACATCGAACAAGAAATTAATTATCTTAACGGAAATCCAATATCGACATAATTATTCTTTGCATGAACTTTTATTGAATTTCACGTGCATTGGAACATATAAAAATGCTCAAACATAGAAGTTTTAAAGCGAAGAAAACCGAAATAAGTCGCAAAAGCAACATCCAAACTAAAGAAACAAAATAGACAAGTACCAGACACTAGTTTTCAAGTTCATGCTCTCTCTGCAACTCTGTATGTAATACCCTACATATAAGCATGTATGCTTTCTGACTATTCAATTATAACAAGTCTCATCAGCTGTAGTTCAAAGAAAAGAGACCTTATAATAATCCCCGTAGTAAATGCACCCGCGTTCATTGTTCGTGCTTTCAGTAACAATCACAGCCCCATTTACAGCCATAGCTGAGAACTTGACAGGAATGTCCATCGCCATATCGTCTGCATAAGCTTCTATTGAATTTACTAATGTACCAGTGTTTGGCTCCCAAATATTTATGTCAAGACTAGTTGGGGAGCCTGTGACTACTTTGTACCTATCCATATGTAAGTGACATATACGACCTTTATGTTTATACTCAGTTACAGGTTATGGGATATATTTGCTGCTGCTTTTCCTAGTATCCCAGAGCATTGCCTTATCTCTTCAACCTGAACATATTAAAAATTCAGAAGGCGGCATCTCAAATGAGTAAAATTTTGGTGGCTGAAGTGCACAAGAAAATTTTCCATTTTTCTCTGATCAATTGCAGGGACATAATCAACCGGAGCGACATAGATCATAGATTCATGACATTTTACACCAATAGGTTCTAGACCTTTTTCACCAACATATATTGTACAGTAGGTAATGAAAGTGTTTCCAAACAGCTTCCAGTTGTTGGAGTTGTACCCCAAACCTTCATCATAGAATCTTTTGAAATAGTCACCAACATAGAAGAGTTGTCCCACTAGAATCTTTTGAAACGCTCAATCTGTGAAACAAATCATGAACATGATCAAGTGTTGAAAATATGCTGTAAATTCGAAATAAAAGAAGGAACGATGGTACCAATTTTGCTTGGGTTGAGTCGCGGACTAGGTCGCTCTCTTTAAGACGTTTCGCGACTCTGCCCAAAATTGTGCAAGTTGTTTCGTAGCCCCGCCGTCCCCAGGATAAAACAACCTAGAATCTTCTCTGTGTCGTTCAAAAATTGCACAATAATTGAACGGTATACAAATCACCCTTAATCTCCTTATTTGCTTGGAATCACCAGGAAATAAAACAGCAACAAACAAGAAGCATAAACAGAGAAAGCTAAAACTGTTTGCAATAAACTCTGTACGAAAATTGTTTGCTGGAAGCAGAAACTCGAAAAACTTTTTGCAAGAACTCTGTACGAAGCATAAACTGAAAGCAGAAAATCGTTTTCATGAACTTTGTTATTTCTCTTTTGTTTTTGTATTTCAAACTCTAAACAACGAGATGGTATTTATAGGTAGAAAACATACAATCGAAAAACGAGATAAAGACTAGGTTCATTGGCAGGATCAAGTCGTGGGTCGTGGAGATCAGTCCTCTTCAGAAATTTATTTTTGTTTTAAATAAAATTTCAGCAAAAAAATGTTTTGTTCTCTAAACGACTTGATGGACGGTGGCGAGCGCAAGAGCCGATCTCTGCCCTCCTCATAAGAGAGTGGTACCCCCAAGGGGTCCAAACTCAAGTCCTAACTATCTTCTTATATACTCTACCTCAAAGAGATATATAGTAGATATGGGATTATAAAATACTAAAAATAGAGAGTGGTTCAAAGATCAAAATAGGAGAGGGAGGTCCAGGGTTCAAAACCAGGTAAACACACATTTTTTTTTATTTTTAAAAAGCCAAATTTGCAACATCAAGCCTAAACAAAAATACCTTGCAGACCATACATAAATTAAAATTTTGATGCCTTGATATCAGTAACTCATTAATTAGTTACCTCATCAAGCAGTGACTGTGAAATGTTGCGGGCAAATTATTACTCATCATAGCAAAGAAATACCTTACTCAAAGAAAACTGACTTACTTGACCATTCTATCCATATCTAGGATTATTTCCTTACGACCAACTCGAGCAGAAAATTCCGGAATGTATTTTGTGTATGGCCAACATAGAGAAGCCAAAACCTGCGGAAAAGTGAGTTAACTCTTATATAAGAAAATCTTAGAAATAAAACGTACAAGGACTGGGAGTTTTTTTGCACCATACAAGTGGCAAAGACTTGTGAGTGATTTTAAGATGTCAATAGAAGGGAGACAAGCTCCTCTAAGATAAAATAACATTGTATGGAATGAAGCAACAAAAAAAAAAAAAGCAACAAAATGTAGATCATAATCACAGCTGCTATAGAAGGGCTTGAATCCTCCCTTGCATTGGCTTGTGTTACATCAGCACCAAAAATTATTGTTGGCTTCTCTCTGACCTAAGATGTGAAATCTAGTTAACATAACAACTTAAACTATAATCTAAAACATCAAGCAATTTTTTTTTTCTGATATTGAACGTATCATATGGATGAACAAGGATGACAAACATTAAAAAGTCAAGGTAACATATTGCTCAATTTGAACATGGATTGTTTAATTATGTACAGTGTCCCACAGATACATACAGAATCCAAGCGTGTACAGAAAAATTATGAAGGCTAGCTCTACAGACCGAACGACATCTGTGGATGTTCTACAGATCACCATCAAATGGGTAAATTATTACCTTGTTAATTATTTTCCGATTCGACCAATTCCCAAGGTGAAACTCATCATAATTCTTCAAAATGAAACGGAAACACAAAAAACAAATGGGATATATTGTTAAATACATGTCAAATGAAACCTAACTTTACAATGAAAAACCAGAAATAAAGGTGAACTCACCGAAGTTGTATTCCTTAGGTTTGACTGGATGGATCTTCTCGAAAACTTGTCACGTCCAATGATGAGGATCAAATACTGGAAAATGTGAAAAATCCCTCGGTCGATGGAAATAAAACCAAAATGAAAGTTGAAAGAATGGTCAGGGATGTGAAGGTAAGTAAATGATTTGGATTTGATTGCAGAGATGTGGGAGTTGGAGGAAGATCTTATCGTTCTCCTTCAATGAGAGAGAGAGAGAGAGAGAGAGAGGGAGAATGTAGGGATTTGCATGGCGCGGCCGAGATATCGATGAAACCTAGGGAAGAAACACAGGGAGAGTGTGTGTCAGGAGTAAGGCTTATTTATAATCACTGTTAAATCCTATTAATTTGCGAACGTGTCCTCCATGTAAAAATGTGTTTAGTTCCACCACTTTCTTCCTTAACCTTCTTTTTTTTTTTTTTTTTTTTTTTTACTTTAGTTAATATATATATTCTTTATGGGAAATATATTCTACACCCAAAGGATTGATTACAGAACCCAACACAAAAATATAAAATAAGGGTAAAAATAAGTGTTTGAAAACCCAAATTATATTGGCAATAATACTCATTGGCCAAGCATAAGGCAGCGGGTGAATGAAGATTTTTTTTTAAAAAATAAACCTCCATAGAGGAGGGGCAACTATGGGATGTCAGATCTTAATTACTTAATAAAAAGATTTTACAACGGTTGGGGCTAAATGACGACTTTACCCGAAAAATTAAAAACAGAGTCTGAGGCCTAAATCGAGGTTTAAGGCCTAAAAACTAAGAAACAAAAAGAGAGACCTTCATATGGCCTTTCACCAAAAACATTAGAGTAGCAAAATAAGTAACCAAGAACAAGGCCTTATTCATCAAGAACTAGGCCTTATTCACCAAGGAATAGCTAAGCAATAGTTTGATCTTATTCACCGAAAGACAGGCTAGTGCATTAGGCTTAATTCAACAAAGTACTATTAGAAGGTTGGAAGATGAAATTGAAAGACTGGAATTCAGCCTAATGCAGGGTTGGGATCCAAGTGATATGACTAGTTTGAACATCTCCTTCACCCTCCCTCAATCTCGTCATCTCCCTCACATCTCCCTCATCTTGCCATCTCCCTCCCTGCTCTCTCCATATCTCCATCTCCCTCACTGCTCCCTCCATCTTGCCATCTCCCTCACTGCTCCCTCCATCTCTCCATCGCCCTCCATGCTCTCTCCATATCTTCATCTCCCTCACTGCTCCCTCCATCTCTCCGTCGCCCTCCCTCTTTCTATCTGCTGCTTTCCCTCCCTTTTTTGTCGTTTGATCTCACTCTATCGCAGTCAATTCACCTCTCTCTTGCACTCGATTCACCTCTCACTTGATTTGACAATAGTTGTTCTTGTCTTTCTGGGGTGTTCCTCTCACATCAACGCCACAAATGGATCGATTTCTCCATCCCTGACGAAGACTATGTTGCTGAAAAGGCATGGTCTTGCATGACTGGTATGATTTCCTAACAACCCTTTAATAAAGTTTCGATTTTTATGTTGAATGTTACTGAATTTTTATGTTGAATGCCCCTTTTCCTTTCTCCTCTTCTTCGCAGCAAACCATGGCTCTACCTCCATCTCTTAAACAACAACAAGGTTAGCTTCTTCTTCTTTTTGGGTTATTTTTGTTGGATTTTTAAAGAAATTTATGTTTTTTTTTTGTTTTTTTATGGATTTAATTCACTATTTGAAGCTCTAGGGTTTTTTTTATGGATTTCATTCGTTGTTTGCTTTTAATTGTGTCATAAAATTTAGAATTCAGCTTTTTAGAGATACCCTTTTGGTGTTTCCAGTCTTTAAATGAGATTTATCTCAACTCTTTTAATGATTTCCTTCATTTCTTTTTGTTTCCCCCAATTAATTTTGGGCAAATAGTGTTTTTCCATGCTTTGTCTCAAGTCAGAAACCAATTTTCCCCCAATTGGTGTTCATGCACTTTTTTTAAAGCATAAATCATTTATTTATGTTATGATCTATTGCAGCTTAATGCTGAAGAGCCCTTTTCAGAGGACATATGCTAATCAGGTACATTCTAATGATCTTCAACTTGCTTACTTTTACTCGGTTACAACATTATGAGACGGAAATGTTATGATTTTCTTGGATAAAAGGGTTCATACCCGAGAGAAATTACATTCACGTAGTTAGAATCAATAATAAACAATGATCCCTTGTTGATATGCATTATAGATAATTCATCTTTTTATAAAGGTCACCAACCAATGAAAAATAGCCGATATATAGTTTTTCATGAGTGGTTGTATGCCCATAATTTGTAGATAAAGAGATGGCAAGGAAGTCAAGATATTTTAAGGATCAAATGAAGAAGGCTGGATGGTCATTTTCTGCAAGGCCCCCAGCCAGAGTTAATATTGATTCGGTCACCTTGGAGGTATTTTGTTGTGCTTGCTTCAACGGTTTGGTTTGTATGTGAATCAAATGTCCTATGTTTATTATACTTTTTGTTTATTTGAATAGATTAAACTGGAGAGCTTGAAGGCGAGCTGGTAGAAATCAACACAAATAGTGAGAAGTTGCAACGTGCTTATAATGAGCTTTTGGAATATAAACTTTTTATACAGAAGGTATGGTTCATTACTACTATCCACATGTTTGAATTATGTATTTGTATCAGCATGTTAAGTTTATTATCTATAGAAAGATAGAAGACACGACGAGGCTTAGATGATGTACAACACAAGAAAAAAATGGTCTCACAATGAATACTGATGAACTTGAAAAGTACCTGATAGGCCCGATACCAGCTAAACATAAAGCTTTTGATCTTAAAACTTGACTCTACTGACCCAAACCGAAGCTCTGCTTAATGATAATTTATTGCTCGAGAACCATATTTCTCATAAAATTGTAAAGGAGATTAAATTCCAAAGCTTCTTTCCTTTGGAGGTGATAATCAATTCTCCAAAGGAAGAAGAGCTTTGTTGTCATGCATGGCATCACCCGCCTTAGAAACATATAAACAAGAAAGGAGGTCCAAACCTTCGAAGTAAATTTTTAAGAATGCTTGCCTGGAGAGGGTACATAAGTTTAGACCAAGCTAATCTCAAAGAGGAACTTTGTGTTTTAGGATTAGCAATTCATCCTAACATTATAAGCAAGAAGATTCTATGTATATTCTGCTTTATATGGGAGGACATTGAAATTTGTTACTATTTCTTTGGTGCTTCACTTTATGCTAAGTTGCTAACAACCTAAAATATTTTGTTCTCTTTGGCTGAAAAGTTAAATCTCACAACTATAACTGAATGTTCCTGTTCAATAAGCTTTGTTTTATTTCAATGCCAAACAGTTTCTTTGTTGTAAGTATTGTAGTAATTCTCTAAATTAGTTTTGTTGCTTCATATCATCATTGGTGATTTATATATTACTATTTAGATTTTTTTTTCCTTTAGATTTTTGTTTCATATCATGTATTCTTCATGCAGCCTTGCTTGCTTGGAATGATTCAAAGGGAGTTGTGTATACATACTACGTGATCTGGACAATTTCATTTATCATAAGTCAAGGGAGTATATTCTGCATTGTTGTTGCTTATGCGGTAAATTCCCATATGTCTGCTGTTATTTTGTCCAATTTACATGAAGCTATTTCTATTTGAGACAGTCACAACAACTCTAAGACCGAATCAAAGCTCATCTTTTTAAACTAAAGTCTTCAGTGTCGTACAGGAACGATACAACTCTATGAGTAGTGCAGTGTCTGTTGTTAGGAGCAGGTTGGTCTTATATGAATTTTGAATTGTTCTTGCAGTGAATTGGTTTCACCGCTGGTTTTTATTCATATTTATGGTTTAAGAATTTCGTTTTACTATGCAGCCCAACACTTATGCGCATTGCTTATGTTTTGTTCTTCTATGAATTGGGCATGTCCGGGATCAGCAGCGTGTTACTGGTAATCATTTGTTGGATAATTTTTTTTTGTTTAAGTGACTGCTAGACGCTAAATCAAATGATGAGTTTGTTGTTACCATAGAGACATCTGAATTCCTTAATACAGTGACTTGCTCTGCTGAGTAGTTTCAATTGATGTTTTCTTGCATTTCAGTATTACTTGAAATCATCTTTTGGTTTCAACAAGAACCAGTTTTCAGAAATTCTAATGCTCGTGGGAGTAGGTTCTATTTTTTCTCAGGTACTACTCTACATAGTCTCATCCTTTTCTCCATCGATTTAAACAAATGTGAGCGTGACATAACTTAAACTTTCAAGCTATTCAATATAAAAATGATGGTTATTGATTACTCAAAATTCCGTACTTCAAAATTCAAATGCGTCTGGAAGCTGTGACTTGGATACTTTTTGGTTACAAAAACCATAAGGCGAAAAATTAATACATTAAGGAAATCGGCAAAAGATGGTGTGAACAGGAGAATAAATAAATCCTAATGTGTACTCCAAAGATGGTGTGAACAGGAGAATAAATAAATGGGCAGTATTTTTATTATTTCCAAAAAGTTCAGATTTATACTATTTTTAGCAGTATTTTCAATGTTTAAATTCAGATTTAAAAAAACAGTATTTATAGATTGCTTAGATGCTTATTTTCAATGTTTTAGGAGGATTAGAAGTTGACGAAGTTCTCTATGTAAAGGGCTATGTTATCCCAGGCGCAGGGGAGGCAAGGAGGGTGACTTAGGAGCCTAGCTTGCCTAGGCCTCACTTAGCATCCTAGGCAGGGTTTTCTTTTGTAAAATTTATAGGAATTTTTGGAAGCCTATATATACACCATTTCACAAGTCAAATTCACTAAAAACATGAACGTAAAAGCATCCATAGTCATAATCCAATAACAAACATAAAAAACAATCACTTGAATCAAAGAAGAAAAATCGCAAATAAAATAGTACCACCCAAATAGATGGTAGTGAACACGTGGAACCACTTCACAACTGCATTCCAGAAACTACAGTTAATGCGAGTGCAAAATTGATCTGTGTGCTTTCTACAAACTATCTAAATCCCATTTTAGCACTTTATCTTAACATCTATCTGAGCTAATAATGCATATATCTACCAATGTCCATTTTCAGGTGAAAGAGACTGCAGTAAACGTTGATGAAGCAGTCCGAGAACTTCCAGATGCCCATTTGGTATGTCAATGGCTTCATAAAATTTTTGATAAGACCTTGAATTGTAACTGTAGTAACCTCAGTCAGCTTTCTGTAGAAACCAAAGGATTTATGGGTTAATCATTCGAAAACAAAGTATGTTTAGTCTGGCAAATTCTCGGTCTGCCACCAAAGTATGTTTTCTTCTTCAGTCATTCGTTGAAGTTCTCAGTTTTAATTCATCCATGATCTGATTGAAGGTTGTTCAATTTAATGGATATGCTGTATTTGTGTTATGAAAAAATGATATAGTGTCTTCATGTGATAGAAAACTAGGTCAGTATGTATGACTTGACTTTCAACAATATTCAATCACTTCCATCATGAAGAAGAAACGTTTAATGGGAAGCTTATAGTAGCAGGGTAATAGCTAGGACCGAAACATAAATAAGAAAATGGAAAATGACCAAAATGTAGCAACTAGGATTGAAACATCAATAAGAAAATGGAAAATGGTCTTCTAGGGAGTGCCTTTATTTCAAAATTTGCAAAGTCAACCTGGAATTCTCGGCATGGAAACTTTAGAATTGGTAGAAAATGGTGAATGGCTGTTATATTTGAATGTTGTAATTCCCACATTTACAAACCCAATCCTTTTGATTGTGTTTACATATCATTTTTTTGTTGCATTAACGATTTCCATTATTCTAACTTCTGACTTTTCTAGTATTATTCTAACTATTTCCATTATTCTAACAGTTCAGAGTTCAAACTTTATATCTTCTATTCATATTTATTTCAAAATTTTAACTTTCAATTACTCGACAAACGGGAATTTGCAGGAGCAGTTTGTGTGCTTGATGATGAACCAAGAACAGCTGGTAAACACTATGGTCAGATTGATCCAAGTGTTTGTGGAAGTCAAAAGGTATGTTTCTTTATTGCAACAATGATTCAACCTAAGTCAGGACCAGTTTGTCTATTAGGAACTGAGTTCCAGAAGGAAGTTTGCTGGGAAATTCTGGTAGCTGACTCTGAACAAGGCATTGAGGCTTGACAAGTTGGCCTGAGAGTAGTGACAGACTACCTTAGCAAAAGAGTGGAACATTGGTGGAACATGTATCACAGACTGGAGGTTTGTATTTCTATGTCATATACCTTGATTATTCATATCGCATTCAGTGATGTGATTGTTGGATTTCTGCTTATTATTTGTTATGTTTGTTGTGCTGTGTGTGCAAAGCATTGGGCATCCTGGTTGTGTCTGGGATGGCAAATTCTTAGAAAATGGCATGAGGAGCAGCTCCAGCCCCTAAACAGGATGAGTTGCAGCCACATCCAGTGAAGGTGCTTACTGCATCACTAGTCCTCCTCCATTAGTTTCTTTCTCTTCTTTTGTTGTTTATGCCCTTTTTAATCACACATCTTTTATCTACTTTTGTTTCAAGATAAAATGTTGCATTATATGTTTTTTAGTTGGGGTTTTCAGTTTCAGGAGCACTTGATGTGTGATTGTTTTCTTTGATATATATCTCTCATTTCTAAAGCAAGAGTTGTTTTCTTTTCTTTCCTAATGGACTAATCTTGGTGCTTTTTGCATCTTTACTGCATTTGTTGTTAAAATTGAATAAATTGTGTACCGTTGAACACTTGAACTTGAATAAATTGTTTTCTAATTAAACAGGAATAAGCCATTAGAAACCCCTGTCAGTCTGAGTTCCTTTATAATGATAAGCCCATCAGAACAAATTTAGAATCGATATTCACTACAAAAAAACATCATTAGCTACGGAAACTAGCGACGGTTTAACCGTCCCTATTTAAATGATTAGCGATGGCATAATACCGTAGCTACCGTTTCTGATACGGTTTAAGCAAAAAAATTAAAAATACGTCGTTAAATATTTAGCGACGGCATAGAACTGTCGCTAATACGAGTATTAGCGACGGTATACTTGCCGTTGCTACAATCTAAAAAAAATGGTTAGCCACGGTAGAATACCGTAGCTAATAGTTTTTAAAAAAAATTAAAATATTTAAAAACAAATTAGCGACGGCACTAGGACCGTGGCTAAGATTTTTTTTTTAAAATTTGTTAGCCACGGTTGTATACCGTAGCTAAGAGTTTTAAAAATAAATAAATAAAACCAGTCTAGCGACGATTCACAGGCCGTGGCTAATTGTTTTTAAAAAAAATTTGTTAGCCACGGTTGTATATCGTAGCTAAGAGTTAAAAAAAAAAACCGTCTATCGACGGCACAAGGGCCATGGCTAAGTTTTTAAAAAAATTTGGCTTGCCACGATCGTATGCCGTAGCTAAGAGTTAAAAAAAAAATAGTCTAGCGACGACACAAGGGCCGTGGCTAAGTTTTTTAAAAAAATTGGCTACCCACGGTCGTATGTCGTAGCTAAGAGTTTTAAAAAAATAATAAAAAAAAAAACAGTCTAGCGACGGCACAAGGGCCGTGGCTAAGTTTTAAAAAAAAAAATTTAGCCACGGCTGTATACCGTAACTAAGAGTTTAAAAAAAAAAAAAAAGTCTAGCGACGACATAAGGGCCGTGGCTAAGTTTAAAAAAAAAAAATTGTTAGCCATGGTCGTATACCGTAGCTAAGAGTTTTAAAAAAAAATGAAATAAAAAAACAGTCTACCAACGGCACAGGGGCCGTGGTTAAGTTTTACAAAAAAAAAAAAAAAACCATCGCTAATAGTTTAAAAAAATCACCGATCCGCGTGAAATCTCATCTCAACCGTTAATAACACCCAAAAATTTAGCTCAATCCAGCGTACTAAACCAAACCACGTCATCGATCCGCGTGAAACTAACACAACCAATCCCCTTCAATTACCTTTCTCTATATAAATTTAAATTTTTTCTACAAACCAATTTAAACAAAATTTTTCTCTCAAAATTTTTTTTTCTCTCAACCTCCAGAGAAGAAACCCACAGAGGAGAAGTCCGCCGCTTCCTCGACATCGGTCTCGGTCGCCTCTCTCTCCCCTCCCTTCCTCCACCGCCTCTCTCTCAGAGATCTGAGATATCTGATCTAAAACATCCGAGATCTCTGATCTCGGAGACCTGAGATCTTGTAGATCTGAGACTTGAGATCTCAGAGATCTCGGATCTCGAAAATCTCTTGAAGATTTGAGATCTCTGATCTCGAAGATCTGAGATATGAGATCTCTGATCTCGAAGAGATCTCCGATATTCTATAGATCGAAAATATTTTTTTAAAAACCATTTAGCCACGGCAAAAGGCCATCGCTAATATAAAAATAATGTAAATTTTTTTTTAAAAACCATTTAGCCACGGCACAATGCCGTCGCTAAAATAAAAAAATAATGGTAAATTTAAAAAAAAATCAATTAGCCACGGAAAAATGTCATCGCTAATATTAAAATATTTTTTTTAAAAACCATTTAGCCACGGCACAATGCCGTCGCTAAAATAAAAAAATAATGTTATATATTTTTTTAAAAAAATCAGTTAGCCACGGCAAAATGTCGTCGCTAACATTAAAGTATTTTTTTAAATACCATTTAGCCACGGCAAAATGCCGTCGCTAATATAAAAATAATGTTAAATTTTTTTAAAAATCAATTAGCCACGGCAAAATGCCGTCGCTAATGTAAAAATAATGTTAATTTTTTTTTTTTATAAAAAATCAATTAGCCACGGCTATTTTACACTTAAGCGACGGTTTTATGTCGTGGCTAATTAGCCGCGGCTGTTTTGTCGTCGCTGATTCAAATAGCGACGATAATTGTAGCTATGGGATAGTGACGGTTGTTGTGCCGTCGCTGATTCCTTTTAGCTACGGTTTTGGGACAATTAGCAACGGCTTTTTTGTAGTGATTGCTATCAATACTCAGAAATCAAAACTAGTATTTTGTAAAGTTGACAGATAATTTCTTCCTGTGCAAATCCCAAGTGATATTTCCTTTAACCTTTTTCCATCTACTGTTTTCGGATTGAAGATAAAGAAATTGAGTTTTATAGTAATTTCAATATTATTTCAATAATTTCAGATTCACAGAAGACATCAGATGGTGATTTTTTGTTCTGTTTGTTTATTTGAGCTTTATCCTGTGGAGATGCTTCAAGGGATAGTATTGAGATGTTGGTCTTTAGAAATTTGAGTTATTTGAACATGTCATGAAATCCACATATTGTATACTTATTAAATACTTCAAGAGTTCATTTCCATTTCTTTTTGCACTTCAAGAGTTCAAGCCATTTTTGTAGTTTCAAGTATAGTATGTTAATTATTCATTAAGGAGCTTCAAACCCTCCACATTAAAGTTCATTTCTGAGTAATTCTTATTTGTTGGGAGCAGGGGTTGCAGGACAAGATCAAATTGGTTCCTATTGATCTAGCAAATAGGCCTGGTCATGGGTCTTGCCAAGAACACACAACTTGGTCTTTCTCTGAAGAGTTTTGGTCATGGGTTCCTCCTCCGTTTCCACTACCAAGTTCAGGAGGGCTTGGAGCAAGCTTGGAGAAGTTTGTCAATTTGGTCACCCTTTCTTTTCTACCTTACCCTTCTTCATCATCGCCAAAACCCAAAAGTACCCAAATTAGTATCTGAACTTCCTGGCATGAATGCTTGTTACTCACCTTGAGGAGGTCATGGATTTGACCATGAAGGCTGATGTTCCACAGGAGAAGGATCTGTTGCAGACTTTGCAAGCAGCAGATGTTGTCTCTGATTCTGGACCTGCAAATGTCATAACTCCTCAGCCTGTGAGACCTGTTGGTTCAAGCATCATACTTGAATGCATACAAGTGAAACCCAACCCAATTCCTGGTACTTGTGCTTCCAATAAGTATCATGAGGTTGAAGCAGAGATAGAGGCTGAGGCTCTACCAGTTGTGGTTTCAGACTCGAGTAACAGAGTGAGACTGGCCAATTCTGCATACAAGGAGATGATGGGGCAACCTGAGTGTCTGTGGCTTCATTCCATGGTAAGCTATGATGTAATGTTGGGGGGAAATGCATGCAAGAGGATCAGTGGGAAGGTGAAGTTGGATATGTCAGATCTGCAAGTGCCAGTTTCTTCAAATGGGTTTACATGCAATGAGAACAAAAGCTTGGCTGATGTTCCATGTGATGTACAGAAACTCTACTGTGATTTGAAAGACACTATCTACAAATGGAGGTTCCATACCACTGAGAAGGTTTCCAACTCCTGTTTCCAAGTTTGAATGACCATCTTGTACAATCATCTCCGACATGATCACGAGGTAAACGGTACTGAATCATAATAGAGGATACTTATACATCTCGTTTGCATTTGTTTGTCATGTTATATTTTTCATTGGCCAAATATTAAAGAACTCTTGGATGGCTACCAACATTGCTGTGTTTTCATGTCTAATGTTTGATGAACATTGTACTTTAGTCATGCAAGTGATGCTTTGGACAAGCTACGATTACTTTGTCAGTAATGTTTTCATGTTATATTCATTAATTACATTGCTTTGCCTCCTTTCATTGAAATGTTTTAGTTTGGCACATTTAGTTTTTATTTTCTAGAAATAAAACTTATAAGATGTTATAAAAAGTCATTTGATAGCACTTGATGAGTGTTATGGAAAAAAAAGGGCCTTGAGAAATGCTATAGAAACTAATATAATAACATTTGTTAAATGTTACGTGAGGGAAGACAATAGCATTTCAAAAACGCTATGGTATACTCTACCATAACATTTCTAAAACGCTATAAAAGGTCAACTTACTATAGCGTTTTTAAAACGCTATAATCTATTATAGCTTCGGCAGACACAACGCTTTTTAAAAACGCTATGGTATCCTACCATAGCATTTTTGAAATGCTATTAATAAGCATTTTTCTTGTAGTGACATCGAGGGTCATGTCCAGTGTTCTAAAAATCGCTAGGCGCTGGGCGGGGGGCGGGCATGTGCCTAGCTCCTAGGGGCCTAGGCGAGTGTCAGGACTAGTACAGTTGGTCAGGTAAAACCAAGGTCAGAGGCCTTTCAAAACTTTCCTAATGGTCTCAAAACTCAATGTTCCCTTTTGAAAAGTGCCCAAACGCTTAGCATCTATATTATAGGGGGAAGGTTTGAGCTCTGATACCAACTGTCACGGACTAGTAATCCGTGCAGCACTAGCTATTCAATTCACTAGTAAGCCTATGAGTAGAATATTGTCGGCGCTCCAAGTCAAGAGAGGCTTGGCCAAAGGAGAAGATACATACTTAGATGTGGCAAAGCTAGAGATGGAAGATGATACTAGCAAAATCCCTGAGAAAGTTGCCCAAGTTATTGCTGACTTCAGCGAAGTGATGCCGAATGAATTGCCAAAGAATCTACCTCCCAGAAGGCTCATTGATCACGAAATTGAGTTAGACCCTTGTGCCAAGCCACCCGCACGTAGTCCATATCGCATGAGCCATCCAAAGCTGATCGAATTGAGAACACAACTAGATGGCTTGTTGGAGTCGGGATTCATTCGGCCCTCTAAAACACCTTATGGGGCACCTGTTCTTTTTCAGCGGAAACATGATGGCAGTCTTCGCCTTTGTGTTGATTATAGAGCCTTGAGCAAAGTCACTATAAAGAACAAATACCAGCTGCCGCACATTGCAGACTTATTCGACCAACTTGGATCCGCCAGATACTTCACAAAACTCGACTTGAGATCAGGTTACCATCAGATCTGAATTGCTGCTGGTGACGAACCCAAAACTGCTTGTTCTACTAGATATGGGTCATATGAGTTCCTAGTAATGCCCTTCGGCTTGACCAATGCTCCAGCTACATTTTGCACCCTTATGAATGGCCTGTTCCGTCACCTTCTGGACAAGTCTGTGGTTGTCTATCTTGATGACATTGTGGTTTATAGTGGGACTATAGAAGAACACCTACATCATTTGCGAGAAGTGTTCCAAATCCTTAGGGATAATCATCTCTTTGTCAAGAAGGAAAAGTGCTCATTCGGCCAGACCCAGATCAATTTCTTGGGTCATGTTATTGGCAATGGCAAGATTCGGATGGACATGGAAAAAGTCAAGGCAATCCATGATTGGAACTCTCCTAAGAACGTGTCTCAACTACGTTCTTTCCTTGGACTCGCAAACTATTATCATCGCTTCATAAGGGACAACTCTAAGAGAGTTGTTGCCCTGAAAAATTTGTTGAAACAAGACCGAACATGGGAATGGGATAGGCAGTGTGAAGCTTCATTCCAAGACTTGAAATTAGTCGTGATGAATGATCCAGTATTGGCCTTGCCAGACATCACCAAGCCCTTTGAAGTACAAACAGATGCATCTGATTATGCCTTAGGGGGAGTTTTACTTCAAGATGGTCACCCGGTAGCATATGAGAGTCGAAAGTTGAATGATACAGAGTCTCGTTACTCAGCTCAGGAAAAGGAATGGCTAGCCATTGTACATTGTTTACGGGTGTGGAGACACTACCTCTTGGGATCTCAAGTCCTTGTTAAAACGGATAATGTTGCAGCAAGCCATTTCCTTACTCAGAAGATGCTAACCTCCAAGCAATCTCGATGGCAGGAAAAATTAGCAGAATTTGACTTAGTATTGGAATACAAGCCATGGCGCACTAACAATGTAGCTGATGCACTCAGTAGAAGGGCAGACCTTGCAGTGCTAACCCATACTGGTCCGAGTGACACCATCTTGGAGAAGATCAAAGTAGGCCTACAGACAGATCCACAAGCGAAGGCCATTACAGAGTTGATCAAGCAGGGCAAAACTCGACGGTTCTGGATAAAAGATGGAGCAATACTCATAACTGGTAATCGCCTCTATGTTCCGAGAACTTCGGATTTGAGAAAAGAACTTTTGAGAGAATTCCATGACACCCATTGGGCGTGACATCCAGGTTGGAGACGAACACTTGCATTGTTAGAGAGGGGATATTATTGGCCACAGATACAGGAGGATGTAATGGCCTATGTTCGAACGTATCTTATTTTCCAGCAAGATAAGGTTGAAAGAGATCTACCAGTAGGCTTACTAGAGCCCCTGCCTGTTCCAACTTGTCCTTGGGAAAGTGTTTCCATGGACTTCATTACGGGGTTACCGAAAGTGGAGGATTTCAGGAGTATCCTTGTAGTTGTTGACCGATTCTCAAAGTATGTGACCTTTGTGCCGACAGGATTGACTTGCACAGCCGAAGATACGGCGCAATTGTTCCTCAAGCATGTAGTGAAGTATTAGGGACTGCCCGAAAACATTGTTAGCGACCGTGATGCTCGCTTCACAGGAAAGTTCTGGAAGGAGTTGTTCAAGCTCTTGGGATCCAAACTTAATATGTCGACAAGCCAACATCCCCAATTTGATGGACAGACTGAGCGCTTTAACTCTATGCTTGAAGAATACCTTCGTTATTTTGTAAGTGCAAACCAGAAAAATTGGGTAGGACTACTTGATGTTGCACAATTCTGTTTCAACTTACAAAAGAGCTCAGCTACTCACTCCAACCCCTTTCAGTTGGTTACTGGTCAGCAACCATTGACACCACATACAGTACTTACTGGATACCAAGGACCCAGCCTAAGAGCTCTTGAATTTGTCAAAGCCTGGCAGAAAAACATTGAAGTTGCTCGAGCCTATCTTGAGAAAGCCTCCTGTCACATAAAGAAATGGGCTGACAAGAAACGACGAATTGATCCTTTTGAAGTCGGGGACTTGGTATTGGTGAAGTTAGATATGTTCAACAAGTATAAAAGGACAGCTAGAGCACACAACAATTTGTTTCGCAAGTATGAGGGACCGGTACAGATTATTGAAAAAGTCGGCAAAGTCTCCTATCCCGTCAAGTTACCACATTGGCTCCGTTTCACCCATCATTTCTTCCATGCAAGTAACTTGAAGTCCTACCATGCAGATGCCACTGATCCCACAAGAAATGTATCTACACGAGCATTTCCTAAGCATCCTACTAAGCCAGATCGAGAAGTGGAAGAAATCTTAGCTGGCCGCCTCATCAACAACATAAGCCCGGATAGAGAGTATTTGGTCAAGTGGCAGGATGAACCTCCTTCAGAGATCAGTTGGGAGCCAGTCGAGCATCTGCTGCCATACCTCTCAAAGCTGGAAGAGTACTTGGAAAAGTTCGCTGCGAGGGCGTCAGCGAATTGAGTGTGGGAGAGTGTCAGGACTAGTACTATTGGTCAGGTAAAACCAAGGTCAGAGACCTTTCAAGACTTTCCTAATGGTCTCAAAACTCAATGTTCCCTTTTGAAAAGTGCCCAAATGCTTAGCATCTATATTATAGGGGGAAGGTTTGAGCTCTTGACTGTGAGGACATGTTGCCTCCATTGCATAGTCGGGCCAGACTGTACCGTTAGCATTTTTATTGTTTTCTTTGCATTGCTTTTCAACTTCAAACTTGTATTTCCATCGATCGATAGCATCGAACTAGTCTTGAGCAACGTCCTTCTGAACGTTCCTCCCCATTGTAATCTATTGAATGTGAATGAGAGTTTTTACTGACTATTGTGCATTATTATATTGTCTACAGATTGATATTGTGCATTCTCAAGTTAATATTTGTGTCCGTCAAAGTAACTACTCATAGGCTTACTAGTGAATTGGATAGCTAGTGCCGCATGGATTACTAGTCCGTGACAGCGGGCGCCTAGGCGGTCTTAGGTTTTGTATTATAACTTTAATAATTTACAAAATTAAGCATAATACCTTATCAATTACATCCAATTTAATGCCAATATACATATGCAAAATTTAAAAACATGAAAAATTAACAATCATGAACAAAATTTATTAAAACTCAAATGACTGAAGTTGGTCATGATGGGTACTTTATATAAATTTGAATTTGTGTACACTTTTATTTTTCTTCAAATTGCATGAATAACCTCAGTTATGTTTGATAAAATCTACATCAGTAAAATTGGTACCGGCAAATCCTTTGAGAATTCCATTAAGTAATCATCTTTTGCTACATTTAGACATATACTGAATAAAAAACAATTAAATAGTTTATTTCTAAAAAATAGGAAAGAAAAATAAAATAAGAACATAATCAGCCTTATTAAAAAATAAAAAAAATAAAAAAATAAAAATAAATAAAAATCGCCCCGACCACCTAAACCCGCCTAGGCCGCCCAGACCCCGCCTAGATCCCGCCCAGACCCCGCCTAGATCCCGCCCAGACCCCCTAGCCCCGACCGCCTAGAGTCCGCCTAGGCCGCCCAGACCCGCATAGACCCGCCTTGACTGCCCAGAACCGCCCAGCCATTAATCTGGGCGGTTTTCCACCTTCTAGCGCCTAGGCGGCCACCTAGGCCGATTTTTAGAACACTGGTCATGTCATCTCACCTGAAGTTTGATCCATGGCAAGTAATTTTTAAATATTACAATACCACCGAACTCACATAGAACGGCGTACCCGATATGAAAGCAAGTCTGCTTAGCAAAATTATATCACATGTATATAAGTAAGTCTGTATACTAAAACATTTTTTTGAGTTATGGAAAAAAGTATTACTAAATATTTATTCACATGTCTCATGCTTGTCAAGTTTATGAAATTACACAATTGCTTTTCCCAAATCAATTAACAATAACGTCATGGTCTCATTTCGAGAAACATACACCATCCATAATTTAGTTTGAGTAAATAAAAAACTAAACTCAGTATTAGGAGCTCCTTATTGTAAATAATGTTATGATATAAGTTATAAATATCATAAAACATGATTGGTACCTTTCCAATCCATAACCGTTTTTAGTAAAATCCCAAATTTTGATAAACCCAATCCAAATTCCCTCACTTAAATTCCAAAATTTGATAAACTCAATCCAATTATTCAACTAAACAATTTATTTCAAATTTGGGCTTAATTATCAAACCCGACCTGAATAGTCATTTAAACAAACAAACTATCCAACCCAGCCTTATTCTACCATCTATCTCATACACATCTAATTAGGAATCTAAGAATTCTTGTACCTACAAAGACCCAACATCAAACCCAAAACAACCATATTTAATTTATTCAGACCCAAGAAAAACAGTAATGATTTTCAAAAGAAGTAACCCTACATACCTCCATTTTAACAACATCTGAAAGTTGCAGGCACCAATCAATATTTGTAATCGTTGGTTTTGGTAAAACAACAAAGAAAGCAACATGGGTGATCCCCACCACGACTACCACCATAAACTATATAGTTTAAAACTTCAATAAAGAGACAGATACTATCCCATCTTATAATATAATCATTATTCACCTCTCACCATATCTTTCAATACTTTCAGTCCTCTCATGAATGTCACTTCTTTTGTATCATTTACAGAAAGAAAAAAAATACTACATGTGTACGTTCAAACAGATTTTCAAGTATAGCCGACTATTGAACAACCATCGGAGATAGAAAAAGCTAAAGCAATATCTATATAGAAATTTAACTAAACTAAAAGTAACACAATTGATAGGTTTTACTCACAATTTTGCAAAAAAACCCAAAGTTGAAGCAACGCTAATTTGATTCTTTTGCTTACTTTTCCTTTACGTAATTTTTTTTGCTGTGTATGTATACAAAGGAAGGAAGTAGCTAGGGTTTCTTTTAAAGGATTTTAATTAGGGTTTTGCCTAATCTTCACTAAATACATCCACCACTTCTACTATTTTACCTACCACAACCCTAAGTCCCAATTAATATTATAAAGTTTATATATATATGTAAATATTACCAAATAATAAAATAAGTAGTAGTATATTTGCAAGTTATTAGGCGGGTACTACAACGATCGAACATAAAATTTGGATTTTAGAGATTAACTTCGATGTGTATTGTATAAACTTCGATGTCTCCAATCAAATCCAATTGACAACTCCAATTTTAAACCAATTGTCATGTCATGACCGCCTATAAATTTAAACAAACTAATTAGATATAACAAGAACAAATCAAAGTAATTAAATGCCAACATATGATTTATCAGACAGAGAAGTTAAAGTAAAACTAAAGTGAATATTACCTAACAGGGATTGAACAAGGAAGTTAAGCACATGAAGGTGATCCATTTGAAACTCGTGTTGTTAGTTATTAGGTTGAAACTTAGATGGTCGAGTAATGAGGAGAAGAGAAATGGAGAGAGATGATGGACAAATGGTGAGGGGCATGAACAGTAACCAAAAACTCATACTAAAACTCGGTCTTCTTCAGCAACCAACAACTCAGACTACAATATTTTCCATGTTAATGGAGTTTTTCTACGAACGAGAGAATGAGGGAAAATGCATTGGCTTCCATTTGAATGAAGTTTTTAACTTTTGGCATAGAAAAAGAGAAATGAGTGAAGTTTTGCAAGTGGTTGGCATAAATAGTACAAAGGGGAACATATATGTAAGAGAAATAATTGTCCATAAGTCACCTTTTTCTCAATAACAATTGGCAAAAAGAGTAAAAATGTCACTCGGTATCAATTCAAGAAAGGTTTACTAATCAGTCACCTTTTTCTCAATAGCAATTGGTGAAAAGGGTAAAATGTCACTCGGTATCAATTCAAGAAAGGTTTACTATTGGGTACCAAATCAAAAATTTATGCAACATCTAATATTTTTTCTAGAATTTTCCCTTAAACAAATCATGAAGGATATATATCTCATCTTGGATCATAAAATTTAATCGAGCAAGGACATATGCAACTATTTGGTTCGTGTTATAGGACATGTGCAACTATTTGGTTCGTGTTAAAGATAGATTGTTTATCTCCTAATATCAACTTGTTTACCAAGATGATCACACACGATTTTATCTTAGAACCTGAGCACACATCACAAATTTTGTTATTGACCTCGACCATGTGTTACACAAGCATTGAAACTTCTATACCTAAAAATGAATGAAATAAATAAATTCTAAACTAGTAAAATAGAACAATCTATTAACAGTTACA
The DNA here is from genome assembly GCA_003290165.1 of Berberis thunbergii. Taxonomy (NCBI): domain Eukaryota; kingdom Viridiplantae; phylum Streptophyta; class Magnoliopsida; order Ranunculales; family Berberidaceae; genus Berberis; species Berberis thunbergii. The sequence goes on along the minus strand of QNQO01007458.1, from coordinate 137,248 downwards.
GACCAAAACATCTATAAAACTCCTAAGACAAATGTAGTTTCCATGCGTATTGGCGTTCCCAAGTTTGATTGTTGTCGGAAAAATACATGCCATCCCACCTTGCCAACCAGTAGCAACGTTTGCCACAATGAAATCCAGTTGATTGGACGTCATACGCGTAGAGACCCCTAATCACCATAAGTTGATGTTTTCCATTAACCCAATGCAAGTCGCACCAAAAAAGGGTCATACAAAAAAGACATTTCTTAAAGCTCCATGTATAAACATTGTGAAAATGGATTTCTTGAGGGCCCAAGTTGTCATTTTTAGACTTGCAATTGAGGTACAAAGGTGCACCTCTAGCCAAATCATTTGTTATGAACACATGTATTCTGCCCAAGTAAGGGTGACTCCTCTTTCTCGTCTCTGGCTGGTTTCTCCCGCCAACAGCCAAATAACTACAACATACAAATATGATCACAACAATCATCAGGAGTCCAATAGAAATATAACATATTTTATTTTTAAAACCATCCATTGTCATAGCTAGTAGTGGTGAATCATATATTAAAAAATATTGATTGAAGTTGCACTCTTGTTAAACCACATCTCAAAAAATATATATCGTTTTTAGAAGGGCCATTAGGCTAAAATGAAAAAAAATTGTTTCTTAATTCGTTAGAGTAGAAATTTTCAATAAAATTACAGATTAACATTAGAAACGTTGTTTTAAAAATTTTGACACATTCCTCGAGATACATGTGTAAGTTTTCGCCATTAAATATCTTGATAAATAGTCTTTGTGGTTGTTTAGGAACCACTATTTTCGAATGATCTTCGATAATGGGCGTTGTCTGACCTACTAGTCGGTCTAGGTCACACGCAAGGTAGGCCCTTGCTCACTTCATGATATTAATAGATAAATCTCTTTTTATCCCATTTAACACATATCTCAAAGTACACATGTTGAAACGGGGTAAAACTTTATCACATTTTTTCTAGCTTAGAGGAATTAGTAAACAACAATTTCATTTACTAGGGTCCTTTTAAGTAAATGAAATTAATGGAATCCTAAATGAGCAGTCAACTAAAATTGGGCCATTTTAACCCAATTAATATCTATTTAGATAAATATAAGAAAACTTGTTTTTGCAACACATATATATAAGGCAGGATTAGGGGTGAAAGATTTTTTACAAAGAAAGTTACACATGCCTATTTCACACACTTATTTCATCCACCTAGAAATTTCAGAATACGTTGATATTTTCTGGGGATGATCTATTTTAACCATATAGATCACTCTTAGAAAAAAAAAATGAAGTGGATGAGTTATAGTGTTCTAAAAATCGCTAGGTGTTGGACGGGCGGCGAGCAGGTGCCTAGCACCCAGGGGCCTAGGCTGCCCCCCTCCCCTCAACTTTTAAAATATTTTTAGTATATATATTTTAGTCTTAAAAATCGATTATATAATGTAGAATACAATATGTTAATTGTTTATGAAAATATTCAAACATGTTTTTGTTGGTGTAGTAGTTGGAGATTTATCACTTTTAGTAAAATACCTGAGTTCAATATTCTTCAAGTGCATTTTTTATTTTATTTTCAATGCAATTTTATTAGTAATTGCAAACATTAAAAAATATTTAGTTTAATAAAAATTTATTAACATTAAATAAATGAATTGTTTTTCACAAGTGATATTAAACCCCTAACAAAAAAATATTTAAAATTAATATCTAAAATAATAACGATAGAATTCAATGAAAATATATACCATTAGCCAACTCGTATAAAATTTAAGCCTCATATAAACTATTTTTTCTTTGAAATTGTATTATGATCATATTAGATTCGCAAATTTCAAATTTTTTTTAGCTTCACCTAGAACTTATCCTAATTATTTTGTGATTCTCAATTCTAGACAACTAGACTTTATAGCCACTTTTTGGTCAGGTTTTAAGTTTTTTACATTTCTATCCTTTCTATAGATAATGTTTGTGATTGTATTTTAAAGATAATGGGTAAAAGTGTAAAAATGCTCTATCTTGGCAAAAAAATGGCTTTAAAGTCTGGCTGCCTAGACAAACTCTTTTGTGATATTAGTTATATATTCTAGTTATTATGCTTGTTTGCTCTTTGCTAAAGTTATCGATAATGACCTTATTTTGGCTTAAAATTGACTACACTTGGATCCAATTTGATATATGCATTGTATTTTTATAGTTGATTTTTTTTATTAGTTACTAGCTTCGGTAAAAAAAAAATTGGTTTTACCATTGATAACTACTATTATCAACTAATAAGTATTTTCCATTTCGCCTCCCCTCGACTAAAATCCTGAGTCCGCCCCTGCCATGCTGCACCATCGTTGGCTTCTAAAAGGAGTGAAATTTGTTCTCAGATGAATTTGGATGACACGTTTACAAAAAATTGTTCTCGAATGAATTTTGATGACACTTATATATATACGATAAAAAGAGGGACAATAAAAAAAAATTATAAACAAAATTTTGGGAAAACACAGAAAATATGAATAATCACAAATAATGCTTTTCCTGAAGTCGGCATAGTGTGATCATTTCTAATTATTTAGCTTAAGAGATATGTTGCAATGTAAGGCCTAATTCTAATTGGCCAAACAATCTGGTTCAATGTTGTAAAATCCTTGAAAAGTATAAATTATGAAATCAGGAAAAAGTTCATGCTTTCATACTCAAGATAAACATAATAACAAAACCTAATAATGCTTTCTATGAACAATTTACTTACCTCGTCGATAAAATGAAAGCCATGACGCAAACGGAAGACAACTTGAGAAAAAATGCCATGAATAGGAATGCAATATTTTAAGGAGAAATTTAAGAAATGTCTAAGAAATGCAGGGATCAAAAGCTTATGAAAAAAGATTTTATAGCTGATTTTTCAAAGAGAAATTTAAGATCAGATCATGTGAGAGAGATTATAGGTAACTGAAAATATAGAAATGAGATTTTAGTGGAGAAGTTTTAAGAGTTGAGTCGCAGGGAGTTTATAGGATCGGTTATCATTGATAAATTCCACAGACGTTGAGGTTTTGTATGCAATAGAGAAATTATGAAAAGCAGATATTTGGTGAAATTGTTTTTTGACCTGGTTTAGGGGAGATGATGAGAGTTTGTTAGTCATAGAGAGATATGAAAAGAAATTGCTTACATGGAAGATGGAACTCTCAATTGAGAGAATGCTACGTAGGAAAGATGTTATTGCATGTTCTCTACTTTAATAGAATACCAGAGATAGATACGGGGATTACTTTTCAGGTCCTTAATATGTATAATTAGCCACCATTTTGGATATTGTATCTTTTAATAATATTTTTGTCCCCTTTGATCATGTGTAATCAAACATATAAAATAAGTAAATAAATAAAAGAACACTAAAACCTAACCTATACATACCATTTTTCTATACAAACCATTCACATTTGCAAAAACATATTATGTAACCACATTTTCATCTGATATTCTAATCAGGGAAAGACATTGAAATTGATCTATCTCAGTGTTTAAGGACTAACCCTTCGAGCAATCGACAGTGTTTGAACTTTGGCCTGCCTATGTACATCTCAAGGTGAGTAACCGCTCTGTTCGTGATTATGATAGAGAAATTCAATGGAAAATATAGTTAATATCACATTGTATGTTGCATCTTGAGAATTATATATATATATGTGTGTGTGTGTATCAAAATGGGTTGAAAGTTGTGCTAGTATTTTGCAATCAGTGTGATGTGTCATAATCTGCAAAGGTTTACACATATCTGGTGGAATACATCATCTTCCGAATTGTGTCATGTCACCCTGGATGCAAAATCCGGGTTACCAAGTATTTTCACTGTAATTTCACACATGTCTTAAGGAAAGCTGAAAATTTCCTCAAATTTTAAGATCAAATGGGATGGTAGGAAGTTATATATGTTTTTTTTTTTTAAGAAAAGTCAAATTTTTTTCATTGCAAAACATGTGTTATAAGTTTTTGTAAACAAAATTTACAACGAGACTTGTATATTTCTTAGTGTGTATGTCTTTTGTTTTCCATGAAAAATCATAAACATGTTGAGGCACGGGGGAAGAAGTGAGAGAAATGGGGGAGTAAAGAGTTTGTCTAGGCAGTCGAGCTTTATAGCCAATTTTGTACCATGTTTTGGGCTTTGACACTTCTAACCCTTCAATAAATAATGTTTGTGAATGTGTTTTAAAGAGGAAGTGTAAAAGTATAAAAATGTCCAAGTCATGTCAAAAAATGATTTTAAAGCATGGCTGCCTAGAATTGGGGGGAGTGGATATAGAAGTTGTGACCTTCCACTTCACATCTCCCGATATTAATGAAAAAAACAAATTCTAGAGGAAGCTAAGAATACCTTTCCATAGAAAGCTCAAGAAACATAGTTATTTTTAACATCCTAGGATGAAAACTTTTCCCAATTGCTATCTGATCTCCACTATTTTTTATGTTTTCCATGGAAAAATTGAGTGACTGCCAATTAAATTTCTCTTGTAAAATTGTTCTAGGATCTTGTTCGCCCTTAAAAAGAAGAACAATATATAATTGAAAAAAAAAATCTATTTTAAAACAAAAGGTGGCATAAACTATATAATAAATGGCGTAGACTCAAAATTCCGCCCTTTTTGTATTGGTTGGACATGGAACCTCATGATTAACACCATCAAGCCTTTTACAAAGATGGTAACAATTTCCAATTCGAATGCTAAAGATGATGATACTAAGTCACTAAATTGTAAACGAAAATACTAGGAAATCAGATTTTTACAATCATATTTTGCAAACAGGGTGATGTGACATGATCATGAAAGAATGATGAAATCCCCAATTGTTTATGTGTCCAAATTGTAAAAAATTCCTCTGATAATGCTTCTGGTTGCAGAACCTGATTACCTAGCCTCACTCAATTGGAAAACTCAATATACACAGCAACTACACATGAATTTTATTGTTTTTAAAAGTGTTCTGAAATAAGAACGTGCGAGTACAAATGCAGTTACAGTAAGTTCAACGGTTAGAGCTTGACGGATGATACCACTAGGTCATGAGTTCAAACCCAGCTTGCGACATCTTTATGAGTTCTGAGATTCTATAAAAACCCTGCTTGCCTTTCAAAAAAAAAAAAGTTTAACTGTAACTGACATGCATGAGTTCGTGGATAACTTATGATCTTATGATCCGAAACCAATTTTGAACATCAGCAATACAAGCAGCACCAAACCCCAAAGGTTCAATCTCTGTTGTAAAACTTAAAACCATAAAACCATAATCCACGAGAATAACTAAAAGAAAACATTTTATCAAAGTAACAATATAGCCCTCGCCCTCGCCATCTCTCCAAAAACCTCCAACTCAAGACTACGATGTATCCATACAAAAAACAAAGGAATCGAAAACAAGTGTTGCCGTCCATTTCCTGTAAAGTGGCACTAAGCCAATTTAAAGAGTATTACCAAACAGTAAATCCAGGCTCGACTGCATTCATTCTCATTCCGGAGCAGCAATCCTGTGGAATGTGCATTCTCCTTTGATTTTCATCCCATTGTCTTGTTGACAGCATGGAAACCACCCCAAGATGAATATACTAGTAAAGAAGACTTAAATTTTTTGTTAAAATTAAGTATAAAATATAAAGAAAGCTTCAAGCTCCAAAATTTTCATTCCCTGCTCTATAGAAGAAGAATGAAGTATATCCAAGATAAATGGGACACGATACTCACTATCCCACTGGAAAAGTATGGGACGCCATAACCACAAGAAGAGGGGTCTCCAAACCTGACTACAACTCAGACCGCAAGCCATTTTCTACTTTACACCTATGGTCATCCAAGCTTTGCAAATAACTGATTAAATTAAGTTCCTTGAAAAGTCTCTTCATAGCAAAAATAATTGATTACCTCGACTAAAACTGTATCTGAAAAAAAAAAAACGGATCACTGTCAGTTAACGGGGTTGGGTATAATACACCGTCCCAGGAGGCTGAAGGGGACGAAAACTAGGAGGTGCTGGAGGCTGCTGAATCAACTGCATTGGTTGTTGAGTCAATGGCATTGCCATGTTCATGTGTAGAGGAGCCGGTTGCGGAGCTGGCAGTGGTGGTTGCATATTACTGTACCCATATGATATCCCCGTCATGATCCCACCCGATGGTTGGAGGTACTGTTGGTTAGCTGGATTTGGAAGTAGTTGATATTGGGGTTGTGACAATGAAGCTTGGACCTGCATGGGTTGTTGGTGCACCAGGATTGTTTGATATGGAGTAGTTGCTATACTCGGGGAAGTAATGAAAACATTGGAATCTGACACTGCCATTTGGTTTTCAAATCTCGGCCTAGAGTCACCAAAAGAATTAGCAGGAACGGGTGGTAATGAATTAGATTGGGCAGATGTTGTTATCAATCCAGCATTCTTTGCCTCCTCAGCTGCAAAGGTTGATAGGACGGATGTCATGATTTGCTGTGATGAGGTTGAAGCAGCCAGCCTGTCCGCAACCTCTGCGGCAATGTCAGCTGCCGTCTTCTTGGATGTTTCACCTGCCTTTGCATTAGAATTTTGAAGAGAAGCAGCAGAAGCCAAATTATTGGGAACCGACACATCTGTTTCATTGTTGAGACGCTTCCGCATGATGCTAGCTTCTTCTGACTGAGCCTGAGCAACCTAGTCATCAGAAGTGAATGCAGATATTAAAGGACTGAAGAAAATATTTTCTTACTCGATATTTATTGGTACAAAATGACTCAAATTAAGATTCAGCAACTCAATTTAAGATAATCAGTTTTTTCTCACCTAAATTGCTGTACAAAAATTTATATCCATCGAAAAAAACTGGTTCCTAAATGCATATGCTAGAGTAAGATTCAGTAAGTCATTTAAAAAAATCAGTTTTTTCCAACTTAAATTGCTGTACAAAAATTTATATTCATCAGAAGAAGAAAAAAAAAAAAAAAAAAAAACTGGATCCTAAATGCTAGAAATTCAGATTTAAATCAGTAAGCCAATCATCTCCCAAAAGGGTTTAACTAATGTTTACAACAGATAAAAAAACACACATCTGGAAACTCTGAAAAACATAATTTTTCAAGTACAGCACTAAGACCTAGATTACGAGAGCAGACATCACCCAATGCACAACCTGAAACTCTTCATGATATACATTCACAAACTACTAAGCCACCAAAAGAGAATTAGAAGATAGATCATGCACTCCAATGTAGTGTGCAAAGGGTGACCAAATCAGATCCATTCCTCTTCTGTGTTCCAATATCTATCCTCCAGGAGGATTTCATGTTCTCATGGGATAGCTTCATTTTCATTTTCGTGTATTGCTATCTGTTATGTGATTGTTTGTTGTCTTTCGTGAGCTTCTCTCTCACTAAAGGAGTGTTTTTTAATAAAATTTATGCTTTGTCTGATGAACAGAAATATATATCATTTTTTAGGCACTCTATTCAACGCTGTTGGCCACATAAGGAAAGAATCCATAGATGGCTTTCCTTTATTCCAAATTAGCATTATCGAAAAATTATTACCACGATAATGAGCATATTCTCTGTGGCCAAACTAGCATAACACAAATACGCTGTGAAACCATTATGTCTGTCGTCCTTCCAAACTCATTCATCATCCTAATCCCACAAACCAAATCCTTCCAAAATATCAGTGGGGCTCCAAAACTCAGCTTCCTCAAAGAAAAATAGGTCTTCTAAAGTGAAAATCCCAATCCATATCAACCGCAAACAAATTACCAATCCAAACCACCAAACTCAATCAACAGTCCTTGTTTTCCTATCACAAAGAGCAAACAACTAAGAAAACTTAACTTTAGGACTCACATCCCTTTTCCACACATCAAGACAAAAGTTTATTCCTTACCACTAGCAATTGAATCCCTTACATAAATTCATCCTTGTGATTTGAAATGGTAATCTACGTCCTCGTTCAATATGAGCACACTGAGCACTTTGGAAGTCAATTCAAATGTACTATATCACCTTCTTCCCCTTTGTGCATATCTCCCCAATCACTTACAAAGCAAAGCTTTCTTCGTCGAAAAGAGGCCCAATGCTAAACCACCTACTTCTTAGGCACAGGGATGGCAATGGGCACAGCGGATTTCACAACCCCCAACCCCTCTTCATAATTGCACTCCCACATCTGTGTCCTATGATTTTTTTTTTTTAAGGGGATCCCTACCCACCCCTCCAGAGCCCCACTAAAAAAAAAACTTTAATTTCAAGTTTTGAAGTTCAAAACAAGAGCTAATGTCTAAATATGAGACATTTATTGATGTGTTTAACCAAACTCAAGTTGGGGTTTGTCTTTATAGAACAAAAACAAAAATTATTTGGTTTTATTAAGATGTGGGACTAATATGTGAACAATATCAAGAGCATTGACACTGTATTTCTGGCATCTCGACTCCCGCGGAGGTCGAAGGCCGGGATGTGCATGTCCCACACGCTTAGGCAGCCGACCAAGGTGATGATGGGCACATGGGGTTGGGTTGATTAGTCTCATCATGTGGGGGAGGAGTTAATAGCTAGTTTATAATTGGTTGTCTATTCATCACTTGTACCGAGGCCTTTCGAGATAAAAACCACACCCAAAAGCCCAAGATGGGGCTCAATGAATGATATTTGGATAGTACAACTTATCGGCATAATATGGGCTTCGCTCTCAGAGGTGGCTTTAGTCTATATTTTAGAACAATAGTAATCCCCCATCACCTATACGAACAACAAAGATCTTTATATAAGTCCAAGTAGTAAAGAGTTGCAAAGCTTCAGAAATTTTAAAATAAATCCTTGTTTGTGGAAAGGATATATTTTATGGCTGGGTTGCGCCAATACTTAGGGCATTTAGACTAATCGCATGCGGACACATTCAGACACGATTCGCTTAGGACACGTCTACTTTTGACATTGTGGATTCAACTATTCAAGCAATAACAAGTATAAGCTGTGTTTTAGGAAAACGGAAAACCCAATCACTTGTTATTTAAAATAAATCATTTTTATGGAGGCATGATCTTATGTTAACATAAGGTATTTTCTTCTCAGTTATAATAACTACCTTATATAAATTACTAGATTGTTAACACTAGTTACTAAATATTGAAATATACTGCCATGTTACCAGATTCATATTTTATAACTTTTCAGTGTCAAACACTGCACTTGTGTTCGTGTCAGACACATACATGTATTTGTGCAACCCAGAATTATCTTTGGCTTTATATGGGTATTTTTGGTTCCTCGCGGAGGAAAATCAGGGCTGATGGCCATCCCTTCTTTGGCGTACACAACAAATCTCAATCAAAAACATGTATTCCTTTACCATCTTACACCACAAAAAATTCTAATCATCCTCACAGTCTGTTTTGCACACTGAGCGGAACAAAGTTACATAATAAATAGGCATGTTAGACAAAGCACTCCTAATAAGCACCGGTCTCCCCCTAATAATTGCAAGTCAATTTTCCCTTGATTTCCACCACCGGGTTCTAAAATTGTTTATTCTAAGTTTCTGTCAAAATGAACTTTAAGTCCACTTTTATGTTTCAATATAGTATTGTAGGACCTGTTTGGTTTCCCTCCAATCCTCATCTACCCTATTTCCATTAAATCGAACCTGAGCTCAGGCACTTTCTTGATGCATATGATCAAGTTTTCAAAACTGATCTCTCCTCAACAGACAGACCTCCACAAGCAGCTAGCTTCTTTCGCCATATTCTTATCAGATCGCCTTCAACTATCACATCTCGCAGCATGTTTCTACAAGATTGCAACTCCAACTCGGTTGTCCTGGGATCCTCTTCTATGATATTTCCGCCGATATGCTGGTAATAACTCCAGGACCACTGGACAAAACACTGAAAGAAAGTTGTATCCATTAGTACATTTTATAAACCATACTGCTCCCCTCAACTCCTCATCCCACACCTATCTACTCCAAGTATTGGTAACCTAGTTAGTTTGAACTAAGCAGAGCTCGTACTATTCCTTGCAGCATACAAAATTTCAGTTTTTCAAACTTAAATCTCCTTCTTGGTTGAATATCCCCTATAAGCCTGTTGTTCTTCCTCCATCGTCACTTAAGAACTCTTCTTATCGTTCACTGCGGCAAGGTTTCTACCTCTTGCTAGTATAAATCAAGGATCACCCTTGGCACAAAGCAAGAACTTGTCATCCGTGTTGTTAAATCGGTGATTAATCGACGACTAATCTCTTCTTGCTAGTAGAGCATTACAATTTTTGAATTAATCGTTTCAACAATCTCTAACCCGAGTAATCGACGATTTCATTTGCAAATTAATCGCTTTTAACACTGGAAAAGTGCGGATTTTAAAGAACGGAACTCACCGATTAATAGGTCTACAGTAAATACTATAAATAAACGAAAAAAAATTTATTGTTAATTTTTCTAAGTTTTCCTTAACCTCATGAATACTCAAACCCATGGAGCAATAACAAATGTGTGAAAAGGTTTATGAGAAAGAAAAATCAATATACATACATAAATATATATATATATATATAATCTAAAAAAGGAGAAAAACGACCTAATGAAAATAACAAGCTAAGTTAAAGAATATGGAAAAACACATTTATCTAAGTCTACTAGTTCAATATATATTAATTAAAAAATATTTGTAGTAAACATATTATAGATGAATATAAAAAATATGTACATAAAAATGTAGCCCGACTAATTCTGATTAATCTCTATATATCTCATATCGCTCCTAAACCGATTAGGTCCGATCAACGATTTAACTATATAGCTTGCCATCTATACACGATTTAATTAAATTGCATTCCCAACAATTCTGCAGCTTGGATCTGCAACTCTACTCGAAGATTCTTCATCCACCACATAATATTGAATGTCCGAACATTTCCCACAACCACACTAGAAATTTAGCTCCATAGACGAAGTTGAGTATAAAGAAATCACCCAATCACCCATCTATCTTTTGCTCTAATGAATAATTGTGTATCTGTTGAACATAGCCTCCAGATGTGCGTGGCAATGGATAACCCCCTTGCATATTGCTCCATTCTATTGCCTTCTCCCCCATCGTGACAAAAGGAGAGCTTTGATTTGGCCACAAGGTAGTATTCTAGCAGCAGTTGATAACTTGACAATCGTTTCAAGATTTCAAGCACGAAACCTAAGTTTCAAAGGTATAGTTCCTACTACCCCTTCAGCCTTGCAACCGCCTCCAAAGCTTTTCCAACCCAATCAGTATTCCTGATTAAAAGACACAAAATGGACGATTTTTAGTTTGCATCATTCTATTCTATAATGCACAGTTTGGGATTTGCAGTCATATCAATCACTTGGAGGAGCCATTTCGCCACCAACGCCATGCTATTTCGAAAATCGAGACATGATTACCTCACATAATTTCTTTCTTACACTTCCCTAATCTCAACTTGTTCTTTTCATCTCAAAACTATTTATTTGCCCACAATTTTTTTTCCTGCACTCTCCCTGTGATAGTTTATGTATATGCATGGATAGTGCTAGAATTTTCTCCTATGGTGCCAAGGTAGCATAGCCTAAAAGTAGGGAGTGTGTGAAACTCCACCCATGCCCCACTCTGGCTCCACAAAGCTGACACAGTGACCATACGAAATTATCGCCTAGAGCATAAGTTATATATGTTCCCACCTAACTCGATGCTTGTCCTTATTCATAGCTCGAGACAAAGATGCAGCAGATTCAATTCAAAAAAAGTAACCAGTACAACAGGTTACAAAGTTTTACATAAAATGCTAACATACATCTAAACATGGTTACACCAAGGAACCAATCAGGTAGCAATATCAGCAATTTTGTGGTCTACTAGTTACTAAATGAATGAAAAACTATAAGCAAGAAAATAACTACGTATGCACTAGTAAACAGCAGCAGCGAGTAACAATAAATAAACTCCATAGCATATTTCATGTGAAAATAGTAATAAAATAAAATAAAATAAAAATAGCATTCAATGAAAAAGAGGCTGACCTGCAATTGGGTGCGAAGATTCTCCAGCTCCGATTCCTGAAAAAGTTAAAGAGTAAGTACATGCAGTTGCAACACTTACAAATGAATTCAGCATGATAACAAGTAGACCATTTTTCATTTCATCATATCAATTGGAACAAACATGTAACCCAGTCAGTACCTGCTCATGTAGTGCTTCTCTTAATTGAGACACAAGTGCTTCCCTTGTTGTTTCCACTGATTTGAGTTTCTCAATACACTCTTTTAAAAGGGTCTCCTCCTCCTCAAGTTCTTTGGCCAACACTGTCCGCTTTGGGTCTCCCACTGAAGAGATGTAAAAGCAAACTTAGCCGAACTCAAACTCATCAAAATTTGAAATGACTGTATGTAAGAGATGAGTAGCTCAGAGAATTAACTCTTCAGCTATCAATGGTTTGTCTTTTATTCCAGCAACAGGAAATCATATGCAAGTAACTAAACAGGGAGTTTAGATAGACGATGATAGTGGTCAGGTGCCTATTTGCGATTGTTGAACTTCATAGGGCAGCAATACCTTTTGTATAAGCACTGTCAACATCTTTTTCCATCTTCCTTACTCGATGAACAGCAGACTTGCACTTGTCCATAAACAAATCCTCAGTTAAATTTTCACTGAGCCAGGTGTGGAAAGCGGAGACTATTTTCTCTGCAGTGCCTCCAGTTGCCAATTTCTGTTTGAAAGTGACGGCACAGATAGTCAGATGCATGTCAAACTTGGTTGCAAAACTGAAAGACACAGATGTAACCTAAGACTAGATGATAGCATTAAGCAGCTACAGAAGCCAGAAACCAGTATGAAACCGAATCACCACAGAAGGAAAAGAAGAGAACCAAAGGCTCGAGTAACTTACTATTCGTACAGAACGTGAATCCCTCTTTACAATTTTAACAGCTCTTGAGCGTTTTCTGCTGTTGAACTCCAATGGAGGAAGGGATTCTTTTCCAAGCATTAAATTTTTCAGGCCTTGGGCCTTGGATCCAAACACTCTCCTTTGCTCCCAAATATCGACCTACATGATTGATGGTTCATATTACTTTGCTCGACAGTTTTCGAAAAATAATAACATAACACATAGAACAGGTCTGCAATTCGACTTGTCTAGAATCTGAAACAGATAATCATATTAAACCAACTCATACATTGATTCGTCCCCCCGCCCCCCCCCCCCCCCAAAAAAAAAAAAAGTTATTTCCATGTCCAACAACCAAATTATTTCAAACTTCGAGATGGGAAATAACAAGCCCAACAGAAAATACAGAAAACCAATACAACGTGGGAAGACAAAAAAAACTCCATTTGCAATTTCAGCATGTCAGTTCCTAATCAAGAAGGGTTTGTTCTCTAAATTATGATTGTAAGAAACAAGAAGCTAAATTTTGAAATTTAATGTTTTGTCAATCAGTTTTGGTTTTCCTTGTAGAATTAATGATTTCTCAAGAAAACTGTGTTATAGCATTTTCAATCATTTTGTGGGGTAACCTGATACTTCCATGCCCCAATATTCAAGGAATCTTCTAAAATATTCAGAATCAAAAGTGGGGTAAACAACATAACATGTGGGGTAGATCCAAAATCTTCATTTTATATAATGCATATTCACAGAGGAAAGTTGCATATGAGATTCATATATACTCAACATTGTGACATACAATGTTAACAAAATATAAATATAAATAAATGACCATTAAAATAAGCTGCACTGAACTAGTTGATGCAATCCTCCATAAAAGAAATGATTATAAGCATACTCTATCATGATATACAAGTGCCAGACATGCGCCAGACATACCAATCTGGAGGCTGAGTTCTTTCCATGGTCATCACCATTCTCAAAAACATCCTTAATTGCTGCAGGAAGAACCTTCCAAAACTCAGAGACAAATTCATTTCCTTTGCGCTTGCTATTCTGTAGAATGTCATTTGCAAGATACAAAAATGGAATTTTCTGAGCTGTCTGCGAACTATGAAATTGTTGATCCCACGTATCAACCACCAATTCTGCCTTTGTTCGGTGAAAAATACACCAATGTGAAAGAGCTATAGGAAAGTTAAGACAAAACATAATTAACCAACATAAAGGATCACCATTCACCACAATATTCCAATAATGTAACAAGAAATAAACTAATTAAGTCAATGTGAACATCAGGTCATTTGGAAAACTAAAAATGAAACTTTAGTCATGCATTTACATGTTCTAAAAATCAAGTTCGTCAAACCAACTTCACACTCATGCTACTTGTGCCTGTCTGAATGCCATGTCTAATAACCTAGATATATGGCTTATATCAACCATGAAGTCCACATGTGCTATACATAAAGTGGTCCATTTGATACAGTTAACATTGTGAAAAGGTTGAACACAAATATCGCTATTTTAGTCTCATTGTCCTTTACCACTAGTGCAAATTGAAGTTCATTTTATGTATAAAAATATATATAGATCAACTTTGCATGAATATATATGCAGTTAAAACAACGTTATAACGCCGATATAATGCTTAACGGGGGTGAACCGTTATGTTATGAGATTATCACGTTTTTGTATCACGGCTCCGATATAATGTCGTTACATGGCCGTTATTGAGATAACAATTTTTTTTAAATAATGTCGTTTTAACTTTTTGTTCTAATATATAAAAAATACCCATTTCATTCTCGATCGAATGACCAGAGCTCGTCGTCACCGATCGACAAAGAACTAGACTTCGCCGGTTGACAGAAAACGAGAGAAGGGAAGAGAACGAAGAGTTGATCGCACTGTTTATTGCAATCTCACTCTCATATGAAGAAAATATTTTTTTATTAATGTTTTGATGTTTTTGAATTTAATGTTTTGAATATGATTTACTTTTTTTGTCTCTATAATACATCAATATTTTATGGGGGTATTAAAAATATATTTAACTAAATTTTCCTTATATGTCGTTATATCCCGTTACAACCTATAACACTCCACGACCATTATGGATCTGTTATCCGTTTTAACTGCATAGATATATACATAAAAAACATATATGTATTTTCAAATTCAACAACCTAATACTTCTGACATCCCAACAAGACACAAAATCACCAATTATGGTAAATTCTGTTGTCCTGAAACTTAACAAAAATGATTGATATTCTAGAGCACAAGGAATCAAAATGCTATGTTGTGATTTGTGTTTCCATTAATTTAAGCTGGAGGTTTGCACATCTTTTTTAAACATAATGATACCTCCTACTTGAGCATTAATAATCTTGGTTTGAGAATATAAGAAACATATCAACCTCAGACAAGTGTTTATTTGAGTATAATCAGATATTCCAGCTGAAACTGAACCTCTGTCAACATTGAACTAAAAATTGGTAAATCGGTTTGTGCGCCCAGCAAGTACGCAACGCTATTGTACTTATAACGTGCCGTTGAGGGTATCTAGCAACTTGAGTTTAGGTATGAAGTCAATCAGTCCGCCTCATAAACTAAAGCTTCCATAACATTCATACGGAATCACTCATAAGTCGCTAGTACTTTAATCAAGTAAAGATTTTCACCCCATACTAATCAGGAATACTTATATGTGAAACCCAACTATATAAACACTTGTTGTCAACATGGATACCTTTTTTTCGCTCAAGGTGAGAAACAGAGGACGTAGGGCAAGGTGAGGCAAATGTCTTCAATAAAGAGAGCCGATGCGCTCACCACCTTTCGCCTAAGGCAAAAAGCGAACTAAATGGCTTAAGGCTCATCAAGGCGCACGCCATAGTAATGGACCCTTTTCTCCCTCTCACTACACATATGCTTGTAATTCGGGTGGTGTTTGAAACTCCTAGGGCATCACCTAGCAACTGAGTTTGGAGGAAATTGGCCAATAAGATAGTGTGCATCTTTTCTTCTTTCTTTATCAGCCCTTGAGCATAGTCACATAACCAACGAATTTTGATTTTTTTTCCTTTAATCGTTATCAATACTTCAAATTTTCTTATGTCTTTATTATTATTTTTTCATTTGTATTGCTTCTCCATTATATTTGTCGCAATAATGTGACAAATCTTAGTAGAACTTTTTGTTAGTTAATTAGGAAATGGCATACTTGCTCGTTTTGTATTTTAATTGTACTTTTTATAGCTTTTAGTTTTGTTTACCTAGGCAATTGATACGCATAAACGATTCGGACCTAAATGCAAGGTTTTTCAATCCTTAATTATATTATTCGAACAAATATTTCAACCTCTCAAAAACAAACTCTATTGAGGCTCAACCTCTCAAGAACACTCTTTTGAGGCTCTCCTCTCTAAAAAAATCTCTTGAGAGCTTTGTTGAACAAGCAATGGATCTACATCTCTCTAGCCTGGATCCTCCGGATTCTTCTGAATTTCCTGGATCCCTTGAAGCTACATACAAAGTCATTATATATAGGTCAAACAAGTCCAAACCAAATAAAGAAAGAATACTTGTAATAGTAAAGTATTTCCATATTTCTTTCTTTATCCATCAAGGAGAAACTTTCCTTATTCTATTTTCCTAATTGATTTAGGAAACTTTCCACATCTTACTTTAACAACGAAGAAACTTTTGTTCAACAAAAAAGCTTTCCTTGTCCTAATTCATTAAAGAATCTTCATCCAAATAGGAATTTTTTTCCATAATTAACCACTAAGCTCTTAAAGGAAGATACTCATGTATCATGGCTCCCCCTTTTAGGAACTTGAATTCTCATTCAAGTTGAACTAGAGCTTAGGGAACTCACGAGCCCCCTTTAATTTGCTGAATCATTTAGACTTCGTTGGAAACTAATTAACACGTCCAAAGCCCATGCTCTCCCCCATGTGTCTGAGTCACCTTTCGTTCCAGAATGCAGTCTTCCTTCAATGGCTTTTTTATCCATACCACAAGTCATCAACAGGTGGCATCAAAATTTTGGCATCACCTTTAATAGAAAGTTCTTACTCTTCATCATCAGAAAGATCTTTGATCATGGCTTTGGTCTAAGACGTCCCCTTTCACTTTTTGAAACCCCTTTACGAACGCTGCAAACTTCTCTCTGAAATCTGACATACTTGGAAACAAAATTCCCACCTATTGAACTTTCCTTTTCATACTACAATTTGTTCCTCCATTGTTGCAACTTATTTCTTCAATCACGAAATCACACTATTGCAATTTCAAGAACTGCTTCAACTCGCTTAGATTGGTTGCGCATCAAAACCGTACACCACAATGATGTCCCACGGATGGTGAAACTGTGCTCCGATGAACCAATGCGGAATGCAATAATAAAATAAGAGAAGTTTTTTTTCCCCAATCCTTCTATTATCTTATTATTAGAATAAGGATTTCAGCCTTTCATCAAACTCTATTGAGGCTCCGACATTTGCTATCTTACAAAAATTACAATATTCTGGAGAACGAACTCTCGAGGCTCCAATCTCTCAAGAACAAACTCTCTTGAGGCTCCAACTTCTCAAGAACAAACTCTCTTGAAGCTTCAACCTTTGTTATCTAACAAAGATTATAATACTCACGAGAACAAATTCTTGAGGCTCCAACGTCTCAAGAAAAAACTCTTTTAAGGCTTTCTCTCCAAAAAAAAAAAAAACTCTTGACAGACAATCTATGAATCTACAGCTATCAAGCGTGGATCTTTTGGATTCTTTTAAATTTTGGGGTCCCTTGAAGCTACATTAAAAAAAAAAAAAAAATTTAAAAAGTCACTATATATAGGCCAAACAAGGAAAACCTACTCCTAATAGGAATTCATATTATTTTCCTTGTCCCGCAAGAATCCATATTACTTTTCTTTTCCCTCATGAAGAACTTTCTTGTTTTAACCAAATAAGAAAACCTACTCCTAATAGGAAAATGTTTATATTACTTTTCTTGTCCCTTGAGGAGAAACTTTCATTATTCTAATTTCCTAATTGATTTAGAAAACTTTCCAATTCTTAATTTAACAAGGATACCTAATTCAAGAAAGACACTTTTGTCCAACAAGGAAACTTTCCTTGTCTAATTAATTAAGAATCTTTATCCAAATAGGCAACTTTTCCTTAATTAATAACTAAGCTCCTAAAGAAAGATACTCGTGTATCAACAGTTGCTTCACCTAGTAATTCTCACCTAGGAGCTAGAGAGGGTTAGTCACCTTGACCTCCCCTCAACACTGTAACTACCTTGCATGCAAGCAGTGGAAGAAATACTTATCACGATCTAGTAAGTTACAAATACATCTACCCATATCTAATGAAAATCATTATTACGAAAGGTGGATCAAAAGTAGCCTCAAGAGTCAAAGTTCCTTTATTTGATGTCTTGCAATCAAATTTGCAAAATCTACTTATAGATAGTTTCAAGTTTCTCTTAAACAAATTTCAAAGATTTTATATTGGAATGAATCACTAGCATAGATCACAACTAACTTCACAGTTCATCTTTGTTTCTTAGTTATCCAACAAGGACGTTCCTAAAAGGAACTCAAAATCACGGGTCTATACATTGACAGCTTTACTTGTTATATCCTTCCTGCAAAAGTTCAAGACCATAGGGCATTCATGTCAATATTTTTATATGAAATCATTATACATCTGAATGCAACTGTCTTAGAACCCAAAAAAAAAAAAAAAAGACTAACATGAAACCATAAGTTATATTACCAGCTTATGTGATGGCCTTCCTTTCACACTTGCAAGATCCCTTTAAATTGGCAAAAAGGAAAATATATATGCATATCAAAGGCATCAACTATTTGGATTCCTTTCTTATTATAATTTATCAGTTTAAACAAGTAGCATGAGAGACTGAAGTTCAAACTAAAACTTTGCTGATAATAAATAAAAAATTGCAGAAAATTCTGTGCATAAAAATGCGTATGCAGAAAGCACCATACAAACAAGAATGAAGTTCAAACTGAAGAAGAAAAAGAGAAGAGGAAGAAAGGATACTTTCAATACACTGTTGAGTGCTATTGAGCTTCGAAAGCTTGTCAGCAAGTATCTGCTCACTGAACACACTATTCATCCCAGCTCACAAGTTCCTCCCTTTGTCACCACTCAAAATCAAATCACCAAAAAAAACCCTAAAATCCTCCAATCCCTTCAAGCCGCCAATCCAATCCAAATCCAAATCTCGTCGTTCTACACCTATAAGAAGAAACTGAACCGAGAAATTAACAAAACCCAGACAGCCAATTCTCATAAACCCCTGATTACAAAATAAAAATTCGATTTTTCAAACCTAAAAACGTAGAAAAATAAGCCCCGATTGCAATAGACAAGTAGAAATCTCCTGAATTGAGCAGAAAACGAAGACAACACAAACAGAATAAGAACCCCAAAGACAGGAAACCCCAAACAAATTCGAATCCGAGGGAGATTTCCGAGACAAAAAGTGCAAAAGTTCGAATTTTTTTTACCTGAATTTCCTCTCCGACATTATCAAAGGCAGAAACTTGGAACCCTAATGAAGCTTTTGAAGAACAAATGGCATTTTAAGAGTGGAAATGGCAGAGAGAGAAACAGAGTTTTCAGAGAGAGGCAGAGAATGGGTTTTAGTAGAGCTCGGAGGTTTGAATTCGGGAGAAGGGAGAGCGAAAGTGACATTTAACCTTCCTTTGGTCTTTTAGAATCGGGATACTGGTGAGTTTATGTCTAAATCCACCGATTTGGAATCTACTCGGTCAACCACGTGTACCAATTTGTTCCAAAGTCCAACCCAAACTATCCCCATCAAAACTCAACCTAAACTTATATCTCTAATATCAAAAACTCAACCCAAACTATGCCTACAATCTGAACCTACCCCTAAAGGCTAAAACCTAACGTATTCTCCCAATGTGACATTAACACAATTTGTAGGTCCCACCCATTACACTCAGTCAAGCAATAGAGAGAGAGGGGTTGACATCATTATTTCCAAAACAAAAAATATGGTCATGAATTATGATAGGATAGGTGGTTGTCAGAAAACATCTTTCTTTATAGCCTCATTTTTCTAATATGAACAAGTGGGATTGATTATTTTGAAAATTTGACTCTGAAATTGTCTTACAAGATTGTGGTGGACCGAGACCGACCTGGCCCGGCTCGAAAAATCGGTCAATCGAACCCTCGGTTAACCGGCTAACCCAGTTCGACCTCGGTCCTTAAAATTTCGAGCTTTCAAATGTTGAGGCGGTCCTCTGTTTGGGCTACACGGGCCGATTAACCGGACATGCCCAGCCCTAGTATTCATTGTTAAGTCAATGGATTTGACTACCAAAAAATCATTACAATTTTGAAACTCTAAAGTACCCTAACATGCCACTCATGTGATGGGTACCAAATAGTAATTGTTAGAATTGTGTAGGTATCAAAACTATAAATTTATTACGAGAAATTCTAAATGTCGAGGGAATGAGCGAGGGAAATGAAGTGGCGATGTGAGAGCCGTTCATTTCCCTCGAGATGCATGCGTTGACTTTTCTCACGCGCATCTCGAGAGAAATGAACGGCTCTCACCTCGCCACTTCATTTCCCTCGCTCGTTTCCTCGCTCACTCCCTCGACATTTAGAATCTCTCATTTATTACTACTGAAAAGTTTTTAAGGTAGACCACCTCCAACTCCTCCACCTCCAAATCTACTACCTAGTCGACCTCATCCGCTACTACCCCCAACACCACCTCTTCCAAGTCGTGTACTACTACCAACTCCACCAGCTCCTACATCAACTCCCAAACCACCACCTACACTACCTCCAAATCCTCCTCCTCCACCTTTGCCCAATCTACCAGCAGCACCAACACCTCCTCCTAAGCCACTAATGCCTCATTTGTAAAGTGCAACAAAGTAAGAGGAATTATAGCAAATTGATTTGGATCATGCAAGCCATTTTGGAAAATTTCTTTACAGTGATTCAGTGTCGATTCTGAATGTGATGAAGGCCACTACCACCTTTTTCTTTTATATAAAATGAATATGTATTACTGTTGAGGTCCGTTGCATTATTATTTTGGTGTGGTTTTTCCTCCATTAGAGCTGAAAGAACTGAATAGAGCAAAAGTGAACAGAGTAGTGAGAGTACGTTGACCACTAGTATCATCCTCCTCAAACTCCTCATCTTTGTCGATGAAGGCCACCACTACCCTTTTTTCAACAAATCCACATTCACCACCCCAAACTATCAACACAAAAGGTAAACATTCAAACTCCCTGTCTTCTTATTCTCTGCACAAAAACCACACCCATCATTCCACCACCTCTTCTACTATTTTTCTCAATGCGACAAATACCTTATAATTTATAAAGTTCCTACTGTCTGCAATTGAACCAACACCCTACCCATCTACCCAGATCCCTGCCAAATGCGACGACAAACTTCAAATTCATCCCTATTATTCTGCCACTCCAACCATCACACCACCACCACCCATTGATAATGGAAAAGAAATAAAGATGATAATTTTAGAGTAGGGGCTTTTAAAAGAGGGGAAAGAACTTTAATTTGCTCATCAATCTTCTTGAACTTAGATGAAATGGCAATTTGAGAGAAGGAGAGGGCGAGCATCATCTCCCTTGTTGCTATCTTCTTTATTTTTCACTACATTCAAATATAGCCATAAAAAAGAACTAAGGATTTGATTATTGTTGGTGTAGATATTGAAATACTGCTATTATATTTTTGGAAAAAAAAAAAAACAGATCAGAAAGAGATTAGGTGATGGTGGTGGATTGTTGTTATGTAGACATTAAAACGAGATATTTGGCTTTCACCTACAGGTGGATGGTGATGGGTTGGGGATGGTTGGCAGTTGTCGGGGGAGGAGAATTGCAAAAATAATGGCTCGATACCCTTCTCTAGCTCCATACCCTTACAAAAATAATGTAGCCCATCTCCAAACCCTTCCCCAACCCACCACCATATCCACCACTAAGTCTACCACCGCCTCCACCACCAAACCCTCCATCACCATCGAAAATAGAACCACCACTTATTCCTCCCCAAAAACCCTTTCCACAACCACCAATGAACCCTCCTATATTTCCTAGTCCACTACCAAGACCCCCATCGAAGCCACATCCAACCCTTCATCCAAAGCAACCATTGCCTACACCTCCAAAGCCACCACCACTGTTTTTGAACATCTTCTCTTCTTCATACTCACCCTTGTTCAAGAGATTTCTTATACTAGTCTTGCATATAAAAACACTCAGAACCAGGCAAAGAATCAACTAACTAATAGCCATGTTTAGAAGCCAAACTTTGCCATTTAACACCCACATTATTGTAGCGATTGTTGTTAGATACCCATCACGTGAGGGTATTTCAGACAGTTAAAAAATTGTAATGTTTCTGGTAGTCAAACTCATTAACTTAACAATCAATTCACAAAATGGATGTTAGACAGGATTTCAAGAACAAATGGATGCTTAAGTCAACAACTTTGTTGGAAAAATGAAGTAAATCTGGACAAAACTCAATTAAAGTTGCATACATGTGTTTAAAGTTCAATTTACCTTTTATAATGGTCTTGGTTAACTCTCTGTAATTGGCTTTGTTCTTCTTGGGCTTTATGAACTTGCCCACTAGATTGGACGCTACATTCTCGTGATGGGTCTTTATGCCACGTGTATGGCCATGATGATCGGTCTATTTTGATGTATCATCAGCTACTCCCCTTTAGTTAGTGGGTATGTTCACGTATCCACTAACTATGTGATGGTGGTATTTCGATTGCACTGAACTTAATGTTGTTAATAACTTTCGGTCAGTTGATCGTCTCGATTATTTTGTTGTCTGCTCGTTTTTTAGCATATTTTATGGGAGTTTAGCGTGCCATTATGTCCCATATGTCGCTCCATGAGCGGCCTCTTCACTACTTTGTTGTATAAAAGGTGATGTGATTACTTTGCTCCCTCCTTTACGCCATCTTTGCTATTAGTGTTATTTCTCATTTCCTATTGCATTTTTCATCTTTTTTGCCTATTTGCAATGTCTGCTGGTGACATACTCGCTTTGTCATTGTGGATTTTGTTTTTAGAAATGAAACTCGTCGTTTACCATAGACGGTGCCAAACTGATGCGTCCAAAAATCATCCTCCTGTGAGTTTGACTCGCCAAACAATTGTTAGACTGACAATGACCACCTGTTTGGTGGTCGAAGGCTCTCCGATGCTTAAGTCAACAACTATGTTGGAAGAATGAAGTAAATCTAGACAAAACTTAGTTAAAGTTGCATACATGTGTTGAAAATTCCATTTACCTTTTATAATGGTCGTGGTTAACTCTCTGCGTGACTTAAGCATGTGTGGCACAACGGAAGGATATGTTTCTTGTTAATAGTCTATTCCTTAATGGAGATGCGTTCGTGGAGGCGTAACTCTCTCCGCGACTATGTTTTGGTGCAACATTCCTCTTATTTATGAGGGAACTTCTGTCGGGTTTGGCTTTTCGCTATGATTTGTTTGGGCTTGGATTCGGGTCCGTTTATGTTTTCTCGATGGCGGGCCCCTGTAATTGGCTATGTTTTTATTGGGCTTTATGAGCTTGCCCACTAGATTGTACACTATATTCTCGTGATGAGTCTCTATGCCACGTGTACGGCTGTGATGATCGGTCTATTTTGATGTATCATCCGCTACCATTAGTAAGTTTGTTGACTACTTTAGTAATTCTTATATATTTTCAAAGTAGATTCGCTAAATACAAATATCAACCCAAATTGTTTGTTTGGTCAAAGGAAAACAATTTTATTTTTTAAGGGTAATGTGGTTGGCTAATTTTCGTGGGAAATGGATCTAATTCCCATGTCAAGTGGTTTTTCGTTGTTTGATTGTGTATTGAATGACAAAAAAATAATTTTGCATGCGCCTAGTTTTCCCATCTTTCAAGGGAATCCAAATCTTTAGTCTCCCCTTCGGAAAGGATTTCACAGAAACGGTTTTAATTCTCATGTTTATTTTCTATCCTACCAAACAAACCTTAAGATATATAATGTAACTGCAAATGTCTAGAATCAAACTTTACTATATTTCGGAAGTGAATGTTAATTGTTTGAAAAGTCACATACTATGTTTAGGAACATGTTGAAAAGCAAAACAACATTTTTACTTGTAACTGCGGATTGGTGACTCAATTTTTTCAGGACTCCAAAATTTCCAATTTTGGGGAAGTTATTTTGCTCAAAATTGAAGTGTTTCTTTTTATTTACGAATAGATTAAATTCTTGAAACAACTACATATTTGCCACTCGCCCCAACTAATAGGGCTAGTTACACCCTAGGCCCTCGCACAAACTCAGTTAAGAGCATCTCAAATGAGAGTCGCTTCACCCATAAGTTTCAAGACACATTGTAATGATAATATACTTATTGTTACCAATAGGACACACAAATATAAATAATAAACTAATAATAACAACAACATGGAGATAAAAGTTGAGATTTATGTCCGCAAGTTGGGCTCGCATGGTTACAATAGAGATGAAAGTTGAACATCATGTCCCCTTTTAAAAGATATAACAAATGTCTAGAGTTGGATTCATATATAACTCATGAGATAAGAGGAAATCATGCTATACTCTAAAGGAATAAAGCCTCATTAGAATTTTTTATTTTTTGGAAAATGAGACAGGTTGTTTAGGATTCTCAAACCTTTAAAACAATTTAAATGAATATAGTTTTAAATGAATATAGTTACTGATGCAATCATTTTCCATTCCCCATTTTGACCTTGATCTGCAAACCTGCTAACCTGCACAAGGAACACACATAAGCCACAAACCGTTGTGGTGGCCGATGGCACTCCGATGCTATAGTTAGACATGGATCTGAGGAATGTGTAATGTTGTAAACAAAGAATTTGTAGCGTACCTTAGCTTACCAACCTCGTGTCTTATTTATAGTACTAGAGTCCTGGTTCGACCAGGCCATCGATCGCGTAGTTTAGGAAAGAAAATCTTCGTGGAGATCACTTTCTAATTAGGGGTTGTGTTGTAAAGGGAAGTTTCCCTATAAGACTTGTGCTCCTAGATACGCGAAAAATAGTTCCTAATCAGATTGTTGTCCATACATAGAAGTTTCCATGTGCGGCGTATATTCTGGTATTTGCTTCCTAGTTGGAAGCAAATTGTTGTTGTCTTGCATGTCCAAAACTGATCCCTGAGATACTTACCTTGATAGGGCTTACATGTATTGGAGAAACTTGTGAGACGCATGGGCTTAGCAGGTTGTGCGAATTCGAGTCCATCTGGCGGACTGCATTGGGCGAGCTTGGAACTGCTTGGGCCGAATCAGTGTTGGGCTAATGCTAAGGCCTGTTATTCCTCGAGAACATCATGACACGTGTATGGCGCAGAGTTGGGACAGCTTTGGTGTATCATCAGTTACAATATCAGGTATATACAATTTCTGGTATATTTTCCCTATTCTATCTTCAAAAACAATTTTCCTAAGGTCCTCCGCAAATGAACTAGGTGTAATTAAATACAACAAATTCATAGCTAGGGTAGAGACCAGCAAGGTGATCAACTATTTAATTTGTTTCCCTGAAGTGATGTTCAATTCTATGATCTTCCAGCATGGCAAGCTATCTCTTGATGTGCTTTACTAAGTGCCTTAGATCCCAGATCCCATGGAATGCCTACATGCTTTGTCTAGTATATATGTATGCACATTGTGCGAGTCAGCTAATTATCAATTTTGAGAAGCCCTGCACATGCGCTATTTTCAGCCGTGCTTCAATACCCTATAGTTCATGTTTGATCACTGAATGTCATGTAGTGTCTCCCGAGCACGCAATGATTGCTTCTCCATTGTCATCTCCATTGCCATAGCCCCCTTGAAGTCCTCGCAAGGACCTATCCAAGTTCAAATTGAGCCATCCTCTTCAGGCGTTAGCCACTTGCACCTAACTAGTTGCTTATGATAAAACTGAACATTCACATGCTACCTGTTGAATAACTCTCTGGTATCTGCACTGTCCTCTACCTTCATCTCAAGACCTACAAGCTTTATTATGAGTTCTTGGTAGATTTTTTTAACTAGTTGAACACCTAGCAACCTCTCTTGCATGTATAGACTTAGGTTCCGCTCAGCTCATATATGATAAATAATAGCAATGAGAGCTAGTTTCTTCAATGTAGTGCTCGGCCTGTCACCACTGAATTCTTGCTTGCACCAAGCCAAATCTTGATCCCATGCTTGAGTTTGCCCACTATAACATACGTGTAGAATATAATTCCACACAAATTTGGAATAAACACATTCAAATGAGAGACGTGCCTCCGTCTCTGATTCAGCTGAACATAAAGAACATATATCATTGCCTACTTCACCCCATTCCTTAAGTTTTGACATTGTTTTGAGAGCTAAATGTGCTACTAGCCATGTGATGAAACTATGACGAGGTGTATTACCTTTGAACCATATTAGTCCAGCCCACATGACTGGTGGTGCTCAGTGTTAGTGCTTCATTCATATGTTTCAGGTTATACATTGCATCAGTGCTCGTGCTCCAAAGTATCTCACTCTCTTTGGCACAATCAATCTTGACATCATGAAGATAACTTGCAATTTGTGAAAATGACGGATGTTATTCTGAGGAACATACCATTTTCCCGTCCATGATCAATTGTTAACTTTTGTATCTCTATGCATGAAAGTACCATAAATTAACTCCTGTGGGATTTGTCCATCAGTACACCAAGTGGGGGCCACGGATCTTTCCAGAGCTTAGTCGCTTCCACATTGCTAATAGAGCGTAAAACTAGACTCAATGCATTTGGTTCGACAATCCATAACTTTGCACCAACACCATGATGTTTCTTTTGAAGTGTTCATTAGCTAGAAATCTTTATGCTTGATCAGATGCTTCTTAACCCAACTAACCCATAATGAGTCTTTTTTAGTAACAATGTGCTATATATGTCTCATACAAGCCGCTTCATTACTCACCACAATATTCCTTATTCCTAGTCCTCATTTTTGGTATGGATGGTAGATGGTTTTCCACGCAACCATTACTTTTCTGGAGGCGACCATAAGAAGTTTCTGAACATAGCAATTATAATTTTGATTGTTTGTTTTGGAAGACTATAACAACCAATCCAGTACACCTGCGTGCTTATAAGTAGATTTGATGAGCTCTACTCTACTTGCATAAGATAAAAATTTACTTTTCCAGGAGTTAATTCTTTTCCTCATCTTCTCTATAATGGGTAGACAAATGCTGATGAGATAAGCTCGAGGTAATTAGCGGTAATCCAAGGTACTTGACTGGAAACTTGCTATATTGAATTGTTACTGTTCACTGATGAGGTCTGTGTCACTTGTAGTTATCGCTGCTGTAAATAATGTGCTCTTATCATAATTGACTTCTAAACCAGTGCATACCTTGAACTCTTGTAACGTATCATACAAAGCCTTGGCTGAGCCTACATCCCCATGGAAAAAAGCTATAAGATCATCCGCAAAACTTAAGTGTACGTGTGATGGCTGGATTAGAACATCCGTAATGTAGTTTGTAAGTCTCATCTCACACCCTCCATTTGAGCAACAACTTTAGTACTTCCATCACCGTGACAAAGAGATAGGGAGACACGGGGCACCCTTGTCGAATGCCCTTTGTAGCTCTAATATATCTTGTTGGAGGCCCATTAATATTGAGAGAGAATTTCGGTGTGGTAATGCACTCCTTGATCCCTTGAATAAACTGAGTCGGAAACTTCATCATTGTGAGAGTATGCTCAATCGCTTTCCATCTAATCATTTCATATGCCTTCCTTCAAATCAATTTTGATGCACACCTAGGTGTCCATTGTCTTTGTGGCATACCAACTGCACTTGCATGGCCTCTAAACCTCTCGGGTTCCGAAACATCAATGGAATGTTTCTCAAGCAATCTAGATAGGAATTGTGTTGAGAACTGTAGCATCCTCTTCTAAAAAGGATCTGCAAGGTGTTATAATAAACAATCTAATTGCAATGTAGAGGGGCCCAAGCTCCAATGCTTTATCTATCTTCCTTGACCTGAAACTTGAACACAAAGGTGTTGTCGCCATGTGTTTTCATGTCGACTGTTCCCTTAAGCTTCCAGGTCCTAATGAGTGTCTCTTTAACAAACCCAAAAGCCAGTCTCTTGCCTACAAAGTTCCCTATAATTAAATCTTCGCATTCCTTCTGTTCATCTTTGAACTCTAATGACTTCAGTTGCACAACTGTTTTCCCACCTACAACTGAAGGAGCCTTATAGCTGAGTTTGATTGAGCTAGTTTCCTTCTTCTTGGATAATATTTCAACCCACCTTTTAGGTTTTGAATGATTCTGTCCATTAACAGAGTTGTTATTACTGTTGTCAACAACATTGCCATTCATACGTACCTACATGCTCAATTGTTGTAACTGTTTCGACTCCTTTACCTTTCTCTGCAGTAACCTGGATTAGGGTTCCCACTAGTTTTGCTGATGCATCTCCCTTGTCGTCTGTCTCACTACATTCCTTCTCCTCACCTAGTCCGTCACTCTCAGTCTTGGAAAACTACTAAAACAGAAGTCTTGTCCTCTTGCCTCATTAGAATTGTATTAACATAAATTGTAAATCGAGTGTGTTATGGCATATCCTATTAAAGATGCAATGAATAATGGTTGTACAAGTATGAAGGATGCAAGGGAAGAATTTGACTGAAAGCTGCTTGGAGGGTGTGATGGAGATTTTATTAACCTAAATTCATAAGCTAATAAACTCTATTGTAATACCGCAAGTGCACGTCTGTCTAACTGGTAAGCAGTGGCAAATACGGGTCGATCCCATGAGGATTGACAAGACAGTCGAATTCTAAAATTTATTTCAACTAATTTAGAGTTGGGGGTTGCAACAGATGTAAATTACTAAATTAAGAAAATGAAATTGACAACTAAAATTAAACTGATAAGATAATAGAGAGGGGACCGAGACATCGAATCCACCACAGGTTCTTCGAGATTTGTATAATCCAAATTATTGTTTTCAAGAATTAACATGACTAACCTAAATATTAATCTAAGTTCGCAATTGATTTCAGCAAAGGTATAAACCTCTAGCATTGCGTGTCTTCTTACGACACACACAAACACATGTTTATTTTTACTAATTCTAAACCCCTAGCATTGTATGTCTTCTTGCGACACACACAATCACAGATTCAGATTATATGATTAAAGCAAACTTTGAATATCAATAAAGAGTAGTTCTAACTGCCGACTAGTCTAGATAGTTAATTTGGATATAATCGGTGAAAGCAAATTATTGAAACTCAGAAATCAAATGTGTTTAACGTTCAAGTATATAGAAAACAATAAATTCACATACAAACAAACTCTAGGAAACCCTGTGGTTTCATCTTCGCCTCGGTGCGGGGTCTAGAAGATCATGATCGCGGTGGTCACAGCAGCAATGGAGGTGGAGTTCATCTCTGCACGAACATGAATCCCGAGAAAAGGTTGCTGGTGGGCTGTGGTGGCTCTTACAAGATCTTGGGGTGCTAATAGCGGAACTGTTTGAAAAAACATTTGTTTCCAGCCAAAAATCGTGTGTTCCTCTGGTCTTCGTCTCCAGCGAGGAGCGTTCCTCGCGCTACTTCGTCTTCACTCCTCGCGAGCTCTTTCTTCCTCCGAACGGTTTCGGTACCTGCAAAAGAGAGAGAGAAAGATGGAGGAAACAACGAGAGAGAAAAATACGCGAAAGAGGAAGAGGAACAGGGGCGGTGAAACAGGAAGGCGCTCCCTATTTCTGCTACTATTTGCGAGCTTTGTTCCTCCAACGGCTCCAGTCCTTGCAAGAGAGAGACAGGGCCAGGAGATGGATGAACAAAGAGATAGATCGAAGAGGAAGAGGGAGAGAATGGAGGAGGGAGACAGGGCGGTGGAGCTCTGTCGCGAGGTGGAACAGGGCGGTGGCTGAGAAAAAGGGAAACAGAAAGGAGGAGGTGCTAGCGTCTGATGGTGGTGGTCGACGGTATGGATGCTGGACGGTGGCGTGAAAGGGGAGAGACATGAAAACATGGGAAGAAGAGAGGAACAGGGGGTCGTGGGCGGTGTTGTTTCGGTGGTTTGCGATAGGGACAGGGGCGGTGGTTGTGCGTGGTTGTGTTGACGCAGGAGTTGATGATGTCTACGATGGAAAGGGTGTGGCGCGTCTCCCTAGCGAGTGAGGAAGAGCGGGTGAGGGAGAAAGGCGAGGTGATTGCTGATGGTGGAGGACGAGGAGGAGGTGGTGATGGCGGGATGATCGCATTGCCGATTATCCTATGAGCAAGGATTGCCAGCAGGGTGGATTGGCGTGGTGGCTGAAAAGAGAGGAGGAAAACACACGTAGGAAAAGAGAGAGAACAAGAGAAGAAAAGAAAAAAACCTAAATAGGGTTCTCCTATTTCCTTGTTAGGTTGGGCTTGGGTTTTTAGGTTAGCCTTTTGGGTTTGGGCTTAGATTAAATTAGGTGGACATAAGTTTATTTGGGTTAGGTTTAGATATGTGACTCTCTACTTTGTACCACCGCTAAAATCAACCAATTGATCATTTCTTAAATTGCCGCCTTAATGCGATTTCATTGTTCACGCTCAAATTCCTACAAAGATATGAAAACGAAATAATTATAATAAAATATAATAATTGAAATACTAACATATATAAATTAAGGGATATATTATGTAATAATTACGTGAATATCAAATACCCCAAAACCTATATTTTGCTAGTTCTCGAGCAAAACAATAAAAATAAAATTCTAACTCACTTTTGCAGGAGTCATCGGTTGCACTTACCTTAACTGTGCAGCAAGGCTTTAAACCCATAGATTACCTCTAGTGGACGAGTTATAGTCTTATGAGGGTTTCTAGAAATGTTACCTACAAACATTATAACTCAATAAATTTTCAAAACATGGTAACTTAGTCACTCTATCTATTATCCTCAGAGTAATCATCTAATTGCCAAAATTTTCAGAAAACAACTAACAATGTCAGAAAAATATATCAACGAGTCTAACAACGGTTTAATAGTATCCAAAGTTTAAATAAATTTCATCAATTATTCCCAACTCGAAGTGTGTGTGTGCATGGCCTTATCAACATAACTTTATTTTTCTCAGCAAAGATACGACTAGATAACCTTTGAATTGTACGTTTCGACTACAAATCTCCCTTGTCACTCAGAAATGAATCACTTAGAGATTGACTAGTTATCACTCAGTTTATTTGTGAGAAAGAGAATAAATTATGGAAACACAATATCTCACACATAATAATCATGAAAAATGAACTTTTAAAATAATGAAATGAATATGATCTCATGGACAGGAATATCAATTACTTAGAGAATGTTGAATCACAAGCCATAGTTCTTGTCTATTTAATCTCCACATCTATGAACCAGACCTTTACTTAAGATCAATTAGGTCTTTATTAGGTTGTAATGAGGCTAAGATTTTGGCTAACAAGAATGGAAAAGGATACGAGAAAATTCTCTGAAAATGGATACACCCTTTAATAAACATGTAGGGCTCTGAAGAATAAACCAATGTTGTACACCATTAATTTTTCTTCCTTCGAAATTCTTCATATTTTCTTTTTTTTTTTTATATTTTTTTTCAACGCATCAATTTTTTTTTTTTTTTTTGACATGCCTTCCCCTTCTGCACAATAAAACATTTCATTCCCGAGAATTCATGGAATATTTAGTTTCAACTCTTTTTATTTGCCCATTCCAAAAATATATCAAAAATACACATTCTCAGAGACATTGGGTAAGGATAAAAATAGTATGAGATATTACTCCCTAACTGAAGTAGGTAATGGAAATGGGGTTAGCAAAGAAAAAGTTTATTGAAAGGTTCAAAGGGCTGCAATAGGCTAAAAAGCTAAAGATCGGTTCAAAGAAAAAAATGCCTATATCACTTCTTAAGCTCTAGTCGGTATTATGACATCTCAACTAAATAAATCAATAAGTTCTAGTGTAATAATTCAATTTTAACGTCATTCTCAAAGCAATCAATAAAAGAAACAAGAATAATGAGATCATCAACGAGATAATGCAGATTCAAGAAAAGTCTGAGTTTATTTAATAACCCTTAAGAAAAATAGAATGTCTCGAAACTCACAAGGGTTAAGTCTCTACTATTATTCTAAGGTTTTATAATTAATATCTTACTATTTAACTTCAAGTTATGCTAACTCGGCTTATAGTGCAAGAGTGGCCGAGTCGAAAAAATATCATGAAATATATTTAACTTAAAGATAATATCAAACCATATGTTTTCCTATTGATATATTAAAGTGACATAAGCATGCATTCCTTAAATTTAAAGGCATACTTGAAAGCACATCTTCTTCATTGGAAAGAAATTTAGATTTTGAATGCATTTTCAAATCGAAATTTTTTTCACACATTCATAATTAACTATGTATTCAATGGAGATTGAGTAGAATACAATAGTCAATTGTGAAATACATTTCAGTTCAAAAATTTTCGAAGAATGCATAAAAACTCATAAAAACCTAAACCAAACATTGTCCTCAATATATAAAATGATGATCATGACAAATGTAGGAAAAAGAAAAAATGAGAGTTAGAGTGATATTACCATGGGAAATTTTTTACCAATTTCGATGAAATCGTCTACCAGTGAACGCTCAGAGACATAAGAACTATGGATTCATCATGATAAATTGATAAAAACAATACAGGACACAAAAAGATATACAAATGAAATAATGAAAAAAATTACATGTATCAGTTGTAAGTCAAAATTGTTACGGAGCTAACGAGTATGAGTGAAATGCAACTAGAAAGAACTCGAAAATCAATCCAGACTAACCATAATGACACAACTGAAGCTAGGCTGCCTCCTAGGAGCGCTTGGTTTAACGTCGTCAACTCGACATATATTCTTGCTCACAAATGATGTACCATAAAGTGAAGAGGAAGAACATATCAAACACTCTCCTAAAAAAAGGGCAATGGATCATATAGCAACAACCTAAAAAGTTGAGGATCCGTCCAACAAATAATAGCAACCACATACGACACAACGTATACTAACACATCCCAAAAGCTACGAAGGCGCCATGCAAAATCATTGAGCAAATGCAAATGAACTCGCATTCTTAGAAAATCCGTTGGAACCTTGAGCAGAAAGGGGTCACAAACAATGATATCCAGCAAATGACTCCTACCTACTCCTAAAAAGGGACATCCTAAGTCAGCTTGCAAATCAGAATATTGAATATGTATCACAATAGGGTGGTCAAAACTGCAATCATCTTTTATAAACAATGGATCCACATAGGTAACATCAGTCAATATGAAAGGGATGTAAAGAGACATGTCTATAAATTTATCGGGTGGTACAGGCTCATCATAATAAATTAATGAACTACACCAAGATGATGAGTTAGACAACGCAACAACACCCCCAAACCTAGAATTAGCACTACCTATGGCATGTAGTCCCTTATTAGATGAGTCTTTCGATAACGACTTGACTATTTCTTGAATTATGGGGTCATTCGTATTGTGAAAATAGTCGATGCTTGACTCCAAAGAACATTGAGAATTAGACTTCATGTAAGAGTCACTAGGAAGGCATATGTCGAGTGGGTCATCATGAAAATGCGGGGAAGGAAATGGGTCATGAAGCAAAGTAGTTTCGATCCCATTATCCTCAAAAACATCATCTGACTCGGATTCCGATGTGTTACCAATTATGAATTGACCCTCTTAATTTTGAACAGAGTGACTAGGAACTCTTCCTAACTCACTTTCAGATAATGCCTTAGTAATATGATCCACAACTATCTCAAGTCTATTGATGGCTTTAGATTGGTGTTGAATCATGGCTTTTGACTCTAACATAGCTTGAGAATCATGTTCAAGCAGTCGCCCTGTGCGCTACATATAATGGTTAATTGTTTCCTCTAAACTTGATGTGTTGGATGGAGGAGCTTGGTTAAATTAAGGCATAACATGATTAGGGTATTGAGGAGCCCGAGAGAAAATATGTCCCCCTTGGTGTGAGTTATGAGCCCAGGAGAGATTTTGATTATTGGCAAAACAAGGGTTGTAATAGTTGGACTTTGAATTATAACCAGGTCGCCAATTAGCATTAAAAGAATGGATTTGCTCAGCGAAATATTCAGGATAATCATATTGCAAATCACAATCAGTTGTAGAATGACTAGGACTCGAACATGGAATACAACCCTCAAATGAAACATTAGTGGGAGGTAGGGGTTGAGTCGAATTCATAAGTGCATCTAATTTCTGAGTCATCGTCATAAGAACTGTTTCGAACCTCGAGGTTGAAGGGGAGAAGTAATCCTTAAAGTCTTTTTCTTAAGCCATTTCCTTGGTTTCAAGATTTTTTTTACACGCCTAACCACTATATGAAGATGACTTGACTTTAAAAAAAATAAAAAATAAAAAGAATGACACCTAAATGATGCGCAAATAAAATGAATGGCAGACGACCCTAGAGCTTTGTTACTAATATAGGGCTGAAATTCAATTCAATTTAACTAACCACGGGAGAGGCACAGTAATTTCCTATCAATCCGCCACTACAGAGTTGCGCCTACCTCTTTTTTCACTCTCTAGCTCAAAGTGAAATACCAGTTCAAGAACCGTTCCCAAATGGGATATGTTCCTTCACTCGATAACTTTAAGCTATCAAACGTCCAAAAATGGTCCCTATGAGCGTCACACCTATCCTAGATAATTATCTTGCTACTAATTTTAAATAGTGAAGGCCTAGGTTTCTAACCCTAAAATAGATGGTGATTAATCCACGGGAAAGGGCATGGAAGTTTCAATTCAATCCTGCCAATATTTAAATTTGCATGCAATACTACCTATAACAAGCTAAGCACAAGTGATCACATAGAAACCGTGTGCAGATGCGGTGGGTAGAAGTTACCTCCCGTGTGAACCTCTTTCAGGTTACTTGCGACATCGGGTAGAAGTCGATTTCTGATAGTTTCCTCGCGAATCGCAATATTTCACTTCGTTCCCACTTGAGCTCCTATATGTGTGACCGCTACAAAATAAATGCAAAAAAAAAAAAAAAAATTCAAACTCAAGCAAATAAAACAAATAAGAAAATGACTTGTAATAATGTTCATAAAAAAAATTAACCTAATTTATAAACTAGCAAAAAAAACCCTAGATTTCGATTGTACCGTTACAATCCCCGGCAACGGCGCCAAAAGCTTGATGGAGATTTTATTAACCTAAATTCATAAGCTAATAAACCCTATTGCAATATCGCAAGTTCACGATTATCTAACTGGTAGATAGTGGCAAATACGGGTCGATCCCACGAGGATTGATGAGACAGTCGAATTCTAAGACTTATTTGAACTAATTTATAGTTGGGGGTTACAGCAGATGTAAATTACTAAATTAAGAAAATGAAATTGACAACTAAAATTAAACTGATAAGATGATAGAAAGGGGACCAAGACATCGAATCCACCACAGGTTCTTCGAGATTTGTATAATCCAAATTATTGTTTTCAAGAATTAACATGACTAACCTAAATATTAATCTAAGTTCGCAATTGATTTCAGCAAAGGTATAAACCCCTAGCATTGCGTGTCTTCTTACGGCACACACAAACACAAGTTTATTTTAACTAATTCTAAACCCCTAGCATTGCATGTCTTCTTACGGCACACACAATCATAGATTCAGATTAATTGATTAAAGCAGGGTTTGGATATCATAAATGGTACTTTTAACTATCGACTAGTCTATATAGTTAATCCAGATATAATAAGTGAAAGCAAATTATTGAAACTCAGAAATCAAATGTGTTGAACGTTCAAGTATATAGAAAACAATAAATTCAAATACAACAAACTCTAGGAAACCCTGTAGTTTCATCTTCGCCTCGGCGTGGGGTCTAGAAGATCATGATGGTGGTGGTCACAACATCAATGGAGGTGGAATTCATCTGTGCATGAACAAGAATCCCGAGAAAATGTTGCTGGTGGGCTGTGGTGGCTCTTATAGGATCTCGGGGTGCCAATAGCGAAACTGTTTGAAAAACAACTTTGAAAAAAAAATAATTTAAACCTCCAGTGGGGAGGGGCAATTGTGGGAGGCCGAACCTTTATTACTTGAAAAAATCTTGTACGCAAGTCGGGGGGTACATGACGACTTTACCCGATAATAAAATAAACAAATGGACATACATCCTAAAAAACCCGAAAAAATTCCTAGATCAAAACAACCTCAAAACAAAAGGATATGGCCTAAAAAGACCTAAACCAAAGCATTTTAGATCTTAAGAACTCGGCTAACCACCGCATAAACAACTTGAGCAACTTGATCAAACTCACCAGAATCAACTTGAGCACCTCGAAGTAGATACCATACGCTCCCTGCATCTTGCACTAATAAAGACTGCAAATTGCAAAATGCAAACTCGCAACTTGCCATCAACGTGCAGTCACAATTAGCAAAGTGCGATCAATACAAGCCCAACCAGTAATAGCAGCACCCTACACGTCTGAAACTCGCCACTGTCAAAATAAGGCAGTAATATATGGTGCTCCAGACAAAGTCAAGACAAAGTACTCTGTAAAAACAGAGCACTATGTCCAATTCATAGCCTGGACAGAACACCACGCATGCCTGCAAGCAGCACGGCTGCACCTCCGTAGTTATGGCGCTCCAAACCAGTGAATTTTCCAAATTCTTAAGCACACATATTGCAATCCAGTTTCCTTTGCAGAACACATCCTTCAATTCAGTTTCCTTGCAGAACACATCCTGCAATCCAGCTGAAATGTTGTTCCCAACTCCTCGCACTTGCCCTTCATCTAGCATGACGGATATAGGGAGTATTGTTCTTGTCTAGGTGTACCAAACCTCTAATCTTGGGAGGGAGGTCAGCTATTTTGTATTTCTTACTAACTCCCTCCTTTTGAGCATAATGTGCAAGTGCATCAGCCACCGCATTAGCCTCTCTGTAAACATGGACGCAACTAAAATCCATGCGAGAAGTCAAATTCATGATCTCCCGCCAAACGTTTGCCAGGAACCACGAGATTTTAAAATCTTCATAAAACCAACCCCACACTAATTTTGAGTCTGTTTGCAAGGTAACCTTTCTAATCCCCTCAAAGTGTCTCCAAACCTCTTGAGCCAGATTGCCATCACGAAAAAGATGAGTTAAAGTTTCCACATTAGGAGACACACAATAATAACATCTCGAGGCTAGACTAATCCGACATCTGTAAAGCTCTCCATCAACTGGCACACCTCTTAATAGAAGTTTCCATACAAAAATCGATATTTTGGAAGGCAAAAAGGCCCGCCAAAGTTTACCAAACAAGAAGGATTTTCTCCGCTTATCACGAAAAATCTCATACGCCGAATGAGAGCTGAATTTACCAACCGGGTCTGGGGTCCACAGACAAAAATCTTTCCTCTGCTCATTACCCTAAAATCTGTCTGCAAAAGGATATCTCGCCAAATGTCTAGCCATTGGTGAAACCAATTCAAAATCCCCATTTCGAACTTCTGCAACCGTAGGCCAATAGTTTTGTTCCTCCAAGGACCCTGATCTCAAGAAAACTGTAGAAGTATTCCAATTATTCGCAAAGAAACTCGAATCCCCACTGCCTATCCGCCATAAATTGTTTCCAACAAAAACTTCTTTACCTTTCATGATTTCTTTTATAAGAGGCAAAACACTATTTCGAATAACCTGATAGACCAATGGAACATCCTTCAACCAATATTTACTCCTCATGAAAGTTGCCCATAGCGAGTCAGCATTAATCATGTTCCATAGTGCTTTCAAATGAAACACTTTAGCTACTGTAAAGAGATTTCCAACTCCTAGGCCTCCTTCTTCCTTAGGAAGACATATATTTTTCCAAGAAATCTATCTCTTCTACAATCTACCTTCACAATCTCCCCAAAAGAAATCAGCCAACAATTTATGAATTCTAGTAAGAACTTGAGTAGGGACGCACATGGCACTTAACGTATACACTGGGATAGAATTTTGAACATGATTGATCAGAATTAAACGCCCACTAGGAGACAAAAGTTTCGCTTTCCAACCTGCAATTCTACTTTGAATTTTGTTGACCAGCACATCAAAATACATGACCCTGCATCTTCCTTGAAAAATAGGAACACCCAAATATTTCATAGGAGAACCTGTGTACTGAAACCCTATGTAAGTCTTAACCGCCACCACTTGGTCCGCGTCAGCCTATACATCAATCATGAACGAGCTTTTGCGTGCATTGATTTTTTGCCCCGAGACTCTAGCATATTTGTCCAAGAACTTCATACAGCCAGTAATTGAAGTTTTTCTCCCATTAAGGAACACCAGAGTGTCATCTGTGTACAAAAGATTCGAGATGGGTCGACAATTTCTAGGCATGTAATAATAACAAATTTCCCCTATAGAAAAAGTGACCACCAAGCCTCTATTAAGGACTTCCGAGGCAATAACAAATAAATGTAGGGAAAGCAGCCCCCTATCTCAACCCCCTAGAGGATTTGAAGTGCCCATTAAAGACTCCTTGCATCAAAATTGAGAACCCACAATTAGTAATACAGTTAGACACAAGATGACAAACTCTATTGGAGAACCCAAATTGTCTGAGAACCGAAAAAAGAAAAGGCCACTCCAATCTATCATATGCTTTCTCCACGTCTATTTTAATAACCACATTACAGCCCATGACCTTTTTATTAATGTCGCATACCATCTCCTGAGCCAAACCAATGTTTTCCACAATAGACCTGCCCTTACAAAAGCCCCATGTTCCTGGGCTATCAACTCAGGTAAAAGTAAAGCCAATCTATTGCACAAA
Source organism: Berberis thunbergii (assembly GCA_003290165.1). Lineage (NCBI taxonomy): Eukaryota > Viridiplantae > Streptophyta > Magnoliopsida > Ranunculales > Berberidaceae > Berberis > Berberis thunbergii. The sequence continues at coordinate 98,360 of QNQO01007458.1, read as the reverse complement.
ATCTTACTAAATTTTTTGTAAATGACATTGCATAGGCTAATTGGCCTGAAGTCAGAAAAGGCACCTGGCGAGTCCACCTTAGGAATCAAAGCGATGAAATTAGCCGAGAAAGCCACTGGGAGTGCATCACCTTCAAAAAACTGGATGGCCGCTTTCCAAATATCGATACCAACCACCTCCCAACAGGACTGAAAGAAACTAGCAGTGAATCCATCAGGACCTGGGGCACTGTTAGCCAGGATATCAAAAGTCTCTTTTTTCACTTCTTCCATAGATGGGCTTTTGACTAGCAGCTCACAAGTCCTGTCCATCAAAACCAAAGGTATGCAAGCCAATAATTCACTATCATGAGCCTGATTTGCTTGCGAAGAGAGAAGATGCTGAAAATAGGTCGTGGCCTCTCTAGAAATATCCCCCGAATCAGTTATTATCCTGCCACTCAGCAAGGTAATAGATGCAATTGTCCTTCTACTTTGTTTAGCTTTAACCAAGGCAAAAAAATATTTGGTACAAGCGTCTCCTTTCTTGAACTCTTTTTCTCCTGACTTTTGTAACCAAAACAATGCTTATTGCCTAAGAGCCAACCTATAATCTGCCTGGCACCTGCTCAAATTACAGCACGCCGTAACATCCCAGTTAGCATCTACATTGAATCTGTTTCTACTATTTGATTCCCAACCTATAATCAGAACATTCTCCCACTGGCTCATTTCATCTTCCAATGCCCCCAGTCTACTAAAAACTTTCCGAACACCTCCCATGTGCAGTGAGCTTTACGAAGGGCTTTAAGTTGCAAATCCACCATGTCCAATGGCCTCATAGGAAAATCATCCGAACCCCACACGGTTTCTACTAAAGAATCAAAGGACGGATGTGTGGTCCACATACTCAAAAACCTGAATGGTGAAAAACCCACTCTAGATTGCACTGGCATGTATACCAAAATTGGCGAGTGGTCCGAAAAGTGCACTGAAGAATTGACAAAAACTCTGTCAATCCTAGCCCAAATTCACTCCCCCCATGCCTGTTATTACACCAAGTGTATATTTCCCGCCAAAAATCACGCGTTCCTCTGGTCTTCATCTCCAGCGAGCCACGCTCTTCGCGCTGTTTCGTTTTCGCTCCTCGCGAGATCTTCTTCCTCTGAATGGCTTCGGTACCTGCAAAAGAGAGAGAGAGAGAGATGGAGGAAACAATGAGAGAGAAAAATACGCGAAGGAGGAAGAGGAACATGGGCGGTGAAACAGGGAGGCGCTCCTTGTTTCTGCTACTACTTGCGTGTTTTGTTCCTCCGACGAGCTCCGGTCCTTGCAAGAGAGAGAGAGAGGTCCGGGAGATGGATGAACAAAGAGAGAAATCGAAGAGGAAAAGGGAGAGAATGGAGGAGGGAGACAGGGCGGTAGAGCTCTGTCGCGAGGTGGAACAGGGGCGGTGGTTGAGAAATAAGGAAACAGGAAGGAGGAGGTGGTGGCATCTGATGGTGGTGCTCGGCGGTGTTGATGGTGGACGGTGGCGTGGAAGGGGAGAGACACGAAAACAGGGGAAGAAGAGAGGAACATGGGGTTGTGGGCGGTGTTATTACGGTGGTTTGCGACAGGGACAGGGGCGGTGGTTGTGTTGATGCAGGAGTTGATGATGTCTACGATGGACAGGGTGTGGCGTCTCCCTAGCGAGCGAGGAAGAGCGGGTGAGGGAGAAAGGCAAGGTGACTGCTGATGGTGGAGGATGAGGAGGAGGTGGTGATGGCGGGATGATCGCACTGCCAGTTATCCTATCGAGCGAGGATTGCTGGCAGGGTGGATTGGCGTGGTGGCTGGAAAAGAGAGGAGGAAAACACACGTAGAAAAAGAAAGAGAGCAAGAGAAGAGAAGAAAAAAACCTAAATAGGGTTCTCCTATTTCCTTGTTAGGTTGGGCTTGGGTTTCTAGGTTAGCTTTTTGGATTTGGGCTTAGATTAAATTAGGTAGACCTAGGTTTATTTGGGTTAGGTTCAGATATGTGACCCTCTACTTTGTACCACCGCTATAATCAACCAATTGATCATTTCTTAAATTGCCACCTTAATGCGATTTCATCGTTCACGCTCAAATTCCTACAAAGATATGAAAATGATATAATAAAAATAAAATATAATAATCGAAACACTAACATATATAAATTAAGGGATATATTATGTAATAATTACGTGAATATCAGGGTGACACTTCAAGGGTGCCAAGAGTAGCTTCGTCACAGGCGAAGATGCAATACCAACACCAGGGGCATTACAATGGAAGGCAAGTATAATGAAGGCCCATGGTACAAGGGATACGACACAAAATAGAAAACCTATAAATAATGGTTCATTAGTTACAGAGTGGAATTTTTTGGAATTCACTAAAATGTTGGGTGTGTGATACCAACGAGAGGTTTTTGTTAATATTGATGCAGTCAATTTTCGCTCCCTGCTTGACTTTGACCTGCTGACCTACACAAGGAACGCACTGAGCCACGGACCACCATTGTGGTCGATGGCACTTCGATGCTGAAGTCAGACAGGGATCTGAGGAAAATTAAAAATTGTAAACAGGGAATTTGTAGCGTACATTTATTTACAAACCTCATGTCTTATTTATAGTGTTGGAGTCCTAGCTCGATTAGGCCATTGGTGGTGTAGTTTAGGGAAAGAGATCTTCTTGGAGACCATTATCTAATTATGAGTCGTCTTGTAGAAGGAAGTTTTCATGTTAGACCTGTGCTCCTAAATACATGGGAGATAGTTCCCAATTGGAATGTTGTCCACAGATAGAAGTTTTCATGTACAACTTATACTTTGGTATGTGCTTCCTAGTTGGAGACAAAGTGTTGCTGCTTGCCCGTCTGAAGCTGATCCTTAAGATACTTGCCTTAATAGATGTTATGGGTATTGGGGATGGTTGTGAGACGTGTCGACTTAGAAGGCTGTAATAATTTGGTTTGTCTAGCAGACTACACTTTGTGGGCTTGATGCCACTTGGGCCGGATCAGTGCTAGACTAATCCTTGGGCTTGTTGTTCCTAGAGATCATCATGACACATGTACGGTGTAGAAGAGAAAACGTTTTGGTGTATCATTAGTTGTTCCCCCGAGTTACTAGGTCATCATATCGGTCTACTAAGTCATTTCTAAAAAAGATACACTGCTCATGATGATTGAGTCTGAACCGATACTTGAGCGGCATGCTCCATTAATTAAGTGTGTGTCGGTTCATTGAAAAAAGGCAAGAAATCAATTTCTATTTAGATCTTCCTTTCTGCAGAGATTGACTATTTCACTTCTTTGTTTTTAGAGACTCAGCTCTGTTCAGCTTTTAATTGAAAGTTTGTTCACTTCTTCCATGGCTCACAAAAATCAACTTGACGATGAGCTTCTTGCCAAGGGCCTTTAGTTCTTTGAAGATAGGTCGACCATCAAATCGAGCCTGGCTGAGATTCGAAAGACATATGGGGTATCTGAATACCTGCCATTCTACACTTTGAGTGATTATCAAACGCCAATGTTTCCTCTGGATGGATTCGTTTGTCTGCACCACAGCATGTTTCAAACTAGTGCTCGTTTTCTTGTGATCGACGAGATCTAGAGCTTTCTGAAATTCCTTGGTATCCTTTCGGCCCAGTTGGCACCGAATGGGTACAAGATTATTCTTATAATATTGATCAGGGCAAAGGACGCTGGTGTTCGCGTGACTCCGAGGGATATTCAGTTACTGACTTCTCCTCGACTAAACGATCATGCCGTGTGTAAGATGAAGTCGTTGGCTTGCTTTGGGAAACTTTCGAATGACTTCAAGTTCTAGCATAAACACTACTTTTTGGATCCTTCAGATTTGAAGTATTTCGAGTTCAATGGTTGTCTGCTTGAATGGGAGTTCATGCCATTTCGTAAGTATAATTTCGTCATTTGTTTTCGTTGTGCTGATTGTATGCTGATCGTTGTGTGTGTTCTCTGCAAGGAGGTTCCCCACTACTCCTCTTTCCTCGGAGTATGAAGCTGCTATGAAGGCATTCCGTGACATGCCACGAATGATAGTGGAGAATGTTATCTGCCATTCAAATTTTTGTCGCAGTGGATTATGGCCCCACTGGCATGTGGCTCCCACTCTTTTCAGAGTGTCGAATGTTAAGTCCGAAGGTGGAGTTCTCTTCAAGAAGAGGAAGGCTTCTAAAGTTAAGGCTCCTAGTTTGTTAGACACAAAGGGGATCTCTGATAAGCTTACTTCCTTCATAGACTTGAAAAGGTCTCGCTTTGGGGTTGAGCCTGCTTCCAAAACAATCCACTCTATTGAGAGAGGAACATGACTCTGACCTGTCCGCAGAGGCGGAGGTTGTAGGATCTGATTTGGAAAATGACAATCTGCGGTTAGCAGAGGTTGATGATGCGTTGAAGCTGCTAAGTATCGAGCAAGCTGAAGCCTTGAATCATAAGTTGATGCTGGCTGTCGTGACGGCTTCTACCAATACTGACCGATTCCAACCTGTTCTGTCGGAAGGTCTTGATAAGATTTGTCTGTGGTCCCCGAGGTTAATCGTCCTTCTGGTGGATCGTCTGACAGTGGTCATTGCAGCATGGACTGTCATTCTTTCAATCCGCATTGCCCTCTGCTTCACTCCCTTCAGATTCCACTGAGCCAACTCGCAACAAAGGGTCGGCTGCGGATGACAAAAGGAAAGCGGTAGATGAGGGGCCAAGTGCGGTGAATACGAAGGGCGATGCTGGTGTAATTCCACATCCGGGAGAGCTATATTTGGACGTGCAAATGAGTCTATTTTCTCCTGATGTAGTAAAAATTATCAATCAGTTGGCACCAGGAAATTGATATTGATTATGATTCGAAGAAAGCATTAGCAGACATTATAGCTGGCTGGTGAACCGTGTTTTGAAGATTCGAGGAGGATGCTTGAAAAGAGCGTATGGATAAGGGGCTAAAACATCTTATGCTGGGGATGTCGCATCTGTGCCAAGTGGCTGTTGATTGGACGAAAGTTGAGGCGGCTCGTGAGAGGGTGTACACCATGAAGCGCATCTTTTCAATTGTGCAAAAGTCGTGTTCTAATTCAATATTTGAAATTGAATCGCTGAGAAAACAGATTGAAGAGAGGAGGCTGGAAGAATTAGCCATTGATGCTGAGACCCAAAGGGTTCGCTTGGAAGCCCTTGAGTATGATTTATTAGAGGCGGTGTCCACAAGGAACCGATCCAAAAAAGAGTTGAACCTGGTCTACCATGATCTAGAAGTTGCACATAAAATTGCGGTTAAGGTGTGCTCTGAGTTGCAATCTCTTGCTGAGGAGAATACCAGGAAAGAATCTGAATGGGCTGTCCAGAGACAATAGTTAGAGGCCGACATGAAATTCAACACTCGGGAAGCTAGGAAAGCTAGGGACCAGCTTTTCCTGAAGCAACATGAACTTAGCGCAGTTAAAAGTAGCTTGATTACTGAGTAGTCTCAAACTTATGTATGGACAGGCAAGCTGGAGCTGGTGGAGTGCGAACTTGCTGAAGTAAAGGCGCGCGAGGAAAGGCTTCTCAAGACACGTTTGAATTCCGCAGAACCGAGCATGGGAGGTTAGAATTGTTAGCGCTGATGGAAGAAGAACAACCAGACCGAGACCTTTCTTATTACAAGAAGGTGTCCTTTGAAGACTTTAGAGCGATTTCTGAGCTGTCAAAGGAAGAGGGTGATTCGGATCATGATGCTCAAGCTGAGACACATGCGAACGCAACTCCAGCTTCTTATCCTGTTAAGCTTAGTTCCCCTGTAATTTTACCTTCTCCTGATGAGGAGTAAATTTCGTACATCTATACCTTTTATTTCGACTGTTAATGAAAACATGTTCTTTTCGAGTACGCATTGTACTCGTGTTCTATTTGGTTCCCATGTTGCATGTTTTCCATTATGCCTTGTCATTTTATTTTGATGTAGGTTCTGTTGGATCAGTAAGAAACCGAATGGTCTGTCCGCTGTTGAGAGCTCGACCGTTTATGCTACGAGTAATTCTGACTTGTACTTCCATGAGGTCTCAGAGTTGCTATCGCGTGATTATGCCCAATAGTGAACATTCTGCGGATGGTTTAGCAGCAGGTTACTCGACCCAGGTTGCAGCTCATCCTTGAGGTAAGCCATTGGAGGCTCAAGTTATATATTTGACTGTCAGTTGCAGTCATTAGCATGAATGACCTGTTGTAATCGAGCACAAGCATTGTCGTCTGTAGTTGAGCAAGAGCACTTGGCCCAAGTTAGACTTCATAAGCTCGGATTGGTCTCCAGTGTAGCATTCGTCCCCGCTTAGTGGATTAGTTTTTTCGTCGGCTCAAGTGGCCATTGCTGATAGCGGGATATCAACTTATGAGGGCGTGAAGATGCTGCTTGAGCTGTAATCAAATTCGGCGACCATTGTCATGAGAAAGAACAATGGTCTCATGGCGAGTTGTCGACATCAATCGGAGCTGACTAGGCTCCCACCTTCCAAACCATCTAACTCGGGCGGAGCGAGCTGAAGATTTGGGATGAGAAAATTTGGCGATCAAGCTTTATAAAATAACAGAGGTCACGTGGTGAGCCGTCGACATCAGTAAAAACTGACTAGGATCCCACCTTCCAAGCCATTTACACCCACACGGAGCGGGCTACATATTTGGGATGAGAAAATTTGGTGACCATGGTCTGTAAAATAGCATTGGTCTCGTGGCAAGTCGTCAATATTAGTCGAAACTGACTAGGCTCCCACTTTCAAAATCATCTACACCTGTGCGCATCTAGCTAAAGATTTGGGAGTTTGAGATTCGACAACCGTGGTCTGTAAAAAAGCAGTGGTCTTGTGGCAAGCCGTCGACATTAGTTGGAAATGACATCTACACTCGCGCGAAACAAACTACAAGTTTGGGAATTGGAAATTCGGTGACTATGGTTTGTAAAAGAGCAGTGGTCTCGTGGTAAGCCGCCAACATCAGTCGGAACTGACTAGGCTCCCACCTTCCAGACCATCTACACTCGCGAGGAGAGAGCTACAAGTTTGGGAAATGACCAGAAGCTATTGTCGTCAGTCATAACTGACTAGGCTTACCTGATCAGGTTTAGTGACCATCGTCTGCGGAGGGGGCGACGATCCTTGGCGAGTCATCATCATTAGGCGTGAGAGCAGAGCGTTGACTAGACTCCCACTTCCTAAGCCATTGACATTCGCGCGTAACGAACTAGGCTGCGGGGTGATCTAGAACCCGTTGTCATCAATCGAAACTGACTAAGCTTACCTAGCTAGGTTAGGGCTCCGCTTGTTATGGGCATGCGAGTCTTATTCCAAAATTGGATTTTACTATGCGGATTAGTTTCCACTAATTTCAATGAAAGTTTTTAAAAAATGTACATTGAATCAGCTGGCAATATGTAGGTGTGTTTCGTGTGTCAAGAGTGACTAGGGCCCCTACTGCCTGTGTCAATGCACGTGGTAGAGTGTCGCTCGAATAGTGGGCCGAGCTGGTGGGCCCATATAAGAAAAAACTAGGTCCTATCGCAGGATCATGGTGCCACGTGTACGGCGTAGATTGCACAGTGCCACGTGTATGACGTAGATTGCGAGGCGATAGAGTATCAGTTACTCCCCCAATTAAGGGGGTTTCGTACAACGTCATTAATTGAATGAACATGGACCTATGTGGTTTCCTTGGGAACCATCGCCTCGTCGTTTCCCATACGATAGTCAATGTTGGTATTTAATACTGATGCGCCTATTTGGTGAGCCACTTCGTCTATATAATGGTGTTTCTTCACCGTTGTAGGCATTATCTTCTACAATTGCACTCTTTAGATGCTCTTGCTTAAAGGATATGCTTTGAGTTTTCCAAAGGCTGAAGGAAGATCTCTTCTACTGGAGTCTTTGATTGTTCTGACATTTGCACCGATGAGTCTTGATAAGACTTGCTATTATGCGTAGTCACCCACTCTGGGTGAGCGCCAGATTGGTTCATTGAGACCTTGTAATTTGTTCTTGTATTGTGTAGAAGAATTACAAACTTCCCCTCAAGGGATGAGTCTGTCGTTTATGTGCTGGTGCCTTGTCGGCGATTCGAATTGCGTAATTTCTGAGATAACACCAACAACCAACTTTTGGAGCGGTTGTTTTCCTCTCTTCTCAGCTAGCCTTGGCACGTTGTGCTGCGCTGGGACTCAGAGTTGCGAGGTGGAGTGAAGGTTGACATGGCCTATCGAAGTGGCCTATTGACTCCCAAATGCCTCTCTCAGCCCTCGATAGGAGGGTGCACCTGATCTGTTTAAACCTGATACTTGTCCCAAGTTCGGCTGATTGGGCGAATTGAGCGTGAGAGTTAGCTGTAACTTCGGCCGGCGTGTCGCGTGGCCTCTAGTTGTTGATTTTGCACGATTTCAGGTCATCCTTGAGAGGTGGGTTTGGCGAAGTATTGAATTGAGTGCGCTTTTGTACATTTGCTCTTGCTTGCAAATCATTTTCTCTAGAGAAATCACAGAGCGAAACTCTTAGAGGGCACCGTAGTTTACCATGGGCACCTTTGCTGGTACTTCAGAGTCCTCTTCTAAAGTCGGGCTATTTAAGCGAATTCTTACTGTACATCGCATCGGATTTGAATGCTTGTAGTTTGTAATCTTTTGTACCCGCCATCTGGGCGATCGTTGTTACATCTTTCCAGTAATTAATAGAGTGTGTTTGCGTAATTCTCTTTTATTTCTCAAATGAGTGCAAATCACATAAGTTCTTAAGAATTAAAACTCTAAACTGACTACTGAAAGAAAGCTAAACATCTGGATAAATTGACTGTTGGTGGAGAGAGTTGATCCGACCCTGAAGTAAATTCACATGGCCCTTTCTTGAATCATATTGTCAAGTTTCGTCGACGCCGTTGAGGTCATCGAAGAGTGAACCTTGCGTGGGAGAGTTCTTTTGCACCCACTGATAGTTGTGGGATTGTGCTCCCGTTTGCAATGGCCTCTCCGCTAAGACAAACATCCTATCTGGGAGGAACGACTTCTCCCTAGTTTCAGCGTCTACCTTCTGCTCAACTTGTTTGGTGGGCTCTAGCTGTATCTGAGAACATTCTATCTGTTTTAGTGCAGCATAGTAGCAGTCCCTCGTTAGCTGGTCCACGCGAATTGTCCCCTCTGAAAGGTTGGCGGTATACTTGACACACTGATGAAGGGTGGAGACCACTGCTTCCATTTGGTGAAGCCAGGGTCTCCCTAATATGAGGTTATAGGTAAACGGTGTGTCTACCACTATGAAGTTCAAGAACCGGGCCTTCCTCAATTGTGGCTCTCCTGCCACCACTGCTAGCCTTATCTTCCTGATCGAAAAATATTTTTCTCCACTAAACCCGATCAACGGGTAGCCGGAAGGTGTCAAGTTTTCTTCCTTGAGGTCCCTATTGCAGAATGCGTTGTAGAATACGACGTTTAGGGAGCTCCCCATGTCTACCAAGACCCTCTTTACTTCCCACCTTGCAATAGAAATCGAATTGACAAAAGGGTTATTGTGCAGTGCGCAGACACCTTCGAGGTCCCTATCTGTGAAAGTTAAGGTCGAGATTGGGCTCAGTACTCGCGAGTAATACATGCATCGGTCCTCGTTGGTGGGTTGTGTCTGCATTTCAAGGAGTGTCCTCTTTCGGGACTTGTTTGACTGTTCTTCTTCTGATCGACTCCGTGATGGAAATATATGACGCCCGAAACTTCCTTTTTGATTTTTTTGACCGCCTCTCCCCTTTCCTTGGTTTGATCTTGCCTTTTTCTAACCCAGGATCTTCTTCAGCTTGCCTTTTTTAATCCATCACTCGATCTCGTACCTTAGACTTTTACAATCGTTGGTGTATTGGTCACCCTTGTTTTTGAATGAGCAATACTTGTTGTTGGCGCGTTTGGAGGGGTCTTCGCACTGCTTCGGGGGATATTTTAGATCCTCCCAATTCTTCATGGAATTAGACATCTGATAAGCTAGAGTTGAGGGGGGTTATGGTCCTATTTGGACATACTTGTAAGATTTTTATAGCATGGCACGGCCAGAGTCCGACCTGTTGTCGCTGCGCTTCCATTTATTCCTTTCTTCGTCTTCTTGTCTCTTTCCATCCCTTATGTTTCTAGAACCGGAGGGTTTCTTTTCTGATTGGGTTTCCTTTTTGGTCATTCTCATATCTTCCAAAGTGATGAACCTCTGGGCATTTTTCAAGAGTTCTCCCATATCCATAGGGGTTCCAAGGTGAGGTGATCGTAAAACTTTCCCTCTCTTAGCCCCTTAGTAAAAGCCATAACGGAGGTATCGTCGTTGCAGTCGTCAATGAGCATTAGCGTGATGTATTCCCTTAGCATTTTGTTTGACTTCTGCCTCAAGGAGAGCATATAGTTCGGGCCCTTCCTGATCTGTTGACTGCCAACAGAGTTTGTCAAGAATGTTTTGGCCAGTGTCTTGAATGAGTCAATTGACTTTGGCGGGAGGCTATGGAACCATGTTAGCGCTGACTTCTTCAGGTAGGTAAAGAACGTTTTACACATCACCGATTCAAAACCTTTTTTTAGCATCATTATGTGCTGATAATGACACAAGTGATCAAACGGGTCACCGGTTCCATCATAGAACTCAAGCTTCGGAGGGCTGAACTTTTTTGGCAGATTTTCATTCATGATGTGGTCCATGAACGGGGAACAGAAAGGTTGTACAACATGTTTGAGTCGTGAGCCCCTCGGCGAAGGGGTTCTGCATGGTGGGTTTGTCTGCCCTGAAGGTTGGACCTTCGTTGACCGCACCGCCACCTCTAGTCCAGTGAGAACTGGCGGGGCTTTGATTCTCTTGTGTCTGCTCTCTATTGTCGTCTGGAGATCGAGGTCTGTACTGCTCTTGATCTCCATCGCTGAGTGATGATCTCTACTACTTTAGCGATCTGTTGTATCTGCGATAATAGCAAATCCATCCTGGGGCCAGTCACTACTGCTGCTGGTGTGGGGTGTGAGCATGCTCCCCTTGAGTCGTTGGTACTGCTAGAAGCAGTGGAATAGCGCCAGTCTGAGCGTTCGACGTTTTTCGTTGGTCTCCATTGTTGCGGAATCTGGTGGTCACCATCTTCTTGAACTCTGAAAAGAGATTATGTTAGTGTTTTGCTAGGAATTCAGTCGTCCCCTCTTAAGATGCCAAATTGATGCAATCAATTTTCGCTCCTGCTAGACTTTGACCTGTTGACCTGAACAAGGAATGCACGCGAGCCATTGATCACCATTGTGATGGCCGATGACACTTCGATGCTATAGTCAGATAGGGATCCGAGGAAGGTTTAAAGCTATAAACAAAGAATTTGTAGCATACCTTTGTTCACCAAACTCATGTCTTATTTATAATGTTGGAGTCCTGGTTTGATCAGGCCATCAGTGGTGAAGTTAGGGAAAAAGATCTTTCTGGAGATCATTCTCTAATAAGGAGTCGTCTTGTAGGAGGAAGTTTCCCTGTTAGACTTGTGCTCCTAGATACGCGGGAAATAGTTTCCAATTGGAAGTGTCGTCCATAAATGAGCGTTTTCATGTACTTATGTATAATCTGATATTTGCTTCCTTGTTGGAGAAATATTGCTGGCTTGCCCGTCCGAAGCTAATCCCCGAGATACTTGCCTTAATAGGTCTTACGGGTATTGGGGATGGCTATGAGACATGTGGGCTTACCAGGCTATAGTAATTTGGGTTTGTCTGGCGGACTGCACTTCATGGGCTTGATGCCATTTGGGCCGCATCAGTGTTAGACTGACGTTTGGGCATGTTGTTCGTAGAGATCATCATGACACATGTATTGTGTAAAAGAGGACATTTCGGTGTATCATCAATTATAATGATCTTCCACCGCTAGGGCTCTCGTCTGTCACATATAAATAGTCATTGTGAGTAAGTTGTTCATGGTTCATTTTGGTTCAGTTTGGTTCAGTTTCAATCTGAAATTCCAAACCAAACTATATCAGTTATTTAACAAAAATAAAAAAAATCGAACCGAATGTGTAATGAAAGGAACCAAAGCAAACCAAAATGAAATTAAATCGAAATTGAACTACAATAACTATGCTAAACCGACCTAAATCAAATCGAACAAATTAAAAAGTAAACATATTTATCAGTACAGTTCAATTTTCACGATTTTTGACCTAAAGCCGAAAATCGAATCATTCACTTTGGTTCCAAAATGTTAGAAACCGAACAAAATTGAAATCGAAACAAATCCAAACCAAACCAAACCAAATTAGCTTAGACAATTAATTCAATCGATTTGTTTGAGTTTTTTTTAGCTCTAATTGTGAAAATGCATAAGAGACCCCTCGTTATGGCTTTACTATTTGTTTCTAATAAAAATATATTTGGTCAATGCTTTAGTATTGGGGAAAAGGCATTGCTGAAGCTGTGAAGTGAGACGTAATCAGAAACTTACCCATAACATCGATTCAGCCTTTAAATTCATATTTTACCTCCCACAAGCACCCCAGGTTAGTTTACCCAGCTAGAGGTACATGCACAAAATCTTAGCCTACTGTCTTCCACATTTTAGTTCCTGGAACAAATGGACAGTGTAACAAGTTCAAATTATATTTCAAGCAATATCAACTAAATTTCTGTGGACCTTTTTTTTTCCTATGCTTCCCAAAGATTTTTATAATATATATTACTCTATCAATCGCTAAAAAAAAAGAATTGAATATAGGCCAAACCAACAATTTGCTTGCCTCATTACATCCTCTGCAACCCAAACTATTTTCTTCTACTGCTACATAATCTAGGAAATCTCAGCCAAAGTTAGCCTTGAAAGGGATGAATCCTCTTTGGGATTGGCATTCTGAAAGAGTTTGATAATGATTTGCTATACTTAAGAGACCCAACTCTTCCCTCTGGCATGGATGAGGCCAATATCGTGAGTGGTTCACTAGTTGACCTCAACACCATATCGGGCTTCTCTTGCTGCTTCTGCTGCTCATGTACATCATCATCTACTTTCTCGTCATCATCATTATAAACAGCATGGTCATCATCCTTATGATGTTGGTGGTGGTGGTGTCGGTGATGGACTAGATGGAGGACTAGTCGACCATTTGATCTATCAGCCAGAAAATACTCATGGTGCTCGACTGGAACTTCTCGTATTACTAGGTGTCCATCTTCATAATATCTCTTGAGAACTGATGACATGTGACATGGTACATGCTCTGTTCTTCCCAGCAGTGATATCGGTGGTGGAAATTCCTTCTTCACCCTTGACCTCTTCACGTTTATCTTCTTCAAATTCTTATCCCCATCCGTGTGATATGTCTTCACATTCACCTTCACCAAATTCTTATCCCAATCCGCGTGAGACGTGTTCACATTCATCCTCTTCAAATTCTTGTCCCCATCAATGTGAGAAGGTGAAGACTTAATATCTGAACGGTTGACTATGCAGAATGTTTTGAGATGGTGATGGGGTGATGGTGGTGACGTAAGTGCCTTGAGACCTAGTTCTGATTCGAATGGTCTGTTATGTATGCACATTGTTGTCAAAGATGAACATTTGCTCCCAAACACAAATGTTGCAAGACCAAGCACATCCATTCTTTCAGAGCTAGATATGGCCAGCTAGTTGCTTTCTGCAGATTTTATGAAGAACAATGATTTAGAAAGGCATCTTATGAGCAAAAAAAAAAAGGGAGAGTAAAAACCTATCAATTTATTCTAATCCTTTAATCCTAAAAACAAGCTTTCTAATTGCCAGTTTGTTGGCCATAAAAATGGAATTCAATGTTGATCAGCTTAAAAAACAGCTGTGTGACCTAATGCCTATGGGAGGCAGAGAAAACACTCCATGCTCAAAGTTTGGCAACTTCATATCAGAAAATCCCTTTATGTCTAAGTTTGGCAACTTCATATCCTTGAGGAATATTATGTAATTCAATAAAATAAACTGGAAGTTCATGAATACCACTTTTTCTTCAAATCTGAAGAAAGGGCATAAATTAGATGCTACTTTATTGCTCATTAATTGAAATCTACACCACCACAGTTCATTTGTCTCATAAAATTCCTTAAATATTTGATAGAAAATATGTTTATACTGCAAATAATAGAATAAAATCATTCATTGCAAATTTCAAGTAAAACATTACCAAACTCTATAGAAAACAAGCTAATGAAACCAAAATGACAAGCAGTGTTTCTTAAGAAGACATAAACAAAAACTGAAATTAATTATGTTGCCAGCGGCAGGGGCTAAGGGTACCATAAACCCTTTCGCAAGGCATGACACGAAAGTAGATTTCACATGTTTAATCATGTTGAAAGAAAAAAAAATGGTTTCTTAGGTGCCTTAGTCGCACCTTGGGTAAGATGGTGATCGAAGGCCTAAGCAAGGCACTTTCATGGGAAAATAAAAATGCCGTAGGCATCATGAAGGAGAACCTCAAAAAACATCGATCCTATATTATTAAAAATGAATAAATCATTAATCTGAAAAGTCCTTCAAGAAAAGGGGGGAAAACCCTTCCTAATATCCTCCGTGACTTCAATAAATAAACTATAACCTGATGAATTCTACTACAATGATTGGTCATGTAAAAATAAGATGATACAATCAAAAAATTACCCCAAACTTGTCTAGTCAGGAAAACAATCGGCAATGTTATCTTCTTCATCCATGATGTTCTACAGAGAGCAAAGAAAGAAAGAGAACAAAGACAAATTGCTTGTCCTCTAATCTGTGTTTATATAAAGGGATGATATAGTGGATAATCGTGATTGTGTGTTATCTGTATTCTTACTGTCATCCTTTCCTTCTTTGATTATGTTTTCGAATTTCAAAACAAGGCTACTTACGTATTTTTCAAGATGCATGCGATGCGATGCGACGCGGCGAATGGTCACGGCATGTCTGTCTTCTACTCTGGCCTCACCTTCCTTTACTCTTTTGGGCTAAATGGGCCCACACGGAATAATTTAGGGTTATTACTGTATGGCGTTAGTTATATATTTCGAATGTTGGATCTTTTGTATATGGAAATTGGGATGGAAAACTTCCAAAAACTAGGATATGGAAACGGTACGAGTAATTCTAGCTGGCCTGGGTCAACCAGCGAGGTTGTTGCCTGGGTGGGGTAAAA
Organism: Berberis thunbergii; assembly: GCA_003290165.1. Classification (NCBI taxonomy): domain Eukaryota; kingdom Viridiplantae; phylum Streptophyta; class Magnoliopsida; order Ranunculales; family Berberidaceae; genus Berberis; species Berberis thunbergii. The sequence goes on along the minus strand of QNQO01007458.1, from coordinate 83,231 downwards.
AGACAATTTTGCCCCCTTCTTTAAACACTTTCTCTAAAAAAGTAATTAAAAAGGGGGGGGCAAAATTGTCTTTTTACCCCACCCAGGCAACAACCTCGCTGGTTGACCCAGGCCAGCTAGAATTTCGGAAACGGTACACATAAGACACAATATTAAATATTATACATATATCTAATCTATAATGTGTTTGGTTGTATGTTTGTGATATTTGAAATTTCGAAATTGCCTCTAAATTCCTTCATCAATTAACTTGCCCCTTCCTAGGGGTGGGCATCCCATCCCGCGATCCCGTTCCCGTCCCGATCCCGTTCCCGTCCCGATCCCGTCCCGTCCCGTCCCGATTTTTCCGGGTCTTAATGGGATTGAATAATTTCATCCCGATCCCGTCCCGTCCCGATCTAGAATGGGATGGGATGGGATGGAGATTTTCAATCCCGCCAATCCCGTCCCGTCCCGAACTAATTTATTAATATTAATTATTAATATTTTTATTTAATTATTTATTTTAAAATTGTATATGTTTCAACTCATTCAGTAATCACCACCCTGAAACTCTATTTAATCAATCAAAATGGGAAAAGAAAACTTGAGAAGTGAAATACTGGATGAGCTGATAATTTGAAGAAACTTATTGATATTTGGAACAAGTCAAAAGAACTAAACCACTTAGATTTTGCTAATGCTAATTACTGGGATGTCATTATTGTCAGGGTACAAGTCATCTGTTGTTACAAGTTATGTGTCAGCCACAACTTCATTTGAAAGTCATCATATAAAAGGAACATGCATTTCCTGCACCGGTTATTGGAGAGATGATTGGCCTTGAATTCCTTGTATGTCAATGATACAAAGAACTTTGGTTATAACATGCAATTCAACCGTAAAAATCCACAAAGACCAGGGATGTGTTCTAAAAGGAAAAAGAAATTTTTTTGGCAAATGTTGCTTCAAATTTTTTGGATGTTGCTTTAAATTTTTTGGATGCCGCTGATCCCGTCCCGTCCCGTCCCGACCCGATCCTGTTTGGGATGGGACGAGGTTGGGATGGGGTTTTTCCTATCCCGTCCCGTCCCGATCCCGTATGAACGGGATGGGATAGGGATGGGTATATCTCGTCCATCCCATCCCGTGCCCACCCCTACCCCTTCCCATTCAACAAATTCCAACGCCCCTCCCACCCCCCATTAGCTAAATTACAACAATGTCACTCCCTCAACAACTTACCACAATGCCCCTACCCATTCCCAAAATTTCGAACTTACTCCTCCCAATTCACCAAAATCTCGAAAACGCGTCATACTGGTAAACAACATTGGAGAATACCAGTAGCAGTACGAAGAACTTTTTTTCCAAAGAAACCATAAGATTGTGATTAACTTGATGACTCAATCTCATCACTCCTGCATAGGCAAGATGGGTCATCCCGTCCATTATAAGCCTGACACCATCCTCAAGATGAAGGTTCCGGTTTAGTACGAACATTGAAGGTCTTTCCACCGACCGTCTGTGCCATTCATTAATCAGCTTACATGTGTCATCCTGCATGCCAAGACGAGAAAACCAACAGAACTTCCCATCCGATTTGACTTGAATCTTTTTAAGAGTATGTTCCTTCGAACTAACCTGCGAATGAAGAACACGAGGATCTGGTAGTATGGAGGAACCGCCACCACCAACAGCCAGGGAAGAAGAAGGAACGACAGGAGAGCCTCCATCATCCTCTCGTCGTTCAGCATAAACAGAATGGTGACAGTCCCAACAAGAACAGAACTCAAGTAAGTTATGGAAGGAGGGATCTCCATCCCTCCATCAACAAGAGGGGAAGAAGAAGGGCAAGACTGCAACTCGGGAACCCGTTCACGACTGCTAAGCTCCTTAGACTCAACAACATCCAATTGGAACATCTTGTCATCTAAGGACCGATGATCCTCATCAGAACACTTGACAGCGTCAAGGCCGCCATAAGCAGATATAAGCTTATTTTCCCCATTGTCCAATGGACAAACGATATCTTTCTCACTCCTCTCCAAACCAACTTCATCTCTTTCGCCTCCTACAGATAGCAGCGGTCTTCCCTTAAAGGATTTCTATCGACTAAATCCGAATAAAGAGATGTGCGATGCACAAAATCAACAAGTCGTTTCTTCTTCAAAACACGGTTGAAAAGCAGAAACAACTGCTTTGACGGACTAACAGGCCTTGATACTTTTCTCTTTCTAAAATATATCTTCAAATCCAGCTCCACCTTCTACTTCTAGAAATCGATATGAAGATTTCAGGGGAAAACCTCATGAACCTGGAGGTCGATATCAAATTCCACCTGGAATTGACAATATTAATACTAATAAAAATTATAAACACATGGGAAGAAGACAACTCCCTGATCAAACACAAGAATTATCCAAAGCCTCTACATTTGGAAGTATTTTAAAATTGCTAAACATAATCTCCAAGATTGGTCAGATATAATAAATAGATGGGAATCCGATTTAGTTCGTGCCTGGCATAATACGTCATCCAATGATATGTGGCCTTTTCTCGAAACTCTTTTAGGAAATAGTGTTGGCCTTCTATTTAATACTTGGAAAAGAGAACATACTGAAGAATTCAACCAACTTAGAGAATCTGGTGATAATCCGTGTAATTTCACAAGTATTATACGAACTCTACTTATCAGTCATGATCCTTCAATGGGAGATGTAACTATACAAAACTCAGCCTTAGCTGATCTCAAAAAAATGCAAATAAAAAGTTGGAATTATATTGAACAATTTTGTAACGATTAATTTAGTACTGCTGCTAAAACTGGAAAAATCCTTGACCCAGAAATAAGTGAGAAATTCTTTCAAAAACTACCAGGGCATTTAGGTGAAGAAATTAGTCAAGAATGGTCTAAATTACCTTTAACTGAGCAAACCACGGGAAACCTCGGTGCTCGAATATAACATACTTATAAAATTCTAAAAAGTAAATGTATACAAGTAGAAGTTCAGAAAAATCTTTAAAAGCAACCATATGGATTCTGTAAAAAGGTAATATATACTCCACAAGTATATAAAGAACGGAAGGAACGAAAGAAGAAGGAAGAAAAGAACAAGCAACTAAAGAGAAGAAAATATCTAAGAAAATCTAAAACTTTTAAAGGTAAGAAAAAGGATAAATATGTTAAAAAAAAACCTCTCACAAAAAATGTAAGTGTTTTATTTGTGGAAATGACCAACATCTAGCAATTCGTTGTCCTCAAAGAAATAAAACTAATAATCCTCGAACATATTTAATTGAACACTTAGAAGATGACATTGTCAATATAGATGATATAGATAGTGACGATGTTTATAGCATTCATGAAGAATACTATCATGAAAATGATAACAATGATTCTAAATGTTCTAATGACGAAACTTATATGTTAACAGACAATGAGTGTAATCATGAATGGCTTCATAAAACTGGTTTTGACCAACAAAAATGTATACATTGTATACGATACCCAAGTTGAGAATATTGTTATCAATGTAAAAACTGTAAGATCGAAATATGTCAATGGTGTTTGACCACTACTTACAATATTCAACCAAAACCTATAACATCCCTTATTGAAAATAGTTCTACTTTAGAATTACAATGATATAAAATGTTATTATAACAAAGTCAACTCGAAAATGCCTTTTTAAAAGATAAACATAAATTTTAACACGATAAATTAATGTACGAATTTAATAGTAAAATCTCTATATTAAATGAAGAAATTTTAACATTAAAAGTTCAAATCACAAAAATAAGCACTACCTCTAAAATCAAAGACAAAGATTACGACATTATTGATACTCTTGTATCACAAGAAGTCACTCCATCTTTCTCAACTTGTGATCCTTCGGTCATGCTTTTACCATCGTCAAATCTTTTAAGCGTTTTATGTAAAATAAAATTTAAAGATGGAAAAACTCAAGACTTTACGCCTATGATTGACACTGGCTATTCAAAAACACAAATTGACATTAATCTCATAACAGTACAATATCACTAGTTATTATCCAAACCTTCATATTTCCAAAGTTTCAATGGAGCTTATTCTATTGTTCGATATTGTTTACAAGATTGTCAGATATCTTTTAAAAACGTCTCCGGTCAATGGGAAGAAGAGTATTATCCTGTTCCTCAGGTCCATTTACAAGATATCAAACATAATCATAAATGTGTGTTAGGATTAAATTTTCTTCGAAATATGAAAGGAAATGTAATAATTAATAGCGACTACATACAATTTTGTCGCCGCACTACGACAACCCCTACTGATTATTTACTTTCTAGACACAATCTAATCACCTATAAAGATTATCCTGCCTTTCTTCCACCTCTTGAGTGTGATCAAAAGCGTGGTGGGATACAACATAAAAATGAACTTGATAGCACTCCTGAAATTCACAACAATATATACATATTCAATCAATCACTATATAAAGAGCTTATCCACGATTTCAATGCCATAACCACGGATTACTTTTTCTTCAATAAACCAAAAAGAAAATTAGCACATAATAAAAAATATATCCTAGATAATATCATACAAATTGCTGAAGAAACACAAGTCTAGGGAGAAGATCCGATAAAATATTGGTCTCTTAATAAATATTTAGCAAAATTAGAAATTAAAAATCCTGATATGTCCATTAAAACTTGAACTATGACTCATACTCCGGTAGACATTGAAGAATTCTCGATACAAATAAATGAACTTTTAAAGCGCGGAGTAATAAGACATAACAACAGTAGACATAGAAGCGCTGTCTTTTTAGTACAAAATCATGCTGAATTAAAACGAGGAAAGGCCCGAATGGTACTTAATTATAAAAGACTAAATGATAATACACATGACGACCAATATCTTATACCAATTACTAAATTGCATTCAAGACGGTACTGTCTTTAGTAAATTTGATTGTAAAAGCGGTTTCTGGCAAGTTATGATGGACGAACAAGCTATCCCCTGAACTGCATTCAGGTGTCCTGAAGGACATTTTGAATGGATTGTTATGCCTTTCGGTCTTAAAAATGCCCCTTCTATCTTTCAGAGAAAAATGGATCTCATTTTTGGTAAGTACAAACACTTTGTTCTCGTCTATATTGATGATATTTTAGTCTTTTCCAAAGACCTTGACTCTCATTATGATCATCTTATACTTGTTTTTAATGAATTTGTTAGCAGCGGACTTATCATATCAAAGAAAAAGATAGAACTTTGCAAAACCTATATCGATTTTTTAGGAATGAAAATAGGAAAAGGAAAAATTCAGCTACAGGAACATATAGTAAAGAAAATATTAGAATATCCTGATAATATTGAAAGTACTAAACAACTTCAATCATTTTTAGGAACCCTAAATTATTGTCATCATTATATTAAAGATCTTAGTAAATTAATAGGTCCTTTATATAGTAAAACAACTCCTAATGGTGAAAAACGTTTTATTAAGGAAGATATAAAATTTTTCCAAGCTATCAAAGAAATTTGCAAAAACTTACCTGCATTAACATTACCATTACAGTCTGATTATAAAATCATAGAAATCGATGCTTGCGAAGAAGGCTGGGGAGCTGTACTACTAGCCAAACCTAATGAATACAGTTCTAAAAATGAAGAACGAATATGTGGATATACTTCTGGCAAATATAAAGAAAATGGACTAACATCTTTAGATTATGAAATTCTGGGTGTTATCAATGCATTAGAACACTTTAAATTATACCTAGATAAACCTTTTACTATTCGTACTGATTCCTAACACAGAGGATGAGAGGGAATACATGTCACAAATTCCCTATGCTAGTGTAGTTGGTAGTCTTATATATGCCATGATTTGCACGAGTTCGGATATCGCTCATCCAGTCAGTCTGGTTAGTAGGTTTATGCCAAAACCCAGAAAATAGCATTGGCAGGCAGTGAAGTGGATATTGAGATATCTTCGGAGTACACTGGATGTTGGTTTAGTATATGAGAGTGGAAATGTGTCAAATACGATATGAGGTTATGTTGATTCGGATTATGCTAGTGATCTTGATAGGCATCGATCTACTACAGATTATTGTTTTACATTGGCGATGGGTCAGGTGAGCTGGAAGCCTCAGTTACAGTCTACAGTTGTTTTGTCTACTATTGAAGCAGAGTACATGGCTCTATCAGAGGTGGTGAAGGAAGCCATTTGGCTTCAAGGCTTGGTTAGTGATTTGGGTATTACTCAGGATGGGGTGATAGTGTTATGTAATAGTCAGAGTGCTATCCATTTGGCAAAGAACATGGTTCATCATGCCCGGATAAAGCTCATTGATGTGCGATATCATTTTCTTAAGGATGTCATCAAAGATGGCAAGGTTCTATTGGAGTAGGTGAGTACTCAAGACAATCCAACTGATATGTTGACAAAGCGGTTCCAGGGATCAAGTTTGAGCATTGTCTCAACTTGATCAGGCTCTCTCAGTATTGACGCCCTAAGAGCCAGGGCCCTTAGGGGCATGATGACGATTCTCGTGACCGAGAATTGGGTCTTGGCGGTTTTTCATGCCAAGGTAGAGATGCTTATGTTGTTGTTTGTGATGCCTATGTGGTAACCTAAAATTGTTCGCCAATGTGAAGATTGTGAAACAAGGACTCAACTGATGAGTCAAACAATGACTCAAAGTCCTCCCTTATTTATGGCTCCCAATTTTATGGATGAGTTAGACAAGGAGTGGAACTCCCAATTATATGGAAGAGTTAGATAAGCACTCAAGTCTTCTTTTCTTCTTATAAGCATCATCAAAACATGAATAAGAGGAGCGTATAAGAACTTGTGAAATAGGGCAGCACATACAACATGAAATAGGAAGCATACAAGGTGTGCATGTTGTGTTTTTTTTCTTCTGAATTTGTGTGTGTGCAAGGGCCGAAAAAAGCAGCGTATATAGCAGATACAGGGTTGATTTTAGCTGCTCCTGCAGGTTGTAAACCCACCTCTTTGGTTGTTTTATACAAAGAGAAAATAGGGTGTAAGAACAGGTTATAGGGTCGTTCTTGAGCTATTTTCTTGTAGGGAAACAGTGAGAAACAGGGTGTAGCAGGGGTTGTTCTTGTGGATGTGTTTCAGGTGAAGAAACAACGAGTTAGCCCTCTTCTCTTCTTGTAATCTTCGGTGTAAGTGTTTCCCATATCAATAAGATAGGCAAAGTCGAACCACATTCAATTCTCGGTGTCATCTTTATTTTCTGTTATTATTTATTGTTTCCTTGTTTCGTAGCATAGTTTTCAATCATTCACTTTCACCAACTAAGTCTTGGCCTTGTGTTTTAGTTTACTTGCAACAATTGCGTTGGGTTGATTGTTTCAAGTTTTTCTACATAATTCTCATATTGGATTATAAGTTTTTCGAAACTCCAAAATTTCATTGGTTCTAAAGTGAAATGGATTTATCTGGCAAAATTAAACTTTTACACAGACAAAACTTTTACATAGACCAAACTTAACTTTTTAACTTTATCATCATTTAATTGAACCATACAAATGAAAAATATGAAACAAAATCAAACATAGCCAAGACAAGCAAACAAACAAAAAGTTTTTATACGAAAACTAATTATTCAGAATTAATTTAACTATCTAATGAAATGCATGTCCAAACGAATGAAGATGTCTGAAATTGTAGTTGCAATTATTTGACAATGTCACCAGGAAACAAAATTGGAGAGTAAGCATAAGTAGGATGAAATTTTGGAGAGAATGGCAAAGAGGTTAACTCGGTGGAAGAGAACACCTTTCTAAGCATCCCTTGCTTGTTTCTAAAATCTCGAGACTTATGAGGATTTTTCTTTCGTGCCAGAAAGTTTCACGCGATCGCATTAGGGGTTAAGGACCAGGTCTGTTTATTTGGTATTTCCATAAATAAATAAATTTTACATGTTTGATGAAATGCAGTACGAAAAATATTACTTAGTTGGAGCAACGATTTTTTTCTCTTGTGTGTTCCACAAATTGTTTGGGATGATCAATGGCACTCCGATTTTCTTCTCAAAAGGAATAGTTCCCTGAAATTTATGATATTGGTTAAAACAAATAAACAGTACAAGGAGTTTTCTAGTATGATTGAAATTTGAAGGGTTGAAATATTTTCTTACAAAGACATGTCTGTGTGGTGGGGGGAGAGAATTTTGTAGAAGCATCGATTTTCTCCGTAACAAAAGTAAACTTATAACTACAAAAACGCCAGTATATGTACATAGAACTCATGCTGACATAATAACCTCGCTACACCAAATTGACATTTTTGTAACCCTCAAAACAATATCACTTTCGAGTTGGAACAATCCACCAAACAATTTCAAGTCAAAACTAAATTCAGTCAAAAAACTGAAAAATAATTTCCCAAAAAAAGTGATAAAATAAATTGGATCACCATGGATAATATCACTTGTAGCACCATACTCTTCATGGTGATACAATTATCATATCATTTTGTTTGTGAAAATGTGTAAAATTATTTGGTGGACTATTACAGCTCAAAAGTGATATTATTTTGGGGGTTGTTACAAAATGCTAATTTGGTGTAGTGGCTCTAGAGTCAATGATAATCACTACGGGCAGTCACCATTAGTTGTGATCCATTAACAACTACAATAAACCCTTAATAAAAAAGCAAATATAACATTTTTGTTAACAATGAAATCCATCCCTCAAGAACAGAACCCAACATCAGAGATCTCTTAAGTCTTTAACTAAGCACATTTTAGGTGATAATGAAGATATCGAAAAAGCAAACTGAATTAAATTTAGTAAAGACTACAAGAAAAAAGTTTGAACATACAACAAAAGAAGCCTTAATTCACAGCTCCAAAACCCTAGTTATAAATATTCAAAGAATATTAGATAAGAAGCATAGATAAAATAACAATGCAAATGAGTAAAAATGAGAAATGAGAGTAAGAGAAAAAAAACACAACACAGAGGTAAAAGCCTATTGGACAAGTAGAGAAGAAATGGCGTTACCTACTCTGGAAAGAAAAAGGGCTGAAGATTGAAAATGGTGGAGTGAGCTCCATCAGGAAACTTTTTTTTCTTCTCGAAACGCATGTTGGGTTCATGGAAGATTATTTGTCAGGAAAAGTAAATATTCAAGGAAATACATGATATCGATTCTTATTTTTTGATACTATTTTTATTTTATCTTTAGTGATCCAAATTACTTAATCAACAATTCTAGGGAGTCAAGTTTGGGAGCAACTTTTGGGCCAAGTTTTGGTTTTTTTACACTTCTACCCCTTCTATAGATGATGTTTGTGTTTTAAATAGGGGTAAAAAGTGTAAAATAAACTAAAACTTGACCCAAAAGTGGTTCCCAAACTTGGCTCCCTAGACGTATTAATTATATTTTTCTTGTGCAATAGGGATTGAGTTAATTGTGGTGGTAATGGTGGTGTTGGTTGAGTGTGGATTTAAGGTGGCAGACCCGACGGTAGAATGGTACTTGTGGTCTTTTATGGTGTTGTTGGTGGTGATGGCGATATTTGTGGTAGGTGGTGATAAAAGTACTTTAATAATAATGGTTGTGGTATGGTAGTTGTGGCAAAGGTTATATGGTTGTAAGTTGTAGAGTGGTTAGTACTTAGTAGTGGTTGAGGTAATGGTGTTTCTGTTATAGTTGTGAATATGCTATGGTGGCGCCAATAGGGTATCAGCTCAGTGGTAGCCTGTGGCAGATGGAATTACAGTTTTAGGGTTTGAACCTTGCTGGCGGCATTTGGAGTGGGAGGGTTAAGGAATAAATTTTTTAAAAAACTATTCTAGGGTGGTTGTGAAAGTGGCTTCAAAGTTTGTGTCAACCAACGAGGATGCAAAATAAATAGACAATAAAGGGCATTGGCCTAAAGATTATTAAGTTGAGAAGGGCATTTTCCTATTATAAATAATTTGAAATTGCCCCTTCCACCATAATTCTCTAACAAGTGAATCCAGTTGATTTTAAATTTGTTGGGTGGAAGGATAACATGTGATAGCTACGAAAGAAAGTAATATTGATACATTTTGTAACTCTATAGGCCGATATTGGAAACCAATTGTTTTATTTATGAAAGACCAAGTGGTAGAACAAAGTGTTTATGGGTTCAACGTTTTGTGATTTTATGTCTCAGAATCATTGTTTAGTGTCTATGATTAATCATAGGAATCGATAATAAGTTTTGAATAGAGAAGGTTAAAAATAGTCCCGAAATAGATTTAATGTGGCATGGAACAAATTGGCTTTGCAAAACAAAATGAGGTCATTTACATTTGTTGAGCTTAGATGATTTTTGTACCCCTATATACATACCCAAGAATTATGTCACATAGCACCAATTGATTACGCCCAAACAGTACACACAGTCAATTGCTGTAAAAATTGGGGTGTTGATCCCACGAGGAAAAACGATCTACAAAACAAGGTATAAGAAAAAGAAAAAAAAAAACTACATGAAACTAAATGTAAGAAATTCTAGCAATTTTAAAATATGAAATTGAATTTAGTTTAATAAAAATCAAATTTAGAAAAATCACAAGGTTCCAAGAATCCCTCCTAGATTTCAAGAGCCAACTAGTATTGATTCGCTATGATAACTCAATTACGTGTTTCACATCCCAAATAACATAATTGGAAAAATAGTCTTTAATGCATTAATATATTCTAATGTAAATGGATATTATATTTCACTTTTTATTGAAAGCACAAAGGTTGGTCATATATAATATCCTAAATTTACGATATATTCGGAGACAATAACGTAATAAAAGACAATCAAATATAACTAACCTACCGGAATCAATTGATCTCTAAAAATTCCACACATAAGAAAAGCGTGACTAAACTTATATGGAGAAAAAAAAGATAACCACCGGAATAATAATCTACGAAGAAGTTGATGAAATTTTTGTCACTAAAATAACATAAACTCTTATATTAAATAAAAGTGAAAATTCATAAATACCATTATTCATCGTGAAAGCATAAAACAAATCAAATACCAATTAACTGCATTACATCTAGGAGTTCTTCTCTTCGCCTTGCGTAGGGTTCTAATGAAGAAGATAATTGTACGTCTTTTTGTTTATAATTTTTATTAGTATTATGCTTGTGAAGAAGGCTGGCACTGATACCAGTTTTTAGTTTTTTTTGTGATTTTTGTGAGTGCGCGATGCAAACTTATAAGAATGACGAAGTTCCCATTAACAAGTGCAGAAAAGTTTTTCCTTAAACTGTTTAATAGAACTGTGTCAATACTGGTTCGTAGGCCAGTATAATGAGATGTTCAACCCAAAACAGTTCGTAGAAAGTTTTATGATGCAAAAAATGATTGAAGCTACTAACTGTTTCAATCCTACTCGGTACTTCCCTTTTTTGTGATTTGGAGGTTTACTTACCCAGTTTTATTTTATTTTAGGATTTTTCTTATGATGTTTTCATAGGAAACAAGCTCTGTATTTTTACCAACTTGTTAAAAACAACGGGGTCAAGACGTTGACATGTTAATCATAGTCTGACCATTTTTCCCAAAACTCATCATCGAAAAAGGTATTTTTGGTCAACATGACTACTCAGAGGTCACAAGAAAAGATCAGATGTTTATAAAAATTTGGTAAAATAAAACGTTAATTTTAAAACAGAACCAGTTTAAAAAAATGGAATATTATCTCCCACGATGAGGCTTCCCTTTACATGTGTCCAATCTGTTTAAAGGGAACCACACATAAGAAAAGCGTGACAAAACTTATATGGAGAAAAAAAAAGATAACCACCGGAATAATAATCTACGAAGAAGTTGATGAAATATTTGACACTAAAATAACATAAACTCTTATATGAAATAAAAGTGAAAATTCATAAATACCATTATTCATCGTTAAAGCATAAAACGAATCAAATATCAATTAAGTGTGTTACATCTAGGAGTTCTTCTTTTCGCCTTGCGTACAATTAACTTGGGTATCGTATACAATGTATGCATTTTTGTTGGTCAAAATCAATTTTATGAAGCCATTTATGATTACACTCATTGTCTGTTAACATATAAGTTTCGTCATTAAAACATTCAGAATCATTGCTATCATTTTCATGATAGTATTCTTCATGAATGCTATAAACATCATCACTATCTATATCATCTATACTGACAATGTCATCTTCTAAGTGTTCAATTAAATATGTTCGAGGATTATTAGTTTTATTTTTTTGAGGACAACGATTTGCTAGATGTTGGTCATTTCCACAAATAAAACACTTACATTTTTTGTGAGAGGGTTTTTTAACATATTTATCCTTTTTCTTACCTTTAAAAGTTTTAGATTTTCTTAGATATTTTCTTCTCTTTAGTTGCTTGTTTTTTTCTTCCATCTTCTTTCGTTCCTTTCATTCTTTATATACTTGTGGAGTATATATTACCTTTTTACATAATCCATATGGTTGCTTTTTAAGATTTTTCTAAACTTCTACTTGTATACATTTACTTTTTAGAATTTTATAAGTATGTTGTATTCGAGCACCAAGGTTTCCTGTGGTTTGCTCAGTTAAAGGTAATTTAGACCATTATTGACTAATTTCTTCACCTAAATGTCCTGGTAGTTTTCGAAAGAATTTCTCACTTATTTCTGGGTCAAGGATTTTTCCAGTTTTACCAGCAGTACTAAAATAATCATTACAAAATTTTCAATATAATCCCAACTTTTTATTTACATTTTTTCGAGATTAGCTAAGGCTGAGTTTTGTATAGTTACATCTCCCATTGAAGGATCATGACCGATAAGTAGAATTCGAATAATATTTTTGAAATTATACGGATTATCACCAGATTCTCTAAGTTGGTTGAATTCTTCAGTATGTTCTCTTTTCCAAGTATTAAACAGAAGGCCAACACTATTTCCTATAATAGTTTCGAGAAAAGGCCACATATCATTGGATGACGTATTATGCCAGGCACGAACTGAATCGGATTCCCATCTATTTTTATATCTGACCAATCTTGGGGATTATGTTTAGCCTATATTATAAACAAAGACCAATCAAAGAAACCCATAAAAACCAATTTTCTCGTTTTTAATACTTGTTTCTTGAAATGTAACTATACAAGATAGAGGCTCTGATACCAATTTTTTATATTGAAATTACTATGATGTTATTTTCTATTTTCCAATTAACTATAGAGTTTCTTTTCAATTTATAGAGTTTTGTAATTTTGGTTTTTAGTTAAATTTATACATATAGAGTTTAAACTATAGCAGCAGTACTACATTTCTATTTCTATTGGTTTAACAATAGAAATGTATACTAAAAATTACCACAACCAATATTTTCCAATAATCTTCAAGATTGGGATTATACAAGATTGGAACTTCGTCGTTCTTATAATTTAAATGCTTTAATACCATAATTGGTCTTTGTTTGGTATAAGATATTGGTCGTCATGTGTATTATCATTTAGTCTTTTATAATTAATTACCATTCGGGCATTTCCTCGTTTTAATTCAGCATGATTTCATACTAAAAAGGCAGTGCTTCTATATCTATTGTTGTTATGTCTTATTACTCCGAGCTTTAAAAGTTCATTTATTTGTATCGAGAATTCTTCATCGTCTACCGGAGTATGAGTCATAGTTCAAGTTTTAATGGACATATTAGGATTTTTAATTTCTAATTTTGCTAAATATTTATTACGAAACCAATATTTTATCGGATCTTCTCCCTAGACTTGTGTTTCTTCAGCAATTTGTATGATATTATCTAGGATATCTTTTTATCATATGCTAATTTTCTTTTTGGTTTATTTAAGAAAAAGTAATTCGTGGTTATGGCATTGAAATCGTGGATAGGCTGTTTATATAGTGATTGATTGAATATGTATATATTGTTGTGAATTTCAGGAGTGCTATCAAGTTCGTTTTTATGTTGTATCCCACCACGCTTTTGATCACACTCAGGAGGTGGAAGAATGGCATGATAGTCTTTATAGGTGATTAGATTGTGTCTAGAAAGTAAATAATTAGTGGGGGTTGTCGTAGTGTGGCGACAAAATTGTATATAGTCGCTATTAATTATAACATTTCCTTTCATATTTCGAAGATAATTTAATCCTAACACACATTTATGATTATGTTTGATATCTTGTAAATGGACCTGAAGAAGAGGATAGTACTCTTCTTCCCATTGACCGAAGACGTTTATAAAAGATATCTGACAATCTCATAAACAATATCAAACAATAGAATAAGCTCCATTGAAACTTTGGAGATACGAAGGTTTGGGTAATAACTGGTGATATTGTACTGGTATGAAATTAATGTCAATTTTGTGTTTTTGAACAGCCAGTGTCAATCATAGCCGTAAAGTCTTGAGTTTTTCCATCTTTAAATTTTATTTTACATAAAACGCTTAAAAGATTTGACGATGGTAAAAGCATGACCGAAGGATCACAAGTTGAGAAAGATGGAGTGATTTCGTGTGATACAAGAGTATAGAGAATTGATGGTTCTATGAGATCTAACTTGTTTTGTTAAAATTTTTCAATTTGTAGATTGACATCGAGAATAGTTTCAAGTCTAATGTCTGAAGATCTAACAGATTTAGTACGTAATTTACTAAAAATATTATAACTCAATTATGGCCTAAAAATCATTATCAACTAAAAGTGTGTGTGTGAGAAGCCTTATCAACATAACTCTTCATCTCATAATAAAGATGTGATGAAATGACCTTTAGAAAGTACGTTTCGACTACAAATCTCTCATATCACTAAAAAATAAAACACTCAAAGATTGGGCACTCAGTTTATATGTCAGGAAAAGGATATAAATTATGGAAAATGCAAACGTCTCACATATAATCATCATGAAAAATGGAATTTTCAAAGAGTGAAATGAATATGATCTCATGGACAGGAATATTGATTACTTTTGAGAATGTTGAATCAAACACTATAGTTCTTGCCTATTCAATTTCCACATTTACTGAATCAACTTTCACTTAAGATCAATTAGGTCTTTACTAGATTGTAATGGGGCCTGGATTATGGCAAACAATAATGGACAAAAAGGATACAAAATTTTCCTGAGAATGGCTACACCCTTAAATAAACACATAGGGCTTTGAAGAACAAATTAATGTTGTACACCATTAACTTTTTCTTCATTATTTTCTTCTTCAACCCTTTTTTTTCACTGCATGTTTTTCCCCATTTATACAATCAAACACTTCTCTTTTGAGGGAAAATGATTATCATTTTCAACTCTTTCTATTTGCCCATTCCATAAATATATCTCACCGTATACATTCTCAGAAAATTGGGTAAGGATAAAATAATATAGGCATTACTCCTTGATTGGAGTAGGTATTGGGAATGGGGATAACAAAGAGAATGTTATTTAAAGGCTGAAAGGGCTGCAAATGGATATTTATTATTGGGTAGGCTAAAAGGCTAAGAAAAAATGGTTTTAAAAAAGAAATGCCTATATCACTTCATAAGTTCTAGTTGGTACTGGACATCTCAACTAAGTAAATCAAGAAATTCTAGTGTAAAAAATCAATATTTATGTCATTCTTAAAGCAATCAATAAGAAAGTCAAGAATAATGAGATCATCAACAAAATAATGCGGACTCAAGAAAAATCAGTATAATAAATAACCCTCAAGAAATAAACAATGGCTCAAAACTCACAAGGGTTAAAGTCTCCACTATTATTCTAAGATTTTCTAGTTCAATATCTCACTAATCAACTTCAATTCATGTTGACTTGGCTTATAGTGCACAAATAGTCGAGTTGAAAAGTCTCACGAAATACATCTAACATAAGGATAATATCAAATATCATGTTTTCTACTAATATAACTATGTGACACGTGTTAGTATGTGTTTTCTCAAAATTAAAGGCAACAAAAATATTCTCTAAAATTAAAAAGACTCAAAACCCTTTTTTTATTTAGTTTTTTTACAAATTCACCAAGAGTTCAGATTTCGAATGCATTTTCATAAAGATTTTGCACAATTACCGTAATCATCTACGTATTCATTGGAGATTGAGTAGAACACAAAAAATGACTCGGTTTAATTGTAAAATACGTTTTAAGCTCAAAGATTTTTGAAAATTGCACAAAAAATCTAATAAACCACCATCACCCCCAAACCTAAACCAAACATTGTCCTCAATGTAGAAAATAATAATCATGACAAATGAAGGAAAAAGAAAAGGAGGGTTAGAGTGATATTACAATGGTGACGCTTTACCAATTTCAAATAGACAATGTCCTCACAGTCACTGAAATATAATACAATCATACTAACGGGGGAAAGGAACACATGGGATGAGGGGCTCCGACTGACTCCAGTAGCAACACCTAAAATAACCTGAAACACTACAAGAAAAACATAAAAGCAAAAACCTAAACTAAAAACTAAAATAAAAAAATAAAAACCTAAGCTAAAGATAGGGTGGAGAACATCAAATCAAGTAGGCAGGGGCAACCAGAGAAATCTCCTCTGGTACTTCTACTCGCTCCACATAGTGCTTCAAGCGTTGTTCATTTACTCTAAATACTCTCCCATCTTTTGAATTTTCAATTTCTATGGAACCATTAGGAAAGACTCGTTTTACCATGAGTGGGCCCGTCCATCTTGATCTTAGCTTGCCAAGATGAAGATGAAGTCATAAGTCATAAAGATAGACTCGTTGATTAGGCTCGAAATTTTTCCTCATAATTTGCTTATCATGAGCCGCTTTCATCTTTGCCTTGTATATTCGAGAATTGTCATAGGCATCATTCTGCAACTCCTCAATTTCAGCTAACTGAAAATTTCACTGAATACCTGCATCATTGATGTCAAAGTTAGTGTTTTTTACAGCCCAATAAGCGCGATGTTCTAACTCAATAGGTAAATGACATGTTTTTCCATATATAAGCCAATACAGAGACATCCCGACAATTGTCTTATACGCCGTACGATAAGCCCAAAGTGCATCAAGAAGGTGCAATGACCAATCCTTTTTATTAGGATTCACCATCTTCTCCAAGATTTGTTTCACTTCTCGGTTTGCCAGCTCGGCTTGGCCATTTGTCTACGGATGATAGGCATTGGTGACCTTGTGATGAACTCCATACCTGCGCATCAAAGCTTCAAAAGAGCGATTACAAAAATGAGTCCCCTGATCACTAATAATGGCTCGTGGTGTACCAAAACGGGATAAAATGTGTTCTTTGATGAACTTGACAACAGTGTTGTTGTCATTGTTTCAGCATGCCATAGCCTCTACTCATTTGGACACATAGTCCACTGTAAGCAAAATATACAAATATCCAAATGAAGGTGGAAAATGTTTCATAAAATCAATCCCTCAACAAATCAAATATCGCAATGACTAAGATGGGGTTAAGGGGCATCATGTGTCTCCGGGACAATGCACCTAACTTCTGGCATCTATCACAAGAACAACAATAATTGTTAGTGTCCTTAAACAATATAGGCCAATATAATCCAGACTGTAAAAATTTTGTAGCGGTCTTTTTCATAGAAAAATGGCCTCCACAAGCTGCACTGTGACAAAAATGTAAGACACTTTCAATCTCATCTTCAAGGATACAACGCCTCATGATTTGATTGGAGCAATACTTATATAGATGAGGATCATCCCAATAAAAATTTCTTACCTCGACCAAAAATTTGCGCTTATCTTGAGCACTCCATGATGATGGAACTTCACCAGAAACCAAGTAATTAACAATGTGTGCATACCATGGTACTTGAGTAACAGTGAATAGTTGTTCATCACGGAAGTCATCACGGATGGGTGGGCCATTGGCAGAGTCACTGAACTCTAAACGAGACAAGTGATCCGCCACAACATTCTCGACCCCCTTCTTATCCTTTATAGTTAGATCAAATTCATGCAGAAGTAAAATCCACCTAATCAATCTTGTCTTAACACGAAATTTGTCTAAAGCAAAAACTATAGCTAGCAACTCTTTTCAGTAGTCGAATAATTCTTTTGAGCATCATTAAGTGTTCAACTAGCATAGTAAACAACAAAGGGCTTCATTTCCCTTCGTTGTCCCAAGACTGCCCCCATAGCATAGTTGCTTACATCACACATTATCTCAAATGGTAAATTCCAATCAGGTAGCTGCATGATGGGGGCAGAGGTGAGCCATCAATGAGTGTTCAGAAGGCGTCCTCACACTCTTGTGTCCATTGAAACACGACATCTTTGACCAAGAGGCTACTTAATGGTCTAGAGATGGCAGAAAAATTTTGTATGAACCTCCTATAAAAACCTGCGTGCCCTATAAATGATCTCACATCCTTGACACTTTTAGGTGTAGGTAATTTAGAAATCAATTCAATTTTAGCTTTATCAACCTCGATTCTTTTATCAGAAACTATGTGTCCCATAACTATTCCATAGGAAACCATAAAATGACACTTTTCCCAATTAAGCACCAGACCCTTCTCTTCACATATACTTAAAACAACCTTCAAGTGAAGTAAACATTAATCAAATGAATCACCAAAAACAGTCAAATCATCCATGAATACTTCCATATATTTTTCAACCATGTCACTAAAAATACTCATCATGCATCTCTGAAAAGTAGTCGGTGCATTACACAAACCAAATAGCATACGCTGAAAAGCATAAGTACCAAAAGGACATGTGAAAGTAGTCTTATCCTGATCCTCTAATGCAATCTCAATCTAATAATATCCTGAAGACCCATTGATATACACGTAATTATTACAAAATATATCCCTTAATTTATATATGTTAGTGCTTCAATTAATATATTTTATTCTAATTATTTCATTTTTTATGTTTTGTAGGAATCTGCGCCGTGAACGATAAAATAGCATTAAGGCGACAATTTGAGGAAATGATTAATTTGTTGATTCTAGCGGTGGTGTAAAATAGCGGTTCACATATCTAGACCCAATCCAAATAAGCCTAGGTCCACTTACTTTAATCAAGCCCAAGCCCAGAAAGCTAGAAACCTAAGCCCAGTCTAACAAGGAAATAGGGGAACCCTATTTAGGTTTCTCTTTTCCCTTCTCTTGAGAGGCTGCTCTTCCACATTTTATGTTCCTCCCCTCTTTTCCAACCGCCATCACCACCTCCACCTGGGCAGAGACATAGAGCCATGTGTCTCTCGCCACTAACCAACCACCATCAGCACCATCTTGCCACCGCCAAACCACCGCCGTCCTTGTTTCCTCCACGCACCCTGTTCCTGTCTTTCCTTCACCTCGCCACCGTCCAGCATCCTCCATCACGAACAAAGCTCGCACGCCACCACTGCACGCAGCAGAAACAGGGAGCACCTCCCTGTTTCCTTGTTCCATTCTCTTCATTTTCGCCTTCGATCTCTATTTCTGTTCCATCTCACTCCATCGCCACTGCAACAGAGTCGCCTCTCTCTTTTAGGGCTGCCACCACCACGACAGGGCACCTCCCTCTTTCACTCCCTCTTTCTCTTTCTCCTTCAATTTTGTATCTCTCTCACTCTTTCCATCTCTCTCTCTGTTCTTGCAGGTGCCGAAGACGATCGGAGGACGAAGGAACGCTCGCAAGGAGCGAAACAGCGGCGACGGAGCAGGAGGTGTCATGCTGGAGACGAAGGTAGAGCCACGCGACTGTTAGGCGGGAATAAACCGTTTTTCAAATGTTTGGCTATTCGCACCTCAGCCCATTGCTGACTACCACCACAGCGCAACTGCTGAGATTTCTCGGGATTTGCAAATTTCTCGAGATTCGTGCACGTACAGGAATTGATGGATTCCATCTCCACTGATGATGTGACCACCACCACAATGAGTCACTAAACCCCACGCAAGGTGAAGAGGTGAACTCCTAGATGTAACGCACTAAATTAGTATTTGATTCGCTTTAAGCTTTCACGATGAATAATGATGTTTAATGATTCTCACTTTTATTTAATATAGAAATTTATGTTGTTTCAATGACAAGGATTTCGTAGATTTCTTCATAGATTATTATTATTCCGGTGATTATCTTTTCTTCTCCATATAAGCTTAGTCACGTTTTTCTTATGTGTGGAATGTTTAAGAATCAATTGATTCAGGTAGGTTAGTTATACGTGATTGTCATTTATTACGATATTGTCTCCGGATATATCGTAAGTTTAGGATATCACATATGACAGATCTTTGTGCTTTTTTAGAAGAAGTGAAATCTAAAATTCATTTACATTAGGGTATATTAATGCATAAAAGATTATTTTTACGATTACGTCGTTTGGGATGTGAAACACGTAGTTGAGTCATCATAGCGAATCAATACTAGTTGGCGCGTGAAGTTTAGGAGGGATTCTTGGAACCTTGTGATTTTTCCAAAACTTAATTTTCATTAAATTAAATTAAATTTCGTATTTTAAATTTGTTAGAATTTCTTAACTTTAGTTTCACATAGTTTGTCTTCCTTAATCTTCTTTTGTAGATCATTTTTCCTCGTGGGATCGACACCTCATTCTTTATTGCAATTGACCGCGTGTACTGTTTGGGCGTAATCACCCATCTAGAAAGCAATAGAAAGAATGACCAGCTACTCGCTCTAAGATTTGTTCTATGAATTGAAGTGGGAAGTGATCCTTGCGGGTGGCAGAATTAAGTTTCCTATAATCAATGCACATGCGCCACCCTATGACTACCTTAGTAGGAATAGGCACCCCTAATCATTAGTCACCATTGTTATTCCAGATTTCTTGGGAACCACTTGAGTTGGAGTAACCCACTTGCTATCGGAGATGGGATAAATGATGTCTGCATCTAACAATTTTAAAACTTCATTTTTCACCACTTCTTTCATAGTAGAGTTGAGTCGTCTTTGAGTGTCTCTACGGGGGTTAGCTCCTTATTCTAAGTGAATCCTATGGGAACATATTAATGGGCTAATACCTTTGATGTCAGTTATAGTCCAACCTAAAGCAGATTTGTGCACACGTAACATATTAATCAATTTTTTTCTTGTGAGCTATCAAGCACGGAAGAAATAATAACATGAAAAGTGTTACCTGGTCCAATGAATGCATGTTTAAGTCCCTCAGGCAGTGGAGCTATGTCAACTTTCAGAATTTTCACGGTGGATGGTTGTGGTTTTTGTCTTTCCTTTGGCAACTCCTCAAAGCACGGTTGCCATTGTCGTCCTCCTTTATCCTTTAACCCTGAAACAACAGAAATATCAAAATCATTGTCAAGATAAAGAAATGAGGTACTCTAAGGTTTCAGAATCTGCGCTCAGGAACGCCTCCTTTGATATCAGCGTGTCTATCATGTAGGTATGATGACACTCATCATCATCACATGGTTGCTTGCTAATATTGAATATGTTGACCTCTAGAGTCATATTCCCAAAAGACAGCTTCATTAGATCGTTTCTGCAATTGATAAGAGCGTTAGCTATGGCAAGAAAATGTCTACCTAAAATAATCGAAACTGTAGACTCCATATTAACCGCAGAATGAGTATCTAAAATAAGAAAGTCGACGGGATAGTAAAACTTATCAATCTGCAGCAAGACATCCTCGATTATTCCTCTTGGCTTTTTAACCGATCTATCGGCCAATTGTAGTACCACAGATGTGGTTTTAATCTCTCATAGACCCAGTCGCAAGTAAATAGAATATGGCATCAGATTTACACTTGCTCCTAAATCAACAAAGCTTGGTCGAACTCATGAGTTCCAATCTGGCAGGTGACTGTAGGACACCCTGGATCTTTGTACTTGAGTGGTGTCTTCTGTTCAATCACCGCACTTACCTGTTCTGTCAAGAAGGAAGTCTTCTTGACATGATGCTTCCTCTTGATGGTACATAGATCATTGATGACCCTCGCATAAGTTGGTACTTGTTTAATCACATGCAGCAAAGGTAAGTTAATTTTAACCTGTTTCAAGTGTTCTAGAATCTCACCATGCATTTTCGATTTCTTTCCAATAAGTCATAGTGCTTGAGGAAAAGGAACTAGTACTGGAATGTTCCTGTCGGGCTCATCCTCAAGGATGTTCTCCTTTGCACTTGGGGAGGTGCCTATAGTCGTGGACGAGCTTGATACATCTAAAATCTTACAACTCAGAGTAGTGATGGCATTAACCTCTTTGATATTCTGAGAGTCTGAAGTAGAGGTTTTATCCATAAGTTGGCCCTTCGGATTTGCTTGAGGCTGTGACGGAAATTGGCCTTACTCTAGTACTGTTAATGAACTTGTCAGCTTGGTTATCTAGTTTTTGGTCTCTTTGTTATCTTATGCCAACTGTGTCAATGCAACCTCAAATTTTTTATTAGTTTTACCTTGTGCCTCTATAAATGCATGTAATGTGTCTGATAAGGAACTTCTGTTAGATTGCGCAATGTATGGAGGTGCAGGGCGTGACCGAGGTGGTTGTGCCTGTGAGTGTGTAGGTTGGTCTGCTTCGGACCTCCAGCCTAAGTTAGTGTGATCTCTACAGCTAGAATTGTAAGTGTTAGAAAATGGTCAGTAAGGCTTTTTGTACATCCCTAAGGTGTTACATTGTTCCTCATAAACCCCTCTCATCTCAGTCAAGGTTGGGGAATCATGTACGAAGTGTTCAACTCCCCCGCATATAAAACAGGCGACCCGTAGCTCAACTCTAGCAACAGTATGTGTGGGCCTACCATCCTTGGTCTTAAGTGCCTCTAACTCCCTAGTTACTCTATCCAATTGGGCTCTAAGGCTGTCATCTTCCCTAAGTTGGTAGACTCCAACTGGGCGTGTTTTATCCGTGCTCTCAGTAGCACTTAGACCAGTCCAAGTATGAGTATTTTCAGCCAAGTCATTCACGTACTCAATGGCCTCGTCAAGGTCCTTTTGCAAAAACTCTCCATTACACATCATCTCAACGAACTGACGATCTCTACTGGTGAGCATCTCATAAAAATAACTAACTAAGCGCCAACTCTCATACCCATGGTGTGGACATGTATTCAAGAGATCCTTGAACTTCTCCCATGCTTGATATAATGTCTTGCTATTCTTTTGGGTGAAGGTAGAAATCTGTCTTTTTAGACTGTTGGTTTTGTTGTGAGGAAAGTATTTATTAAAAAAATGCTTGGGTCATCTCCTCCCACGAACCTATAGACCTTGATCGCAAAGAGTATAGCCAACTCTTCGTTTTTTCCTTAAGGAAAAAAAGAAAAAACCTTAGTCTAACCGAGTCTGCAGCCTCAACTTTGTTGTGGAAAGTGACCACAACTTCCTCGAATTCCCTAATGTGAACATAAGAATTCTCACTCTCTAAGCCATGAAAAGTGGGTAATAATTGTATTATACCCGGTTTAAAATCTAGTTTTGGTGTACTTGGTGTAAACATGATACATGATGGAGTAGCAGTGCGCGTGGGGTGGAAATAGTCCTTTAGCAACCGAACATAGTCATCTTCGTGATTACTCATGGTGTTAGAATTAGATGTATGACTTAATTTGATCTCAATGTGAATTTGTGGGTGTTTTAAATTTGGGACCCTAATTAGTTTCCCTAAGTGGTTTCTATTCCAACTCACACTCCCCCAATGTCTTTTTTTTGTTTTTTTCCAATTTTTTTAAGAAAAAAAATGAAAAAATAAAATGAACTTAAAACCTAAAAATAAAACTAAAATAAAATAAAAATGAGCAAGAAAGTATATCCGAAACCTCCCTTGTAGAATGACGTTTGTCGCCGACAACGATGTCAAAATTTGATTACGCCCAAATAGTACACGCGATCAATTGCAGTAAAGATTGGGGTGTTGATCCCACGAGGAAAATCGATCTACAAAACAAGGTCTAGGAAGAAAAACTACGCGAAACTAAATGGAAGACATTCTAGCAATTTTAAAATATGAAATTGAATTTAGTTTAATAAAAATCAAGTTTAGAAAAATCACAAGGTTCCAAAAATCCCTCTTAGATTTCACGCGCCAACTAGTATTTATTCGTTATAATAACTCAATTACGTGTTTCACATCCCAAACAACATAATCGGAAAATAATCTTTAATGTGTTAATATATTCTAATGAAAATGGATTTTAGATTTCACTTTTTCTAGAAAGCACAAAGGTTGGTCATATATGATAATCCTAAAATTTACGATATATCTGGAGACAATAACGTAATAAACGACAATCACATATAACTACCATATCGGAATCAATTGATCTTTAAAAATTCCACACATAAGAAAAGCGTGACTAAACTTATATGGAGAAGAAAAATATAACCACTGTAATAATAATCTACGAAGAAGTTGATGAAATCTTTGTCACTAAAATAATATAAACTCTTATATTAATAAAAGTGAAAATTAATAAATACCATTATTCATCGTGAAAACATAAAACAAATCAAATACTAATTATATATGTTACATTTAGGAGTTATTCTCTTCGCTTTGCGTGGGATTTAGTGACGCATGGTGAGGTGATCTTAGCTTGCCAAGATGAAGATAAAGTCATAAGTCATAAAGATAGACTCGTTGATTAGGCTCGAAATTTTTCCTCAGAATTTGCTTATCATGAGCCGCTTTCATCTTTGCCTTGTATATTCGAGAATTGTCATAGGCATCATTCTGCAACTCCTCAATTTCAGCTAATTGAAATTTTCGTTGAATACATGCATCATTGATGTCAAAGTTAGTGCTTTTTACAGCCCAATAAGCGCGATGTTCTAACTCAATAGGTAAATGACATGCTTTTCCATACATAAGCCAATACAGAGACATCCCGAGAATTGTCTTATACGACGTACGGTAAGCCCAAAGTGCATCAGGAAGGCGCAATGACCAATCCTTCTTATTAGGATTCACCATCTTCTCCAAGATTTGTTTCACTTCTCGGTTTGCCAGCTCGGCTTGGCCATTTGTCTGCGGATGATAGGCATTGGTGACCTTGTGATGAACTCCATACCTGCGCATCAAAGCTTCAAAGGAGCGATTACAAAAATGAGTCCCCTGATCATTAATAATGGCTCGTGGTGTACCAAAACGGGATAAAATGTGTTCTTTGATGAACTTGACAACAATGTTGTTTTCATTGTTTCGGCATGCCATAGCCTCTACCCATTTGGACACATAGTCCACTGTAAGCAAAATATACAAATATCCAAATGAAGGTGGAAAATGTCCCATAAAATCAATCCCTCAACAATCAAATATCGCAATGACTAAGATGGGGTTAAGGGGCATCATGTGTCTCCGGGACAATGCACCTAACTTCTGGCATCTATCACAAGAACGAAAATAATTGTTAGTGTCCTTAAACAATATAGGCCAATATAATCTAGACTGTAAAAATTTTGTAGCGGTCTTTTTCATAGAAAAATGGCCTCCACAAGCTGCACTGTAACAAAAATCTAAGACACTTTCAATCTCACCTTCAAGGATAGAACGCCTCATGATTTGGTCGGGGCAATACTTATATAGATAAGGATCATCCCAATAAAAATTTCTTACCTCGACCAAAAATTTTCGCTTATCTTGAGTACTCCATGATGATGGAACTTCGCCAGAAACCAAGTAATTAACAATGTGTGCATACCATGGTACTTGAGTAACGGTGAATAGTTGTTCATCAGGGAAGTCATCATGGATGGGTGGGCCATTGGCAGAGTCATTGAACTCTAAACGAGACAAGTGATCCGCCACAACATTCTCGACCCCCTTCTTATCCTTTATAGTTAGATCAAATTCATGCAGAAGTAAAATCCACCTAATCAATCTTGTCTTAACACGAAATTTATCTAAAGCAAAAACTACAACTAGCAACTCTTTTCAGTAGTCGAATAATTCTTTTGAACATCATTAAGTGTTCGACTAGCATAGTAAACAACAAAGGGCTTCCTTTCCCTTCGTTGTCCCAAGAGTGCCCCCAGAGCATAGTTGCTTACATCACACATTATCTCAAATGGTAAATTCCAATCAGGTGGCTGCATGATGGGGGCAGAGGTGAGCCTATCAATAAGTGTTCGGAAGGTGTCCTCACACTCTTGTGTCTATTGAAACACGACATCTTTGACCAAGAGTCTACTTAATGGTCTAGAGATGGCAGAAAAATTTTGTATGAACCTCCTATAAAAACCTGCGTGCCCTAGAAATGATCTCACATCCTTGACACTTTTAGGTGTAGGTAATTTAGAAATCAATTCAATTTTAGCTTTATCAACCTCGATTCTTTTATCAGAAACTATGTGTCCCAGAACTATTCCATAGGAAACCATGAAATGACATTTTTCCCAATTAAGCACCAGACCCTTCTCTTCATATCTACTTAAAACGACCTTCAAGTGAAGTAAACATGAATCAAATGAATCACCAAGAACAGTCAAATCATCCATGAATACTTCCATATATTTTTCAACCATGTCACTAAAAATACTCATCATGCATCTCTGAAAAGTAGTCAGCGCATTACACAAACCAAATAGCATACACTGAAAAGCATAAGTACCAAAAGGACATGTGAAAGTAGTCTTATCCTGATCCTCTAATGCAATCTCAATCTAATAATATCCTGAAGACCCATTGATATACACGTAATTATTACAAAATATATCCCTTAATTTATATATGTTAGTGCTTCAATTAATATATTTTATTCTAATTATTTCATTTTTTATGTTTTTGTAGGAATCTGCGCGTGAACGATAAAATAGTATTAAGGCGACAATTTGAGGAAATGATTAATTTGCTGATTCTAGCGGTGGTATAAAATAGCGGTTCACATATCTAGACCTAATCCAAATAAGCCTAGGTCCACTTACTTTAATCAAGCCCAAGCCCAAGCCCAGAAAGCTAGAAACCTAAGCCCAACCTAACAAGGAAATAGGGGAACCCTATTTAGGTTTCTCTCTTGCCTTCTTTTGGGAGGCTGCTCTTCCACATTTTCTGTTCCTCCTCTCTTTTCCAGCCGCCATCACCACCTCCACCTGGGCAGAGACATAGAGCCATGTGTCTCTCGCCACTAACCAACCACCATCAGCACCATCTCGCCACCACCAAACCACCGCCGTCCCTGTTTCCTCCATGCACCCTGTTTCCTCCATCACGAACAAAGCTCGCACGCCACCACTGCACGCAGCAGAAACAGGGAGCACCTCCCTGTTTCACCGCCCTGTTTCCTTGTTCCATTCTCTTCGTTTTCGCCTTCGGTCTCTCTTTCTGTTCCATCTCACTCCATCACCACAGTGACAGAGTCGCCTCTCTCTTTTAGGGCCGCCACCACCACGACAGGGCACCTCCCTGTTTCACTTCCTCTTTCTCTTTCTCCTTCTCCTTCAATTTTGTATCTCTCTCACTCTTTCCATCTCTCTCTCTGTTCTTGCAGGTACCGGAGACGATCGGAGGACGAAGGAATGCTCGCAAGGAGCGAAGCAGCGGCGACAAAGCAGGAGGTGTCATGCTGGAGACGAAGGCAGAGCCACGTGACTGTTAGGCGGGAATCAACCGTTTTTCAAATGTTTGGCTATTCGCACCTCAGCCCATTGCTGAGTACCACCACAATGCAACTGCTGAGATTTCTCACGAATTTCTCGAGATTCGTGCACGTACAGCAATTGATGGATTCCATCTCCACTGATGATGTGACAACCACCACCATGAGTCACTAAACCCCACGCAAGGTGAAGAGGTGAACTCCTAGATGTAACGCACTAAATTAGTATTTGATTCGCTTTAAGCTTTCACGATGAATAATGATGTTTAATGATTCTCACTTTTATTTAATATAGAAATTTATGTTGTTTCAATGACAAGGATTTCATAGATTTCTTCGTAGATTATTATTATTCCGGTGATTATCTTTTCTTCTCCATATAAGCTTAGTCACGCTTTTCTTATGAGTGGAATGTTTAAGAATCAATTGATTCAAGTAGGTTAGTTATATGCGATCGTCATTTATTACGATATTGTCTCCGGATATATCGTAAGTTTAGGATATCACATATGACAGACCTTTGTGTTTTTTTAGAAGAAGTGAAATCTAAAATTCATTTACATTAGGGTATATTAATGCATAAAAGATTATTTTTACGATTACGTCGTTTGGGATGTGAAACACGTAGTTGAGTCATCATAGCGAATCAATACTAGTTGGCGCGTGAAGTCTAGGAGGGATTCTTGGAACCTTGTGATTTTTCCAAAACTTAATTTTCATTAAATTAAATTCAATTTCGTATTTTAAATTTGTTAGAATTTCTTAACTTTAGTTTCGCATAGTTTGTCTTCCTTAACCTTGT
This sequence comes from Berberis thunbergii, assembly GCA_003290165.1. Classification (NCBI taxonomy): domain Eukaryota; kingdom Viridiplantae; phylum Streptophyta; class Magnoliopsida; order Ranunculales; family Berberidaceae; genus Berberis; species Berberis thunbergii. Next base: position 54,959 of record QNQO01007458.1, on the reverse strand, counting down.
TTTGTAGATCGTTTTTCCTCGTGGGATCGACACTCCATTCTTTACTGCAATTGACCGCGTGTACTGTTTGGGCGTAATCACCCATCTAGAAAGCAATAGAAAGAATGGCCAACTACTCGCTCTAAGATTTGGTCTATGAATGGAAGTGGGAAGTGATCCTTGCGGGTGGCAGAATTAAGTTTCCTATAATCAATGCACATGCGCCACCCTATGACTACCTTAGTAGGAATAGGCACCCCTAATCATTAGTCACCATTGTTATTTCAGATTTCTTGGGAACCACTTGAGTTGGACTAACCCACTTGCTATCGGAGATGGGATAAATGATGTCAGCATCTAACAATTTTAAGACTTCATTTTTCACCACTTCTTTCATAGTAGAGTTAAGTCGTCTTTGAGGGTCTCACGGGGGTTAGCTCCTTATTCAAAGTGAATCCTATGGGAACATATTAATGGGCTAATACATTTGTGCGCGCGTAACATATTAATCAATTCTTTTTCTTGTGAGCTATCAAGCACGGAAGAAATAATAACATGAAAAGTGTCACCTGGTCCAAGGAATGCATGTTTAAGTCCCTCAGGCAGTGGAGTTATGTCAACTTTCAGAGTTTCCACGGTGGATGGTTGTGGTTTTTGTCTTTCCTTTGGCAACTCCTCAAAGCACGGTTGTCATTGTCGTCCTCCTTTATCCTTTAACCTTGAAACAACAGAAATATCAAAATCATTGTCAGGATAAAGAAAGGAGGTACTCTAAGGTTTCAGAATTTGCGCTCAGGAGCGCCTCCTCTAATATCAACATGTCTATCATGTAGGTATGATGACACTCATCATCATTACATGGTTGCTTGCTAATATTGAATATGTTGACCTCTAGAGTCATGTTCCCAAAAGACAACTTCATTAGATCGTTTCTGCAATTGATAAGAGCGTTAGCTGTGGCAAGAAAATGTCTACCTAAAATAATCGAAACTGTAGACTCCATAGTACCCGCAGAATGAGTATCTAAAATAAAAAAGTCGACGAGATAGTAAAACTTATCAATCTGCAGCAAGACATCCTTGATTATTCCTCTTGGATTCTTAACCGATCTATCGGCCAATTGTAGTACCACGGATGTGGTTTTAATCTCTCATAGACCCAGTCGCAAGTAAATAGAATATGGCATCAGATTTACACTTACTCCTAAATCAGCAAAGCTTGGCCGAACTCATGAGTTCCAATCTGGTAGGTGACTGTAGGATACCCTGGATCTTTGTACTTGAGTGGTGTCTTCTGTTCAATCACCGCACTTACCTGTTCTGTCAATAAGGAAGTCTTCTTGACATGATGCTTCCTCTTGATGGTACATAGATCATTGATGACCCTCGCATAAGTTGGTACTTGTTTAATCACATGCAGCAAAGGTAAGTTAATTTTAACCTGTTTCAAGTGTTCTAGAATCTCACCATGTATTTTCGATTTCTTTCCAGTAAGTCGTAGTGCTTGAGGAAAAGGAACTGGAACTGGAATGTTCCTATCGAGCTCATCCTCAGGGATGTTCTCCTTTTCACTTGAGGAGGTGCCTATAGTCGTGGACGAGCTTGATACATCTAAAATCTTACCACTCCGAGTAGTGATGGCATTAACCTCTTTGATATTCTGAGAGTCTGAAGTAGAGGTTTTATCCATAAGTTGGCCCTTCGGATTTGCTTGAGGCTGTGACGGAAATTGGCCTCGCTCTGGTACTGTTAATGAACTTGTCAGCTTGGTTATCTAGTTTTTATCTCTTTGTTATCTTATGCCAACTGTTTTAATGCAATCGCAAATTTTTTATTAGTTTTACCTTGTGCCTCTATAAATGCATGTAATGTGTCTGATAAGGAACTTCTGTTAGATTGCGCAATGTATAGAGGTACAGGGTATGACCGAGGTGGTTGTGCCTGTGAGTGTGTAGGTTGGTCTGCTTCGGGTCTCCAGCCTAAGTTAGGGTGATCTCTCCAGCCATAATTGTAAGTGTTAGAAAATGGTGAGTAAGGCTTTTTGTACATCCCTAAGGTGTTACATTGTTCCTCATAAACCCCTCTCATCTCAGTCAAGGTTGGGCAATTCTGTACGAAGTGTTCAACTCCCCCGCATATAAAACAGGCGACCCGTAGCTCAACTCTGGCAACAGTATGTGTGGGCCTACCATCCTTGGTCTTAAGGGACTCTAACTCCCTAGTTACTCTATCCAATTGGGTTCTAAGGCTGTCATCTTCCCTAAGTTGGTAGACTCCAGCTGGGCGTGTTTTATCCGTGCTCTCAGTAGCACTTGGACCAGTCCAAGTATGAGCCTTTTCAGCCAAGTCATTCAGGTACTCAATGGCCTCGTCAAGGTCCTTTTGCAAAAACTCTTACATCATCTCAACGAACTGACGCTCTCTACTGGTGAGCATCTCATAAAAATAACTGACTAAGCGCCAACTCTCATATCCATGGTGTGGACATGTATTCAAGAGATCCTTGAACTTCTCCCATGCATGATATAATGTCTCGCTATTCTTTTGGGTAAAGGTAGAAATCTGTCTTTTTAGACCGTTGGTTTTGTTGTGAGGAAAATATTTATTAAAAAATGCTTGGGTCATCTCCTCTCACGAACCTATAGACCTTGGTCGCAAAGAGTATAGCCAACTCTTCGCTTTTTCCTTAAGGGAGAAAAGAAAAAACCTTAGTCTAACCGAGTCTGCAGCCTCAACTTTGTTGTGGAAAGTGACCACAACTTCCTCGAATTCCCTAATGTGAACATAAGAATTCTCACTCTCTAAGCCATGAAAAGTGGGTAATAATTGTATTATACCCGGATTAAAATCTAGCTTTGGTGTACTTGGTGCAAACATAATACATGATGGAGTAGCAGTGCGCGTGGGGTGGAAATAGTCCTTTAGCAACCGAACATAGTCATCTTCGTGATTACTCATGATGTTAGAATTAGATGTATGACTTAATTTGGTCTCAATGTGAATTTGTGGGTGTTTTAAATTTGGGACCCTAATTAGTTTCCCTAAGTGGTCTCTATTCCAACTCACACTCCCCCAATGTCTTTTTTTTTCCAATTTTTTTAAGAAAAAAAATGAAAATATAAAATGAACCTAAAACCTAAAAATAAAACTAAAATAAAATAAAAAATGAGCAAGAAAGTATACCCGAAACCTCCCTTGTAGAATGACGCTTGTCGCCGACAACGACGCCAAAATTTGATTACGCCCAAATAGTACACACGGTCAATTGCAGTAAAGATTGGGGTGTTGATTCCACGAGGAAAAGCGATCTACAAAACAAGGTCTAGGAAGAAAAACTACGCAAAACTAAATGTAAGAAATTCTAGCAATTTTAAAATATGAAATTGAATTTAGTTTAATAAAAATCAAGTTTAGAAAAATCGCAAGGTTCCAAGAATCCCTCTTAGATTTCACGGCCAACTAGTATTGATTCGTTGTGATAACTCAATTACGTGTTTCACATCCCAAACAACATAATCGAAAAAATAATCTTTAATGCGTTAATATATTCTAATGAAAATGGATTTTAGATTTCACTTTTTCTAGAAAGCACAAAGATTGGTCATATATGATAATCCTAAAATTTACGATATATCTGGAGACAATAACGTAATAAACGACAATCACATATAACTAACATATCGGAATCAATTGATCTTTAAAAATTTCACACATAAGAAAAACGTGACTAAACTTATATGGAGAAGAAAAATATAACCACCGGAATAATAATTTACGAAGAAGTTGAGGAAATCTCTGTCACTAAAATAACATAAACTCTTATATTAATAAAAGTGAAAATTAATAAATATCATTATTCATCGTGAAAGAATAAAACAAATCAAATACCAATTAAGTGTGTTACATCTAGGGGTTCTTCTCTTCGCCTTGCGTGGAGTTTAGTGACGCATGGCGAGGTGATGACAGCGACTGCGGTGCGCACCCTATTAGACAACATCTTCAGTGCTGGATAGCGTCGAGCAGCAGTTAGCGTTTCAGCATCGAGTAGCAATCAGCGTTGAGCAGCAGTTATGCATTTTGCCTGCCTTCCTGCTGCTGTGTTGCATCCTCTCTTCCTGGACAGCACGTATCCTTGTTGTTCCTCTGATGTGTTGCTGCGTTGTGGCTTCTTTATTCCTGGTCCAGAGAGAACCTCGTTTGATGTCATCTTTTCTCTTATATGCTATTGCTGCCTTTTGTGGTTAAAAGAAAACTCCTCTCCTCCCCAATTGTCTGTTCCTCAATTAGAAGACAAAATAAACTCTCTATTGGTCTCAATTTGAAAACCAAAAATGTGCTTCTTCGTTTTTTTTGTATCCTGTTGCTTTTGTGGTTAAAAGAAACAAGTTTTTTTTATTTGAAATCAAATACAAATTGCAAACAAAGGGTCACACCCCTTGAAGGTGAGTTTGGCTATTTTTATTCATATATTTTATTTATTTTACAAAAATTTAAAATTAATTTTCTTTATCATTTTTTTGGTTCTCTTAATCTTTTGCTTAAGTGTCTCCCGCTTCACTTCGTCAATTTGTCTATGAATCACCATTATTCGCCACACTAACACATTTTTGTCATTTAAACTCCAAGTCCTACAAAAATAAAAAAATAAAACTAAAATACATTATTTGAAACACTAACAAATATAAATTAGAAGGTATATTATGTGAACATCACCGATCAAGACTAATCTCGAGGAAATCAAACAAATATCAGAAACATCAAAACGATGATTGAGATGATGAATATCAAAGAGTTAGATGAAGGCACAAGTAAGAATTCAACGAGCCTCTCGAGAGCAAAAGACATCCACAAACATTATCTACATTAAAACATTTTGAAATAGCGGAAATTGTGAAGACTCTTGAATGAATGAAACGCGGGGGATGAACTTGGACACGTTTTATTGTCTTTATTCCAACTTAAAGGCCTATAAAATAAATATAAAATTTGGAAGAATAGCCTGTGTCATGTGATGATCTAGCAAATGAGTTATTCAAAACACTCATATATTATTGCATTGATATTCCTTTACATAATGAAAACGACTTTCATGAGCCCGACGGGTACTCAAATTCATTTTGGAAAACCTTGTCAACAAACATGATGTCTCTGATATCGATATATTTTATCTATTTTTGCACTTTATTTTTTATTAATAAAATTATTTTGATAGAGATATTAATCAATTATTTATTGAACAATATAGACCTATTCACATAACTAATGAATGTCATGGTGGACAAAAATCGCACCGACAATTATGTTATTGGGTTTACAAACAAACCACAATATAAAAGTTATCCATACACATTTTGGTTAGGTGATAAAAGCTTGAGGGGAACCACATAATAATGATGTGGTAGACAAAGAAAATATGTTACTTTTACAAGCTATTAAAAAAAATATACTAAACTCTGCGATAGAGTTACATGTTTTAGCGTACTACCTCAATTTATTCTTATTTTACTTATTAAAGTGTGCATATATAATTTCTTGGATAATGTTTGTATTGCCATGAATAAATATCCCTAGGTCAAAGGCATGTTCTGATAGATAAATGAATTTAGCAAGGGTAGGGTTGTTTTAGGTGGTGGTGGTGGCATCTACATTATGATGGGTATTTAAAAGTTGAAATGGTGAGAATATAGAACTATGAAAACCCTTATTTTCCGAAAATCATTCAATTCTCAAATCGGTAAGAATCAGGACGGAACAAAGTCATCTCGGTTCAACATTTTTTTTAATATAAACCGAGTAACAGTTTGAGCCTGTTCGCCTCCATCAATCCCACAATTAAGAGTCAAATGAGGAAAATAGAACATAGTTGAAGTGGCGGTGTTATGTTGTGAGCAAGAGGGAATGACGGTTGTGGCGATAACTAAGGGATGGTCCGAATGAATTTGTGGAATGATTTCGTCTCGGTTCCAATCGGTCCGAGATTAGGATGAAAATGGCATGAAGCGGTTGGTCTTGATTTAAAAAAGATCACGACTATATCAGTTCGGATGGGACCGAGATTCTTATCCACCCCTAGTTATAACATGTTTCTTACAAACATTCTCTGTTGAAACAAACACGCCCTAATCACAGATGAAGAAATAACATACAAATAAAACGCGCAATCCTCACTATCTTCTTCAATTTAATGTGACAAAGACGGAAACCTACCGATTATATTATACATATATACAACGGCTCCGGAATTGTTTGTGTTTGCCAACCTGTGACTCAATAGCCACATGAACCATTCCTAATTAGATAGTGACACAAGATCTTAATCTCAAATAATTAGATATTGACACAAGGGCCAATTAGACAAAATTAATAAAAATAAATAAAATTGAGGTCACACTCAAACCATCTTCTTCACATCAGAGATGCAAAGTCGTCACGCACATTTTGCGTAATCTATTGTACGCCTGCAACATTATTAGCTGTACAAAATAATGTATATATATATATATATATATATATATATATTTTTTTTTTTTTTACCTCAAAACGTACAAGTGAGCTCAAAACAAAGACGTCAGAACTAAAGGCCACGTGTCTTGTTCTTTACGCATCCACGTGTACTGTATTACCTAGAGATATTTTTGTATGACCGGAGGAAAATTAAACGACAAATGAGAAGACTTTGATTAGGATAAAAAGGAGCCCTAATAATCGAACATTTCTCTTTTCCTCGTCTCTTCGTCTTCAAATCGGATCAATTCGGAGGTAATTTCGTCAAAAGATCTTCTCTTTTAGTCTTTACATGCAGATCTGATTACTGTAGAAGGTTCAATTGTTGTTTTGGTAGTGTAATTTTGCGTCAAATTTAGGGTGTGATGATCTACTTGTACTGCTTACATGAATCAATGGGTTTTTTTTTTTTTTGATCTTGTTGTTTTTGTTGGATTACTAGTATGGTTTATAAGGTTGTGGTTTGTTGTGTTTAGCTAGGGTTTGGTTCGACTGTATTGATATTGATCATGTTAATTTTGGTAATTTTTTTTTTCTTCTAATGATTGGAGTGACATATTTTTAAAGATTAGAGTGAAATAGTGAATAATGGGGAGTATTTGGTTTGCTAAGTTGTTGGGAATTTTGTTTGTTAATCTCAGCTCAGCTTGGGAGGAAAAATGCAAAACTTGAGAAATAGTGGTTTACTTTGCAATTCATTTGGGGAGTGCTGAGCCTGTGAGAGGTCTGTAATGGGGCAAATTCTTATCATTTAAGCTATTCAGAAAGAGGTTAATCGAGAATTTTGCAACCGAGAGTCAATGTTAGGATTCTAAGTTAAGAAATGAAATTTCCAACATTGCTCGTTCAAGCTTTTGAGAAATGTCGGAAAGAAAACTGAAAATGTAGGCTGGGCCTGCGTGCACTCACACTTTTCTGCCTTCAATCTTCACTCCTGTTTGAAAAGCACTTTCAGACCCTAACATAGATGCTGCACTATTGCTTTCCAATTTTTTTTTGTGTTCGGAGGATGATTAGTTCTACTATTGATTAGTTCTTCTTGCACTTCCTGATTGACGGGTTCTATTGATGCATGTTGCAAAGAAGAGTGAGAACTTTAGTATTTGCATTGTTAACTGATTCATTTTGTGTTTCATGAACTGTTTAGTGAGGGCAAAGCTAACTTTGGGAATGATGTAGCTCATTGAGTTTGATTTATATAGCTTTGCGACATAATGTAGCTCAATACCAAAAGATAAAATAAACTATAAAAATTAACATCCCTTATTTCTTTGATATGTTTGCAATATTTCTACCATGAAATATCCAAGTTGAAGCTTTATTTACCAGTTTTATGCTGCTATTTGATTACTTTTACATTGTTGAAGTTCTTAGCGAATGATGTTAATTTGCTTCTGATTTGAAGCCGATACTAACCACTTTCTTTTGCCTCGTTGCTTTTTGATATACTTCCCCCCATATTCTAAAATGCAGAATTTTTGGTGATAAGAGTGTCATACCATGATCTAAGTTGAATTGGCGGGTGGAAGTAATCAAATCTTGCATTGATCTGAACTATTCCGATGGGGCAATTTTTTAGCGTGGCTGGCACCAGGGTTGCATCAAACGAGCACGGCGAGATTTTACAAGACATCACCTCCAAGAGGCAAAGGATGTCAACTGATGTGGGGAATCCAAGGCTGATTCCCAATCTTCCTGATGAGATATCTGTTCAAATTCTTGCTAGATTGCCTAGAATTTGTTATCTTAATGTGAAGTTGGTTTCAAGGAGCTGGAGAAATGTTCTGACAAGTTCTGAACTTTTTGATTTGAGAAAAGAACTTGGAACAACTGAAGAATGGCTTTATATACTGACTAAGGCTGAAGATGATAAGCTTTTATGGCACGCTTTCGATCCTTCGTCCAGAAAATGGCAACGGTTGCCACCAATGCCTACTGTTGCTAATGGAGAGGAGGGTAAGAAAGTTCTGGCTGGGATTGCTGATGTCATAAGAACATGGTTCGGACGGAGGGATCCTTTGGATAGGTTACCATTTTGTGGTTGTGCCATAGGGGCTGTTAATGGGTGCCTTTATGTCTTAGGTGGATTCTCCAAAGCTTCAGCTGTTAAATGCGTGTGGCGTTTTGATCCAATTTTAAACATGTGGAGTGAAGTGGAATCCATGTCTGTTGGTAGGGCATACTGTAAAACAGGTGTATTGAATGACAAACTTTATGTTGTCGGAGGAGTTTGCAGGCTTGGAGGTGGTCTAACTCCTCTTCAATCAGCTGAGGTATTTGATCCGCATACAGGGTTATGGTCTCAAGTACCTAGCATGCCATTTTCGAAAGCTCAGATGTTACCAACTGCCTTCTTAGCTGACATGCTAAAGCCTATTGCCACAGGGATGACTTCGTACATGGGAAGGTTATGTGTGCCACAAAGTCTATACTCGTGGCCATTTTTTGTTGATGTTGGAGGAGAGATTTATGATCCTGATACAAATGCATGGTTAGAAATGCCAAGTGGCATGGGAGATGGTTGGCCCGCGAGGCAGGCAGGTACAAAATTAAGTGTTGTAGTTGATGGGGACCTGTATGCTTTGGATCCTTCTAGTTCCTTAGACAGTGGTAAAATCAAGATTTACAATCATCAAGAGGATGCTTGGAAAGTCGTTGTGGGGAAGGTTCCCATTCACGATTTCACTGACTCAGAGTCTCCATATTTACTTGCTGGTTTTCTTAGGCGGCTTCATGTCATTACCAAAGATGCCAATCATGACATTGTCATCTTGCAGGCCGACCCACATAATAATGTTGGGGCTTCATCATCATCGTCATCTCCAAATGATTCATTTCAAGAACAGTCTGACCCAAAGGTAGAAGCTGAAGCTGATATTTGGAATGTCATTGGCACTACGAATTTCGGGTCTGCTGAACTGGTGACCTGTCAGGTCCTTGATATCTAACACGCTACTTGGCTAGTGTGTTCTGCTTCAGTTACAATGGAATTGCCTTCAGAATCTATTACCACATTAGAGTTGTCAAGATGGTAAAGATTACTAGCAGAATTGACTGACATGTTTCAACCAGAATTCTGATATGGGAGAGGTAAAGGGCTCGGAACATCTTTTGATATTGCTAAAAGATGATGCGTCTTGTTTTCTCTTTTTAAGGATGCATTTTTTTATTTATGTCCATGTTAGCTGTAACATTCAAAATGGTTATCATTTTATCCTAAACCTAAAGATTGGGTCACCATGTCAACCATAGAGTTGCAATACTGATCCCGAAATGAATTCTAGAGTTGTGTCAGATATTGTTAATGAAGTTGATACACGTGTCATGTGATGCACTCCCTTGATGGGAGAACAATTATGTTAGTTTTCGAGTGACTGAGGAATTAGCAATTGTAGTGATGTGTATCTTCTGTTCAGTGTACAAGTGGAATAAATTCTTGTGAAATTTTACAAACTACTAGGAGAGCTGCCTTGCAATCGGGGACTCATGCTATGATCTTCACCACCAAAATGCATTACTGTGTAATATGTGATTGATTCTCATTATAGTATTAACTATTTACCAATTTGTATCTTTCTGCAAGTGATTGAGGTTCAATTTTTATTTTTACCTTTGCTCCATTCAAGTCTTGATCAATGACTTAGAGGGTGTTTGTTTTTTGTTTCGAATAGACTCAAAAGTCTTAATAATAAGTTGGACACAAAAAGAGTGATTGTTTTTAGTTCTGATTAGAAGTTGAAGTTTTAATTGGAGTAAGCACCATGGGGGTGTTGATCACTTAACACTAAGTGTTTAATGAAAATTCATTTCAATAATAACCTCTCACTAAATTTGTAATGATTACTACTACCCTTCATCTCTACCAACCATCCCCTCTTTTCTCCACCACCTCTTTATTATGCAAGCAATGCTGCCACCACCCTCCCTGGCCTCCTCCTCCTCTTCCTCCTATTCCTCTGTCACTTTCTCTTCCTCTTTATCAAAGATTGTATGAGGAATTGAGAGGAATATAAAGTAGTTTCTGGTAGTCGTGGGAAATGATCTCAATGGTAATTGTAGGAGAGAAAACAAGTGGAGAAGGCATTAATGTTGGTGGTTTGTGGTGGGTGATGGGAGTTGTGGCGGTGGATAAAAATGTAAAAAAACTTCAAGTTGGCACCTAAAAACAAATGTCATTTAATTTTTTTACATCTTATAATCTGCGCAAAACAATTCTGACTCATTCACAACTTCTTACTCCAAGTTAGCTTATAACCACTTAAAAAAACTAACACCACCTTATAATCCATCAAATGCTCAAATAAACTTATATAGCTGACATCCCCTCATTTGAATCTTGAAGCGTCTCTAAATCAAAAAATTGTCAATCCCTGTCCCACCTCCAATAGACACAAAACTTTTTGATGTATAATCTAATATTCTCCAGGGTATGTTTGGTATGGTATGTGCACTGCATCATGTAGAGGTTGAATTCTCAGGGTTTTCTCTGCTAGGGGTTGTAATGGGACTGAAGGGTCTCTTAATTTCGCTTTGAGAGTGTGATGAATGCTGAAAGCAAAAGAGAAAAGAGCAGAGTAGAACTGAAGATAAATTGGATTAAAGAAAAATAAGCACTACAATCTCCCAAAGGAGCCTTCTAATTTCATTCTTCCTCCCTTTGTTTCTTCCCTGACATTTCTATATATATTGTTGTTCTAACTAACAAGTGAGAGGGTTGTTCATGACCCTACACGTGGTTCACTTACCACCCTTCTTTCGTAACTAATTACTAATAATGAAAAGTCTATCCTACCCTTATATTTTGAATTTCCCTCTAGAATTTCCCTCTAGTCATGACATTACCATCCCCTTCAAACCAACCTTGACCTCAAGGTTGAAAATTTGGAAATGTAGCAGATAAGTGAGTCCAATCTTCCCATGTGGCCTCTTCTTTGGAAGAGTTGGACCATTGTATAAGTACTTGAGTGACTGCCCTGTTATGGCGAGGGATAACACGTATGTTCAGTATAGCCACTGGCTTGGCCATGAAAGCACCAGTATGATCAACTAGTAGGAGTCTTGGGTAAGAGAGTTGCAAGGGACCTATCTTCTTCTTCAGCTGAGACACATGGAAAACAGGATGAATTTGTGAGCCTTGGGGCAAGTCTAACTTGTAAGCTAGTTGCCCAATCTTGTCAATGATGAGGAAGGGTCCATAATACTTGGAAGAGAGATTCAAATTGCTGCGAATAGCAACTGTGGTCTGCCTGTAAGGCTGTAATTTGAGGAACACCCAATCACCTATTTGAAATTCCCTGTCTGTTCTTTTTCTGTCAGCAAAGTGCTTCATTCTCTCTTGTGCTTTGACTAGATGGTCTTTCAAGGAGTTGAGCATGTGTTGTCTCTGTTGTAAGTATGTGTCCACATCAGCAAGGGAAAGTGGGGTAGAAGGGGGCAAGGCAAATAAGGGTGAGGAGTACCCATATAAAGCCATGAAGGGGGTGGTCTGCAAGCTAGTGTGGAAAGTGGTGTTGAACCAAAATTCTGCCAGATACAACCAGTCTGCCCATGATTGAGGATGATGGTCTGTCATACACCTGAGATAACACTCTACACAAGCATTGGTGCGCTCAGTCTGACCATCGGTTTGGGGGTGATATGCTGAACTCATAGCCAATGTAGTGCCTAAAGCAGTAAACAGATCCTGCCAGAATGTACTTAGAAAAATGGAATCTCTGTCAGACACTATAGATTGAGGCAACCCATGCAATTTGTACACATTTTCGAGAAAGACTTGAGCAACCGTGGCAGCTGTGTAAGGATGAGAGAGAGCCATGAAATGACTGTACTTAGTGAGCCTATCAACTACCACAAAGATGACAGTTTTGTTTTTTGAGGGTGGAAGTCCCTCTATGAAGTCCATGGAAATATCATGCCAAGCTTCGTGGGAATAGGTAAGGGTTGTAGCAAGCCACCAGGCTTTGAATGTTCTCCTTTATTCATTTGACAAATATCACATTGGGTGATGAAGTTGATAATATCAGTCTTCATGTCAGGCCAATAGAAATAAAGCTTGGCTCGTTGATATGTGGCATTAATACCAGAATGACCACCCAAGTTGGAAGAATGAAGAGCTGAAATGAGTTGCTTCTTGAGAGTGCCATTGGAACCAATGTAGAGTCTAGTCTTGAACTTTAGTAAGCCATTGTGAATTGAATAAGGAGAGTCCCCAGGAGTTGAGATCATAAGTCTGAAAATTAAGGACTGAATTGTGGAATCCTGCTCATAACTAAGAAGTACCTCAGTAAGCCAAGTAGGAGTAGTTACAGATAATGCCAGGCAGGTAGCACCCATGGGAGAAGTTGGCTCAACCCTTATTGATAAGGCATCAGCGACCATGTTTTCAGTACCTCTTTTGTATTGGATGTCATAATCATATCCAAGTAGCTTGGTCAACCATTTCTGCTGCAAAATAGTGGTAATTCTCTGGTCCAAGAAGTACTTAATACTTTGATGATCAGTTCTAATGACAAACTTATTGCCCAACAGATAGGATCTCCATTTAGTAACAACCAACACAATAGCAAGAAGCTCTTTTTCATATGTAGATAACCCCATAGCTTTAGGACCCAATGCTTTACTAAAGAAGGCAATAGGATGATCTTCTTGCATCAAAACAACACCCAAACCCCAAGTGCTTGCATCAGTCTCAACTACAAATGGTAGCTGAAAATTGGGTAGTGCTAAAACAGGGGTAGAACTCATGGCTGATTTGAGTTGATTGAAGGCTTGAGTAGCTTCTGGTGACCATTGGAAACCTCCTTTTTTCAGCAAGTCTGTCAGTGGTCTACAAATCATACCATAGCCTTGAACAAACCTTCTATAGTACCCTGTCAAGCCCAAGAATCATCTTAGTTGCTTCAAGGTGGTGGGCAATGGCCAATCAGTCATGGCTTTAATCTTCTCTTGGTCAGCAACTACTCCTTGAGCAGAAATGATATGCCCCAAGCACTCAAGTTGGGGTTGGGCAAATGAGCATTTGTAGAATTTGGCATACAAGGTGTGTGCTCTCAAGGTATTGAAAGTGTCTGTCAGATGTTGGATGTGGGTTTCCAATGAAGAGCTGTAAACTAAAATATCATCAAAGAAGACAAGTATGAATTTCCTAAGGAAAAGTTTGAATATGTTGTTCATAAGGGCTTGAAATGTGCTGGGGAATTAGTAAGGCCAAATGGCATCACTTTAAATTCAAAGTGGCCATGATGTGTCCTAAAGGCTGTTTTATGACAATCAGGTGGCCGTGAACTAGGATTTGGTGATACCCACTCCTAAGGTCAAGCTTGGAGAAAACACAAGCTCCATTCAATTCATCCAGTAGCTCTTCAATGATAGGCATAGGAAACTTATCCTTCACTGTGATGTCATTCAATTTTATGTAATCTACACAAAACCTCCAAGTGGAGTCTTTTTTCCTGACAAGCAAGATGGGGGCAACAAAAGGGGAGTGACTAGAAGAGATTAGGCCAGCTTGTAACATTTCCTCCACAAGTTTCTCCACAACTTCTTTTTGGATATAAGGTATCATATAGGGTGCTTGATGAGGGGGTATGGAATTGGGTTTCAATTGGATATGGTGATCTAATGAACGACTAGGTGGGAGCTCTTGTGGTTCTTGAAAAATATCTTGGTATTGAAATAATAAATTGGTAAGGATAGGGGAAGTGGTGGAGGGAATAGGTGTAGCTGAGATGGCTAAGAAGTGACCAACTAAAGCTTGGGAAGGGTATTTGAATAGTTTCTTGAGAGCACAACCAGAAAGAGGAAATAATGAGCCTTTGTTTCTTGCTCCCTTAAGTGTGATCTTCTTGCCATGGAGCATCAAAGTTAATTGGAGCTTTTGGAGATTGATGACAATGTCTCCAAAAGGTTTTTAGCCAGTCTCCACCAAGTACCATGTCACAACCACCCAATTGCAAAATCCTTAGATCTCCTTGAAAGTGGTGCCCTTGCATTTCCCATTGCATTGTAGGACATATAGCATTACTGACCATCTTGGACCCATTGGCAACTGTGATTAGCATCTGGGGAGTCAACACAGTTGGATAATTCAATTCTTGAACCACATGGGGATCAATGAATGAATGTGTGCTCCCCGTATCAATTAGTATGGAAACAACCCTCTTTTTAATACGACTTGTAATAAGTATAGTATTAGGAGAATCTGTGCCAGTAAGGGCATGCAAAGAAACTTCCATCTCAGTGTCAATCTCCTGCATGAGGTCCTCTTGGTCAATCTCAACTGAAGGTTCCTCAGTGACTTCATCTGAATCAGCTACCACCATGAATAATTGTTGTTGTTTACACAAATGACCAGGCCTATATTTCTCATCACAATTATAACATAAACCTTGCTCCCTTCTAGCTCTCATTTGAGCTTGAGTTAGCCTTCTAATTGGGGGAAGGGAAGCCACATTTTTAGTATTGTAGGGCAGTGGTTTAGGGCTCACAGTAGCTTGGGTGGTAGTTTGTTTAAGTAATGATGGATTATGAGGAGTGCTAGAAGAAGCAATTGTTTTACTCCAGGGAGCACTATATGGTTGACTGTTATTATGAAAGGTAGAAAATGGTTTGGAGTTGGGTTTAGCGACTTTGGATTGAGAAACTAAGGTGGCCTCTTGCATTTTAGCTAAGCCAAAGGCTTGAGACACACTTGTCGACTTAAACATTTGAATGGTAGTCCTGATTTCATCCTTCAAACCACTTAAAAAACTCAAAACATAATATTGCTCCCCCAAATATTTGTTGTGTGCAACCATTTGTGCCTTCAACTCCTCAAACCTGTCATAATATTCATCCACAGAGGTATCTTGGGCCAGTTTGTTAAACATCCCCACAAAGTTCTCTTGACCAGGGTTTTCAAACCTGTCACAGACATCCTTGACAAAAATATCCCAATTAATGACCCCCTTACCTTCTTGGTAGTCCATAAACCAATTATCAGCTCTTCCCTCTAAGTGAATTGAGGCCATATATACTCTATTGTCATCCTTAACATGGTGTAGTTGAAAGTATCGATCACACTTGCGTACCCAGTAACGAGGACCAACTCCATCAAAATGAGGGAAATCAAGCTTTGGGTAACGAAGGAAATTACCTGGACTCTCCACTGATTGTGGAAGAGTAAATGATTGGGCACATGAACCGGCCCCTCCTGGTTGGATATCCACGCTCACCCCTGTACCAGACTGGGAAGTCGAACCCCTCTCTCTGTTTGCGTTGTGAATCCCTTCGTTCATCAACCTGATAAGTTGTTCGAAGCGTTCATCCGCCTTCTTCTCAGTTACTGCTTGTGCTTGACCGAGCTTTTGGATCTCCAGTTTGATGAAATCCATCTGTCCCGTGGTCTCAATCTGGAACTTCTTGAATTCCTTCTCCAATTCCTTTGCCATGGTTGTTTGATATCTTGTCCGAGCAATCGACGGCTCTGATACCAGATGTGATGAATGTTGAAAGCAAAAGAGAAAAAGCAGAGTAGAACTGAAGATAAATTGGATTAAAGAAAAATAAGCACTACAATCTCTCAAAGGAGCCTTCTAATTTCATTCCTCCTCCCTTTGTTTCTTCCCTGACATTTCTATATATATTGTTGTTCTAACTAACAAGTGAGAGGGTTGTTCATGACCCTACACGCGGTTCACTTACCACCCTTCTTTCGTAACTAATTGTTAATAATGAAAAGTCTATCCTACCCTTATATTTTGAATTTCCCTCTAGAATTTCCCTCTTGTCATGACATAGAGTTTTGCTCTGGGTTGTATTTTTTTTTTTTTTTCAAATTGAATAGTGTGATGAAATTCTAACTTTTAATAATGGTTTGGGAGGGACCAAAATAACTTGATGATTGTGGATAAAAGGAATTTTATCATACATCTGAGAAAAATTACAAGAGAAAAATAGAAAGAGGTAATACAGAGGGAGTCATGAAGATCTAAGGATGATATTCGCTTAGCTAGTAGTTACAAGATCTAGAAAAGCTAGGCCTTCGGAACTAGCTAAAATAAATTTCCCAATGCTAAATAATCACATCACAATTTCCTATACTGACTTGCATTATTATTTGCCTCATATACAAAGACCCTTGTTCCTTTTGATCACGCTACTCAACAAGTAGCCTAAAGATCAGTGCCCAATTAAGCTTCAAATACCCCTTAATTTAGGCCGAGTTGAAAGCTACTTTGGTATCATAGTGAAGAACTGTTTCCATCCCAAGTAGACTAATAATGAATTCCGAAATCCAATGAGAGGAAGGACAATATGGAACATAACAACAAAAGAGTTGGTTCCATAGGTTCTATATCACAAGCTTTTATTTACCCTTTATGTTAATAGCTTTTGATCCCTTTCTATGCAAAAGTCGAGTTTTAACCACCAAGAGCAAAAGGAAAACTAACTTGGTGGTTGGCTTTTTGACGAATCAGGAAGGGTTTCCATTATCCTACGTCAAAAGGTGCACTGCCATTATGTCCATTCCCATGCACAACCCATGCATCTCAAGGAATTCCTAATTTACCTGGTTGTTAGCTCTATTGAAATGAACTTTGTTCAACTTTCTGTTCCAACCTGGAAATAATCAATTCCTCTCAATCAGAATCCATGAATTTTAAACCTCCTTTGTAGCGACACATAGAAGCTGCATTATTACAAGAGCTTTGTTGCACCAGCAAAACTTGAGAGCTCTTTTAATCTTGCCCTCGTCCTCCCTTCGCGTTCTTCCTTTCCTCTAATCCTCTTCCCTTCTTACCTCTCTCCATTTCCTGTTTACTTGAGAAATCAATTCTGTGCAACTAACATATATACCGTGACGAATTTTTTTTACAGTGATTCTTGTGTCAAATGCTCTAAGAATGAATCATCTTTGATGCCAAATGTAACA
The DNA here is from genome assembly GCA_003290165.1 of Berberis thunbergii. Taxonomy (NCBI): domain Eukaryota; kingdom Viridiplantae; phylum Streptophyta; class Magnoliopsida; order Ranunculales; family Berberidaceae; genus Berberis; species Berberis thunbergii. The sequence goes on along the minus strand of QNQO01007458.1, from coordinate 37,565 downwards.
GATAAGAATATCTTGATTGCAACCAAACATACTTCGGGATATAAAACTTTACTGTAAGCCCCTCTTACGAAGATACACTTGCAAAGAAGAACACTGGTGTGAGGAACAATGAAGTTGTGCGGTAAACTTCGTATTTAACATAGTCCCCCAAAAGCTGAACTGAAGTTGGTTCAAATAAACTTCGGTAAAAGCAAAAGCTGAACTGAAGTTGGTTCAAATAAACTTCTGTAAAAGCGAGAAGGTAAGATTCATGTAACTTTGTTTAACATATTGTTACATGAGATTTATATTTGTTTGTAGAACAGTGGAATGGAATGTTAAAATCATTTTGTATAGTGAGTGTTTTAAGACACTAATTTTGGTAAGACTTCTGCAAGTTCCAGCAACAAGACTTGCATGCTAACAAGTTACCACATGATGTTTGGCACACATTGTTTCTTAGCCTTTTAGGTATTTAACCAGTGTCCATAGATTCTTTTGATATGTGCTGATTGTGTTAAGTGTGGTTAAGAGTTCATTCTATATGAAATTGTTCCCTATTTTATTTTGTTTAGACTACAGCTCGTACAAAATATATTGCAGAGTGAAACATCAAAGTGTGAATCCCCCTCCTGATTTGAAGCAAGCACCGAAGCTCTTGCAGGTGTTTTTGATTAAACCCACGGCAAGAATAAAATTTTCTGCTGTATCGTATGATCCATGATCCTAGACCCCTTGAGATATGAGAGACCACCTTCCCTAACAGCTTAAGCTTTTAGGGGAACTGCGAGTCAACATGTTGCTTGTTGCTAACTAAAAGTTCTGTTGATTTGTGTGTTAATGTTACAGGGTTTCTTGAACCTATAGACTCTTTCTGAGGCTGCCAGAGCCCCCTGTTCCAGGCCAGGCCCGCGCCAGGCCGCCAACACCATCCATCATCCTCAAAATGTGCATCTCTAGGATGATGGATGGTGTTGGGCCTGGCCTGGCTCTTTAGAAAAGTTCGTTGCATTTTCACTCACCAAAAATTTTCAAAATGACAATGGTCTCCTTATTGTTTTTGAGCCAGGTTCATCAGACCTTTATTTTTGTTGGTCCATCCTAATTGCTTATGCATGTTTTTTCATAGCAGCCACTTGTCTTTTGGAGATGGGTTAATTTCAGTGGTTGACTCTGTCTAATGCTAATTTCTGTGGGATGCCACCAACCAATCTAAACCACTTTCATTAACCTAAACTACCACAATTAAGTGCCACTTACACATTCTATATCACTTTATTCTTGTTGTTAATTAACATTGACTTTGCTAGGTCCTTTCGATAATGGAAATCACTACATAACATAACTCAAATTCCAGATTCTTTATTATCCTCTCAACATAATTTTCTTTATCAGATTCTTTGTTTCTCCATTGATGAGAAAAAGGAATTAAATTGAGAGGAATATGGACATTATGTTTCCCCTTTGGGTAGTAGAGTATATGGCATCTTATTCACTATCAAGGAGATTATATATTCAATTCCTTTGCTTAGACTTTAAGAAAAAAATGCTCTCATTGTACTTCCTTGAGGGAAGTGAACCTAGACATAATTTCCTCCCTGTTGGATGGAAAAAATGTTTTTCTCTGTTTGATTGTGTTCGATGTATTATTTTCTTTGAATTGGTAAGCTTTAAAAGTCTTTATTTCAACTTGTTATTTACTAATTTTGAACATTCCTGGATCCGAAAAATCTTTACCTACCTCATTTAGAAATAGATATCTTCCTATAATAAAGAAGCACTTTTTTTTTGTTTAAGCGTAATCTGTAAGGCACTTAATCTAAATGATTAAATCAACTTGGTACCTGTAGTTGTCGGTCACTCTGTGCTTTCCCAGGTGGGATTAACACCTATGCACAGATACTTTTCTTGTCTCGGCAATTCCAAAGTAGCAATTGGTTTGCTCATGTCAATTCTGTAAGGGCATCCACTATAAACCTTCTTCGCTCAGAAAAATGGTTTTAAGAGGTAAAGGGATTGAAAAACTGGTTTTAAGAGGTAAAGGGATTTAAAAACATGCATTAAGAACCTAGGCCTGATAACTAGGTGTGACTAAACTTTTTATTATTATTAATGTTATTATTTTTAAGATCTCCCTTTCACATTATAGCGAGACAAAATTGTCTTCTGACAAGCCTTGTTGAAGTCTGTGTAGTCGACACAGATTCTCCACTTTCCATTTTTCTTCTTTACTAAGACCGTATTTGCGAGCCCATTAGGGTAGTGTGACTCCCTTATCACGTTGGCATTCAGTAGCTTTAAACTTCTTTGTTAATGCCAAGTTGTGCTCAGGCGTCACTGGCCTCCTTTTTTTGCCTAACAAGCTTTAAGTCTGGGTTGACTGCTAGCTGGTGCGTGATTATGGTGGGGTCAATTCTCACATGTCCCTCATTGTCCAGGCGAATACATCTTGATTCTTTTTTAAGATTAAGAGCGCGACTAGTTGGTCTATCAGCGTCTTGTTAAGGTTGAAGTCTATCTGGATGGCTTTGGTGTTATCCTGAATGTCCAGGTATATAGTGAATCGGTGATGGCTTCTTCTTCCAGCTTTCCTGCATTTGGCCTCCCTCGTGGGCTAGAAGGAGGTTCAACATTCAAAAAACATGTGTTATTTGCATTCGTGCTCGGGCCTCTTTGTTTGGATCCCTTTGTTCGGACTGCTGCGAGTCCTCTCCTGGTTGGCTAGCCACGGCGTAAGGACATTCTAGAGCAGCATTTTGGTCTCCTCTAATTGTTCCTACTTCACCATCCGCTGGACATTTGATACATCGGTGTTGTCCACGACAGAGAATTATGTCATCAAGATTATTTGTAGGTCAGGCTCCCGTGCAACTACCGGCAACTTAATCATTTCAATCAAGTAGCAGCTTCTCCATTAAAGCTGAAAATGCTTGGTTGGCAGGTGTCAGCTTCTCTTCTGCCAATTGCATCTTACAGAACGCATCCAGAAACAAGACATTGGTGGAGCTGCCCGTGTCCACCAGCGACGTTCTTACTTCCCATTTTGTTATCCTTATCGAGATAACTAAGGAGTCATTGTGAGAGAAGCAGACTCCCCTCATGCCCCGCTCTATGAAAATTAGGTTCGGGACTATTCTTTTTCCTTGTATGTGCTGAACGATGTAATTCCCACTGTGGGATCTGACCTAGAGTTCCCAGCCCGATATTTTCAATGAACGATTTGAGTGCCCTCCTCTTCATTTGCCCCATAAAGGACGCATATGATATCGGGAGTCCTTTCTTCGATTTCCTATACGGATCCTCACTTCCCCCTCAGGGCTGCCTGTTCCCAAAGCCAACAAACTCCTTCAGTCTTTCTTTATGGACCCAATATTGGATCTTTTTCCTAAGGTTCTTGTAGTATTAGGTGTCGTGACCTATTTTTTTATGATAAGAACCAATGTAGTCGATTTCTACTCTCATTCCTCGCTGGTAACCTAGACCTGCACAAGTAGCAAATGTGAGCCAAGGACCACCTTTTGGTGGCCGATGGCACTCCAATGCTTAAGTTAGATAAGGGTTAGGAGATACTTGAAACTGTAAACTGGGTTATATTGTGTACCTCTCGTTCATCGACCTTATTTCCCTTTTATAGTGAATGAGTCATCGTTCAGCTAGCCCTTTGGTGGCGTAGTTTAGGTAAAGTGATCTTGTTGTGGAGATCCTTACCTAATTGGGAGCTGTCCATGTGGGATAGTTTCCTTACACGACTCGTGCTCCTAGATATGCGAGAGATGTTTCCCTTTCTAGGTGTTGTCCATGCTTGCCCAGCTTATACTCTAATATATGTTTCCTAGTCAGATCCAATGTGTTGTTGGCTTGCCTGTCTTGGTTAGATCTCTCATATACTTGCCTTAGAGGTCTTACGAGTATTGGACCTAACCGGATGTCGTTTACTGGTTCATTGCAACTCAGACCCAACTATCTAGATTATGCCAATGATTGGTTTGTTGCTGTTTGGGCCTCGCTGGATTGAGCGTGCAATCGGGTCTACTTCGTTTTGTTGACAAGATTATCATGACATGTGTACGGTACTAATCAGAGGACGGTTTGATGTATCATTAGCTACTCCCCCCGAGTTAGTGAGTCATCTTATCGGTTCACTAAGTCGTTTCATGAAGTAGATGTGCAGTCATGATGATTGAGTCTGAGAGATTTCCTAGAGCAAGGAATTGCATTAATTAGGTGCCAGCTTGAAAGCAGGAAAGGCGGGAGCTCAACTTTCTATATAGATCTCCTGCCTGTGGAGTATAACTCCTTTGCTTTTTCAATCTCAAAGATTATGCTTTGCTATATTGTCTGTTGGTGCGTTTGACTTTGCTCAACCTTCACATTCGAAAGCTTGTACTTTCGTTCATGGCAGGCTGGGATCAGCTTTTTGATAAAATATTTGCCAGGGCCATAAGGTTTTTTAGGAGAGATTGTTCTCTGAATCTGATTTGGAAGTCCTCCGTACGACATTCGAAATTCCTAATGATCTACTGCTCTGCATTCTGACTGACTCCATTGTACCCTCCTGAGGGTTTTATTTGTCTTCACCAAGGTATGTTGTTATCGGGTGGTCAGTTTCCTATTATCTAGCAGATCTGGGAGTTCTTAGCGTACCTCAGTATTGCACCCGCTCAACTTGTGCTAAATAGGTATAGGACTTTGATTGCCATTTTGATTAGGGCTAAAGACGTTGGTGGCCAGTGTCTTCGAGGGCGATGCAATTGCTCACTTCTCCTCGGATAAACGAGCACGATGTGTGTGTGCTGACGTCTTTCAAACTTCTTCGACAAACTGCCTGATGATTTTAAATCGTGGCAGAAGTATTGTTTCATGGCTTTTGCGAACTCCCGTAATTTGAGTTTGTTGGTCGTACGGTCGAGCGTGAATTTATACCACTAAGTAAGTTGATTCCTTTTTTTACCTTGCTTGTGTCAAATATATATTAGATTGACCCATTTTGATTTTTGTAGGGAGATTCTCTACTTCGTCTCTTTCTGCTGAAGATAAAGCAATTCTTGATGCGTTCCGTGACATGCCTCGTCTGGAGGTAGAGGATATATTCAAGGCTACTAATGTTGAAGAAACCAAAGCCTGAAAGCGCATCTATTTTGTGAAAGAGAAAACTTCTCAAGCTCAAGGTTCCAAGCCCTTCAATGAGGGAAGAAATAGATGAGGCACTTCCTTCTCTTGTGCATCAGAAGAGATTTCGTGCTTTGTCTAGGTTCGTCCGCAGGTGTTTGGCCTCATCTGAAGGATGTGATGCTATCGAGCAAGAGCTTGGTGAGACTGCTATTTTTTAGGGCGTGATGCTCAAGTCGTGGCCCCTGTGTCTCTCTTCCTGACTTGGAGAGAGAATATCTACAAATAGTGTTCATGGAGGATGTTACCAAACTGAGCACCAAACAGGCAGAGTTTATGAGTAGGATGCTGCTGCAGGCAGGTATGGAAGCTTCAAACGATCGTCAATTTTCAATAAAAATACTTCGAGCTCCGTCTCTCTTTGGATCATGAGCCTGTTGAAGAGTCGTCTGATCATCAGCGTTATGGTGAAGGTTCTCATACTTGTCACCCATATTGTGCTCCATTTTGTTCCCGTCCTCATATTCAACTGACGACGAGTCCGAGGAATAACTCGCTTCCCTCTTCCCCTGAAGCAAGATCAGCACGTAAAAGAGAGTCTGTTGTTGCGAGCAAAGGGAAAGTTGTTGATGAGGGCCCTGATGCAGTGAAGACGACTGAGGGTGGTGCTAGAGTGATTTCAGCTCCGAATGATCTTCATCCAGATGCACGGTTCAATCTATTTGCTCCAAATGTATAAGGATGAGCAACCAAGCTTGGCATCAAGAGGTTGGCATCTCTTACACTAATAGGAAGCATATCAGTAGGTGGAATGACTGGCTGGCAATTTGTGCTCTGGAGCCAATGGGAGAGACGTTGCAAGAGCGTTTAGATAAAGGGCAGAAACACCTTGTGTTGGGGATGTTATATATGAATCAAGTAGACGCATTTGGAATTGAAGTCGAGGTCACTCGTGGGAGGGTATATACCATGGAACGAGTCTTCACAAACTTCCAAAATTCATACTCCGATGCTCTTCACGAGATTGAGTCGTTGAGGAAGCAACTTGAAGCTTTCTCAGATACTGGAGCAAAGTCCATGTCCATTGGATCAGAGGCTCAGAAGGCTCGCTTGGAAGCGCTTGAGTACGACTTGGCGGGGGCAGTGTCCGTGATGGATCGGTTCGAGGATGAACTGAACCATGTCCGTCGTGATTTGCGGCTTGCCCGTGATTATGTGGATGGAGTGCAAGCTGAACTGCAGGCTCTTAATGCTAAGAGGATTAAGAAGGAATCTGAGTGGACTGTCTGGTGTCAGCAGTCGGTGGGTAATGTTGAATTTCATGTCGAGAGGGCGCAGACCACTGGAGAGCAGTTCCAACTGGCGCAGAGTGAGTTGAACATCACCAATGATAAGTTGGGTAATAAGCAGTCCAATACTAAATTCATGTCGGGCGAGTTGGTGCAACTGAAGCAGGAGCTCACCAAGTCAAGAGGGTGCGAAGAGAAGTTTCTTAAGGCCCAGGGCACATTTGAATTCAGTAAAGTTGTGCATGGAAGGATGGAGTTGTTGCATCTGATGGAGGAGGAGCACCCTGACATGGATCTCTCATATTATAAAGATATTGCATATGCAAATTTTGGAGCGACCTCCGATTCGTCTGAAGAAGAAGGCGGCCCTGATGAGGGGGTCAAGAGGCAGCATGTGAGACCCTAAGTGGGTGGACCTGGGGTGAGGGTGAGGATGAGGGTTGGAGCCCAACAGACCCAATAGGCCCAACAGGCCGAGAGAGGTTGGACGAGCTACAAGGGAAATCATAGTCCCACATCGCCTGGGTGCGGAATGGTGATGTGCTATATATGTGCGAGGTTGGATCCCCATAGTAAGAGGCCTTTTAAAGCCGTGCGGACTGGTTGGGCCCAAAGCGGACAATATCTTACTGTGTGAATCGGGTCGTTACAGAATGGTATCAGAGCCTGACCCAGTCGAAAGTGTGCCACGTGGAGGTGGGCCCTCGAGCAATGTGGACGTTGTGCCTGTGTGGCCAACGAGGACATTAGGCCTTAAGGGGGTGGATTGTGAGACCCTAAGTGGGCGGACCTGAGGTGAGGGTGACGGTGACGGTTGGAGCCCAACAGGCCGGGAAAGGTTGGACGAGCTACAAGGGGAATCATAGTCCCACATCGCCTGGGTACAGGATGGTGATGTGCTATATATGTGCGAGGTTGGATCCTCATAGTAAGAGGCCTTTTAAAAACGTGCGGGCCGGTTGGGCCCAAAGCGGACAATATCTTACTGTGCGGATCGGGTCGTTACACAGCACCAACAGATGTATTTGTTGATTCTTCCCCTGCTAAGTTTAGTTCTGTTGTATCTGATTCTCCTCCTGATGAGGGGTGAATCATGTACTTGAGTTTGCAAATAAATAATATTTTGCACTTTTTTCTCTTTGTTTTCCTGCTAGCTTGTACCCGATTTGTCTTATTTCGACATTAATTGACAAACGAGGAACTTTGCTGGGCTAGGTAGCTCATGCTTGATTCGTTGTTGGGAGCTCTGACTTCTTATGCTGCAATAGTTGGTGCAGTTATGGTCAAATTCATTTTTAGAGATCGGGGAGTGTAATACACCCTCTGTCTGGCGGTTTGGCTATCTGTTGGTCCAGCAGTTATTGTTGTTGTTATAAGCATATTAGTCAGACTGTGGTCCTAGCGCTTGCACCCTTGTAGATGATTTGACATTAGTCTTTGCAAGTCATCTAGGTCAAGCTTTCAGAACTCTGACCGGACGTTTGTCTCATATTTATTTACTATTCGCAGAATAAGCTTAATTGGACTGGGGGTTGTTATCGCTAGTTATGATTGACTAAACCGGGGTCAGGTTTCGGCGACCATGGTGGTCCCTGGCAAGCAATCTTCACCAAGCTACATGAGCACTAACTAAGCTTTCACTTTCCAACCCATCTTTATCTGTTCGTGGCAGACTAGGAATTGGAGCGAGCCAACAGTTATCATTGTCAGTCGTTATAACTAAACTTTTGGCGGGGTTCGGCGATCATTGTATGTAGTTGGCCAATGATCCCTGGCAAGCCGTCTTCACTAGGCTACATGAGCACTGACAAAGTTCCACCTTTCTAGGCCATTGGAATCCACGCACAACAAACTAGGCTTCGAACATACCAAAACCATCGTCATCAGCGGCCATTGACTAAGTTTTGGCCAGGGTCAATGATAACTATCTGCGTACGAGTAGTGACTCCTGACAAGTCATCTTAATTAGGCGTTGAGAGCGCTAACTAGAATCCCACTTTCTAGGCCGTCAAATCCATTATTTGTGGACTAGGCTTCGAGCAAACCAGAAGCTAGCGTCGTCGGTCGTCACCGACTAAGCTTTGGTCGGGTTAGGTATTTATTGCCCATGTTTGGACAATGATCCTTGATAATCCATCTCAATTAGGCATCAGAGCGTTGACTAAGCTGCCACTCTCTAAACCATTGACACCTGTTTAACTTAACGGACTGAGCATTAGAGCGTACCAAAAAGGCAAAAACTGTCGTCATAGGTCGAAACTGACTAAGCTTTGGTTAGAATAAGATTTTGGGCGCGTAAGTCTGACTTGGGTGTCTTGACTTATTTGGCTCGCATATAAAATTTTGGGCGAGTAAGTTTGACTTGGGGGTCCAGACTTACTTAACTCGTCTGTAAGATTTCGGGCGTGTAAGTCTGACTTGGGGGTCCTGACTTACTTAACACGCATGTAAGATTTTGAATGCCTAAGTCTGACTTGGGGGTCCTAACTTACTTGACTTGCCTGGCGGTCTAATTATTATTATTATTATTATTATTATTATTATTATTATTATTATTATTATTATTATTATTATTATTATTATTATTATTATTATTATTATTATTATTACAATGGATAACAACTCCTTCAAGGTGACCTTGGTGTATTTATATTATAAGCCCTTATAAATTGGTTTTTAGACAGCTTGGTTATACCAGACACCTTAAGATATTATTTGAGTACATTAAGGAACATAGCCGAACACACTTATCAAATTGCTCCTTATATAAAGGCCTTGTATTAGATTGAAAATCCATAAACTAGGGTTTTGTTTTATATATAGAAGAATCCTCCAATGGTGGTCGTAAATCACCCAAAATATAAGGTTTCAATTGGTTTGTGCCTTTACGATCTAATGTTTTGTTATCCAAAATATATTTCATGGGCTTGACTCGTAGTAAAGGGAGTGGCACTTGTCACTTGTTCCACTATCTTTAGAGCATATCAATTAACCTCAGGAACAAATTTTTGGGAACATTGTTGGAAATCATCTAACGTAACAAGTAATAATTTAATTCATGTTGGAAAAACCTTCAATCCACAAGGTTAACCAAACAAAACCTAAGCCATCATTGAAGATGCAAATTTTGTAAGAACCTTAGAGATATGATACCATTTGCCACGAGCCTTAACAACCAAGCTATTTAACATTAACAAAAACATAAATAAAGAAATAATGAGTGAATCAAGGGTTAATCATTGTCAACCTAGTTGGGACCGGATTCCAAATTTGAGTTGCATGAAAATCATTGGAATGAACTAAATTTTGTAGGCATGATCTCACTTATGAAGAGATTACAATAACAAAATATATCCCTGAATTATCCAGGTGCCTCGACTAGTACTCAAAGTTGTCAGTAAACTATTTGTCACTGAATTTCAAGCCATAAATAAAAATAGAATTGTAACTCGAATTTGTTTGCCTTTGTTATGGAAATCATTAATCACGAACCAAGTTCTTATTTGCTTACACCACATTAACTCTATAAAAAAAAAAACCCTCTAAGATTGAACACACCCTAATAAAATTTTCATTTTAATAAAATTTTCATTTTAATAAATTTTTCACTTCAAAGTGTGCATGGGCATCATTTTAGGTAGTCTATAGATTTCATCTAGTAATAGCAAAATTAAAATCTAACTTTGTTCAAACAAAAGCCAAATCCATCTTGACAGGTATTAAATATTTTTGTTAGTTAAACTGACTAGTTTTGCCTATGCTAAGCACGAGCATTCCATTATGTTGGAAATATAATTGCTGCAAATTAAAACAAGAATGAAGTTACCGATTTTCTCAGGTTGAGTCGCGGACTAGGTCGCTCTCTTTAAAAAGTTTTGCAGTTCTGCCCAAGATTGTGCAAGCAGTCTGATAGCCCCGACGTCGCCAGGATAAAATAATCCAGAATTCTGTATCTATCTCGTTCAATCACATGCACTGTTGACAAATGGAAATCTATTCACCCTATTACTTTATTTTGCTCGGAATCACGAAAAACAATAAATGCGAAAATTACAAAAGTAATGGAACACTGTAAAACTCTCTTAAATGCAAAATATAGACTGATTTCGAAACAAGTAAAAATATTTGTTTTATTGAACAAATATACTCTGAAAAACGATTTGCTATCTTTGTTATCCCAGAGAGGGCTGATATTTATAGGCTGAGAGAGTATCTTTTTGAGAGAAAACGTGCCTTTAAAGGCGGCGAAAATCACGGAGAAAGTCAGGGAAAAACGTGGGGAACGTTGGGAAAAAAGACTAGGTCTCCTTTGACTCAATCTTGTTCTCTGCAGCAAATAAATATATTTTATTTTCCTTTTCAAATAAAATTTCAGCAAAAAGAAATGTTTCATCTCTATCCAATCTGATCCGACCCGGTTCGGCCGGTCGAACGACAGCAACGGCGCGCGCATGGAGTGGACCAACATTGGTCTAAATCTTCCCTCCTTCACTAAAGTGGGTACCACTTGGGGTCCAAGCCCAAGTCCAAACACTATCCTTATTAACTCCTCCACAGTGAGTTACATAGAGGATATGGGACTAAACAATATAGCGAGAGTTTCAAAAATTAAGAAACCATTTTGTTTTTAAAATTCAAACTAATTTTTCAACAATCCCCAACTTGAATTTAAAAAAAAAAACATTTCTTCATCGAGCAATCTATAAATATAAGATTGTGTATGCATAAACAAAAATGTCTTTCAACTTGAACTCTTGCGTAGTATTCATGATTTAGATTATACCAGGGTGAAGTCTAAAAAGCTCGTGTTTTAAGGCCATGCACATATATCCCAGTATAGTGAAGGCTCTGGGAATTTTGCCCACAAATTCCATAGGAAGCGGTCATACTTCCACAATCACTTAGGTGAGTCTATCTAGAGTACTCCTATAGCTAGGTACTCCACTCCACATAGAGTATAGATCTCATTAAGAGTTTTTAACTCATCCTACTATCGGTTCAGGAACTCATGCTTCAATCTAGGAATGGAATTACTATAAGGTCAGCATGATTCATTTCATATCTTTCACGTGATTCATTTCATCTCATTCACGACTTGTAATTACCCATTGAACCTATTTCTTGGGATCTCCAGTCTATAGGTCGGGTTACCATTATGAATAACTCATCAATCTAAGGGCATAAATCTCATTCTTTCGAGGTTTTGAAAACTTTCTCTCTAGTTAATCCTTTAGTCAAAGGATCAGCCAAGTTCTCATCAGTTCGTACATGATGCACTCTAACAGCTCCAGTAGATGGAAACTCTCTAACCGTACTGTGCTTACGACGTATTTGTCATCTTTTGCCGTTATAATAACGGTTATGTATCTTTGCAATAGCCGCAATATTATCGTAATGGATCAAGACAACCGGTATCAGTCTTTCCCATAGAGGGATCTTTGCTAGCAGGTTTCTTAACCAACCTGCTTCCTCACTAGCCATGGCTAGTGCTATCATCTCTTACTCCATCGTGGACTGTGCCAGAATAGTCTGTTTCTTTGATTTCCAATAAACAGCTCCACCAGATATATTGAAAATATTGCCACTGGTGGCTTTGGAGTCCTCTGAAAGGGTGTTCTAATCAACATCGCTATATCCTTCAAGGACAGCGGGAAACTTCTGATAGTGTAATCTGAGGTTCTTAGTCCTCTTCGGGCCCTTTCAATAGCATGCCAATGTTTTATACTAGGTCTACTGGTAAATCTGCATAGTAGTCCCACAATATAAGCTATGTTAAGCCTAGTGCAATCGGTAGCATATCGTAGGTTACCGATGATGCTCGCATACTCAGATTGTCTAACACCATTACCGGTGTTCTTAAACAACTTTACACTAGGATCATTAGGAGTACATGTAGGTTTACAGTCATAGTAATTATATTTCTTTAGGATCTTCTCAATATAGTGTGATTGATCCAAAGAAATTCCCTTTTCAGACCTAGTAATCTTAATACCGAGGATTACACTCGCCTCTCCAAGGTCTTTCATATCAAAGTTCGCACGCAATAAAGATTTCGCTTTATTCACGACATGAATATTAGAACCAAATATAAGCAAATCATCCACATATAGACATATAATAGTGCAAATGCCATTTTTCAGATTTATAATAAATGCATTTGTCACTTTCATTCACTTAAAAGTCATGTGAGATAATAAGTTTATCAAATTTTTCATGCCATTGTTTTGGAGCTTGTTTCAAACCGTAAAGAGATATATCTAGTTTCCAAACTTTGGTTTCTTGCCCTGGAAATACAAAACCTTCAGGTTGGTCCATGTAAATTTCTTCTACTAAATCGCCATTAAGAAACACAGTCTTAACACCCATTTGGTGCAATACTAGATCGTGTATTGCAACAAGAAAAATTAGCACTTGAATAGATGTAATTCTAGTAACAAGAGAATATGTGTCAAAGAAGTCAACATTTTCTCTCTGTCGAAACCCTTTGGCTACAAGACGAGCCTTAAAATTTTCAACATTTCCATCGGGTTTCATTTTCTTCTTAAATACCCACTTACAACCTATTGTCTTGCAACCTGGTGGTAAGTCAACTAAATGTCAGGTTCTATTAGACTCAAGATAGTCCATTTCATCATCAATAGCCTCTTCCCAAAAGTTGGCATCTATAGAAGATAAGGCTTCTTGAAAGTTTAGGGGATCCTCCTATACTGTAAAGGCATAGAAATAGGGGCCATAGTTTTTAGAAGTTTGGTCTGTTTACTTCTCCTAGACTCATATCCTGTTGCTTTATAGTTTCCATTCATCCTGATCATAGGCACGTTATTAGAGGGTGTACCCCTACTATTCCTCGAGATAAAAGGAAATTAATCTATGTTCATAGAAATCAACATCGTTCGATTCTATGATAACATGATCACTTAGGTTATAAAATCTATAGGCTTTGCTATTAACGACATAGCCTATGAATACATACTCATATGCCCTTCTAGCAAGTTTGTTCATTTTAGGATCAGAACTTCTAACATAAGCTAAACAACCCCAAGTTTTGAAGTATGACAAGTTGGGTTGTCTATTTTTCAAAATCTCATAAGGAGAAGTTTTACTTTTCTATTTAGGTACTCTATTTAGCACATAACAGACCGTCAATATAATCTCTCCCCACCAGTGTGATGCAGTACCGGAGTCAAGTAGAATGACAACTATTAACTCAGTAAGAGTTCTATTTTTCCTTTCAGTTTTGTCATTCATCTCAGGAGAGTACGGTGTAGTTTTTTCCTGAATAATTCCATGAGAATTATAAAACTCTATGTAATTACTGTTGTCATATTCAGTGCCTCTATCACTCTTAAGCCTATTTATCTTTCTATTAAATTGATTTTCAACTTCCTTTAAAAATATTTTGAACGTGTCAAATGCTTCACTCTTATTTTTCATTAGATAGACGAAGGTATAATCGGAGCAATCATCAATGAACGTAATAAAGTAACATTTTCCATTTCTAGTCAAAATTATTTTAGCTTGGCTACAATAGTTGCATTTTTCAAAATCATTGAAGTACAATTTTGAAATTAGTCCTAAGTTACTCATGTTTTTAATTATTCGCTTATTAACATGACAGGGTCTAGCATGCCAAGTATTAAAAGAACACAACATATAAGCAAAACTAGAAATTTTATTAGCATCAACATTCAATTTAAACATACCATCAGTGGCATACCCTTTCCCCACAAATACATTGTTCTTAGTGATGGTATACAAATCAGTCCCTATTATTTGAGTAAACCCAGCCTTGTTCAAAAGGTAACTAGAAACTATGTTCTTCCTCATCTCCGGAGTATGCAGGACATCTTTCAGGATGACGGTCTTTTCAGAGGAAAACTTCAACTCTACTTCGCCAGTTTCAGCAACGATAGTGGAGTGGGAATCACCCAACAACACTTTCTTGTCCTCGGCTTCATAATAGGACTTGAACATTTCTCGATCATAGCAGACATGTCGAAAAGCACCAGTGTCAACCCACCATCCCTTGGATCCACCAACAAAGTTGATCTCAGAGACCATGGCAATAAGTTGGTATGTGGTTAGGTTCGCCTGCGGAGCAAGACGAGACCCATTCCTGCAGTTTCTGGCCATAGGCACGTTATTAGAGGGTGTACCCCTACTATTCCTCGAGATAAAAGGAAATTAATCTATGTTCATAGAAATCAACATCGTTCGATTCTATGATAACATGATCACTTAGGTTATAAAATCTATAGGCTTTGTTATTAACGAAATAGCCTATGAATACATACTCATATGCCCTTCTAGCAAGTTTGTTCATTTTAGGATCAAAACTTCTAACATAAGCTAAACAACCCCAAGTTTTGAAGTATGACAAGTTGGGTTGTCTATTTTTCAAAATCTCATAAGGAGAAGTTTTACTTTTCTATTTAGGTACTCTATTTAGCACATAACAGACCGTCAAAATAATCTCCCCCCACCAGTGTGATGCAGTACCGGAGTCAAGTAGAATGACAACTATTAACTCAGTAAGAGTTCTATTTTTCCTTTCAGTTTTGTCATTCATCTCAGGAGAGTACGGTGTAGTTTTTTCCTGAATAATTCCATGAGAATTATAAAACTCTATGAAATTACTGTTGTCATATTCAGTGCCTCTATCACTCTTAAGCCTATTTATCTTTCTATTAAATTGATTTTCAATTTCCTTTAAAAATATTTTGAACGTGTCAAATGCTTCACTCTTATTTTTCATTAGATAGACGAAGGTATAATCGGAGCAATCATCAATGAACGTAATAAAGTAACATTTTCCATTTCTAGTCAAAATTATTTTAGCTTGGCTACAATAGTTGCATTTTTCAAAATCATTGAAGTACAATTTTGAAATTAGTCCTAAGTTACTCATGTTTTTAATTATTCGCTTATTAACATGACAGGGTCTAGCATGCCAAGTATTAAAAGAACACAACATATAAGCAAAACTAGAAATTTTATTAGCATCAACATTCAATTTAAACATACCATCAGTGGCATACCCTTTCCCCACAAATACATTGTTCTTAGTGATGGTATACAAATCAGTCCCTATTATTTGAGTAAACCCAGCCTTGTTCAAAAGGTAACTAGAAACTATGTTCTTCCTCATCTCCGGAGTATGCAGGACATCTTTCAGGATGACGGTCTTTTCAGAGGAAAACTTCAACTCTACTTCGCCAGTTTCAGCAACGATAGTGGAGTGGGAATCACCCAACAACACTTTCTTGTCCTCGGCTTCATAATAGGACTTGAACATTTCTCGATCATAGCAGACATGTCGAAAAGCACCAGTGTCAACCCACCATCCCTTGGATCCACCAACAAAGTTGATCTCAGAGACCATGGCAATAAGTTGGTATGTGGTTAGGTTCGCCTGCGGAGCAAGACGAGACTCATTCCTGCAGTTTCTGGCCATATGCCCTGGCCTATTACAGATATAACATAGGAACTGTGCTGATTCATTTCTTGAGGGGTGTTTTTGTCCATTCTGATTTCGCATAGGATTCTGATTCTGTTGGTTGCAGTTCTGGTTGTTCCGATTTTGATAGTTCTGATTCTGATTGTTTCGATTTTTATTGTGACTCTAATTTTTCATAGTTTTTTCACCAGATTTCAGAGCCACAGGGGTGTATTTCTTCGGGTTAGAAATAATCAGAATATCATCTTTCTGATCTTGTTTCCAGGATTCCTTCTCAATCCAAAGTCGGGTGATCAAACTTTCTAGTGAGAACTCTTTGGTTTTATGCCTAAGTGCATTCTTAAAGTCTTTCCAGTTAGGGGGCAATTTATCTATCACAACAGCTACTTGAAATTGTTCACCTAAGGTCATGCCTTTAGATATGATTTCATGAGCAATTTTCTGTAGCTTGTGGGAATGGGTTTCCACATATTTGTCATCAGTCATTTGGTATTTCAGATAACAACTGACGACATATTTCTTTGTGCCAGCCTCCTCAGTGTCATATTTTTTCTAAGGGCTTCCCAAATATCCTTAGCAGTTTTTTCAGAACGGTAATATAATCATACAATTCATCAAACAGGCCATTCAGAATAAAATTCTTACACAATAAGTCATTTTCAATCCAGCAATCTAATTCCTTCGTGCGAGTTTCATCAAGTTCAGCAAAAAATTCGGGTTTTTCAGCATTACAAATATAAGCAATTTTTTGCGTAGTTAAAAAAACAACATTTTTTGTCTCCATCTTTTAAAAAAACAGCAGAGGATGGGAGGCACGCATCACGAGGGAAATGGAGGGTCCTCCCTCCCTCGCTGGTTTCCTCGCCCATTAGCCAAGCTTCCTTCACTTTCTCTCATCTCTAATCCCAACCTTCATCTTAATGTACTCATTGTCCCTCCTTCTCAAAGATGAAACTTTAGTTACGTAGTTTTTGAGGTGAACATCTTATCCATAACAAAAAAAAAAAAAAAAAAAAAAAAAAAAAAAAAAAAAAACTCTTCATTTTAATCAGTATGAAGTTATACATTATTTTAACTGGTATTTGTTGCTTCTATGAAAAAGTTGAAAATATGGGGCATTTTTCACTTAACATGTATGGGTTGGAAAATTGGGAAGTCTTTATATTTATTCTTCCATTACTTCAAATTGTGCATGGGGTCACCAATTGTAGCTGTAGGTCGGATTTCTTGTGAGAATTCTCGTGTTTGAGATTTACCAAGTAGAACATTGTGAGATTTCGTCCGATTATTAATAACACATGTACTCTACATTGGTAAGCCATCGAGTATTAAGAGCACATGTGTTCTACGTTGATAAGCGTTCGTGTCGAATCGGAGCGAAACGAAGACAAGTTTTCATGCAAGGTGGAGGCAATGGACCTGAGCGAAAGCAAAATGGAGGCGACAAGAATTTTAAGTGGCAATAAAATTATAGCCTCTAAGCCTGGTTTAGTTAACCTTGTAGGATCAATCACGTAGGCTTGAGGCATTGATTAATAAATAAACAAAATGGTCAACAACTAAAAAAAATTATTTAAAGGGAAAAAAAAAAAAGTACGTGCATGGGCATCATTTTTTACTGTCCATAGATTTCATCTGATGATCGCAAAAATATAATCCAACTAACTTTGTTCAAACAAAAGCCAAATCAGATCCTTCTTGATAGGTATTCTATATTCAAAAATTAAATATCCTACTTATATAACTTTAATTCAGCAATAAGAGAGAAGGTGTGGACACGTTCAACTTTGTACACTGAAACCTCCAAGCAAACCATATTTTACAAATCTCTCATCCGTCACTCTCTGTTCTTCTTGACAGAATTCCCAGATTGGGTCAGATAGATCAACAATTATGCTTTTTAACTGAAGATTTCATCTGGGGTCTATCCATTTTCATCCAATTCTACGTTATTGGGCTCAAAATCAAGAAATTTGATCTGGGGTTTTACTGGGTATAAGTTCTCCTCTGTTCCTGAATTCTTTGAAACTATATTGGCTTCCAAATTCATTTCTGTGATTTGATGTAAAGATTTGATCTGGGTTCTTGGGAAAAAAATTTGTTTGTGGAAGGAAAGAATTGTTTGAAATTGGTTTATAGTTTGGAAGAATGGCTGGGGAGAATTTGATTGAGCTCAAGTTCAGACTTTCTGATGGGACTGATATTGGTCCTAACAAGTATAATCCTACCACCACTGTGGGATCTCTAAAAGAAGTTATAGTTTCTCAATGGCCTCAAGGTCAGTGATCTTTAACTTATCTTGATCATTTTGCTTTTTTTTTAAATAATTTTTATGAATTATGGATCTGTGTGGGCTTCTTTATTGTTGTCATCGATGTTTTAGGACTGTAATTAATGTTTAAAGATCATGCTTGCAGATCAATTTATTGGGAATTCATAGTTTGTTAGCTAATTATGATCTATGGGTTACATCTCATGAATTCAAAGCATATGTTTTCATCTGGTCTGTAATAGGAACAACCACCGATTAGTCATTTCAGAATGTCGGACCTGGGTTAGGCACTAGGAGTGCCTTCATCCTTATATCGAGTTAAAGAAGTGTTGATCCGAAGTTGTAGTTTGTATCTTTATATGTCGTCATGGGTTAATTAGGATTGAAACCATCATACACGGATGTTGTTAGCTAGCTTCCTTCAAGTTTTCCCTGTCAAGCACGTAATTTTTTACATGAAGGGTTGTGGTCCGTATAGTGATCGTTCTCTATAATTTAAGTAGGTACATTAGATCAATTGGATTATGCTTTTATAAATGATGTACCGCTGCTGCGATGTTTAATATATTGAGGAGAGGTTGTAGTTTGTAAAGCGAGAGGAGAATAGACACATAAAGAATATACTCAATATGAGACGGAATAGATGAAGGTGATTTTCATTTTTATTTTTTGCTTTTGTTTAATGACTGCAAATGACTGGTAACATTTTCCCCATCTCATTGTGTTTTGTGATGGAGCCCTTTAATAACACACAATAAACCTCTAATCAATCGCATTGTTTTTATTGTTGTTTCCGAACATCCAGACTTTTCAAGTATACAAAGAAGGAGCCTATGTCTTTTCAATCGCGTCTACTTCCGTTGTCTCCTATCTATGCAGGCTATATCTAGTTTATCTTACAGATAAAGTATTCTTGATTGGTTCTGTAGTTCCATGATGAGATTTTGGTTTATTCTAGTTTATCTTACAGACGAAGTATTCTTGATTGGTTCTGTAGTTTCATGATGATATTTTGATTTAAACTAACTTGGTTAAATTTTCTTACCTATTTCCTTTTTCATGGTAGACAAAGAGAATGGCCCAAAGACAATAAATGATATAAAGCTTATTAATGCGGGAAAAATAATGGAGAATAGCAGGACCCTTGCTGAGTCCACTGTACTGGTTGCTGAACCTCCAGGAGTTATCACGATGCATGTTGTGGTGCAGCCTCCCTTATCGGACAAAAAAACGGGTAATCACCAAAGCATATTATATTCCATACTTAGAATGCATTCGTATTTGTATACATCTTGATGAAGTAGTCATTCAATATCTAGGTCAGATCATATGCTATAGTCAGCTGTTTGAAACATCACGTATCTTTACTTATTTATTTTTGCTCAATTTGGTTGTAAACACCGTAAACTGATTTGCTTCCCTCTGAATTGACTTGAGTTATGGGTGCTATGAAATTGCAGAAGACTGAATATTTAGTTGAGTCACAGTTTAGATGGCAACGTTGCGATCTTTTCATATTTCTTTTTTGTAGTTATATGGTATCCCCTAAACCAGGGCTCTGAGCAAAAGTAAAGCTCACTTTCCATCTAGTTTATAGACACATTTTGATTTCAATTTAGTTTGTGTAGGATTTCTAATCCTGTAAAATCCCATATTGGAGAAAGTTATTAGAGTAATTGATCCAACAAAAGACTGTAAAGAAACACTTGGGCACCAACAGCTTCGGGGGAAAAGGAGCAAGTTCCCGATAGAAAATGGGTTCGTGGAAGATTAATGCTACTGAAATTACCATATAGCATCTACTGACATGGAGGATATGATTCCATATGAGGGTATGAAATGAGATGGAGGATATATCTTTTTTGTTTTTTTTTTTGCCTTGCAGGTGGATTCCTTACTAAGAAAAAAAGAGTCTACATTGTAAGTGGCAAATTATGGCATTGATGTAACATGGTACTAGACTAGTAGGTTTTACTGGACCCCCTTCAAGTAGTTCATAGGTAGATGGGAAACCTTAACAAAAAAGACGATTTATGTTTATGAACTCTTCCCAACTAGTAAGTGACCTGAGCCTGGTTTCCTTCCTATCTTATTTAAGGTTTTGAGGACCTACACCTCTGAAATGTTCCTAAGACTTGGAGGCAAGCCGTTTGAAAAGGCATAAGCCTCAACCTATCAAGTCACGAGGCTTATGCTTTGATACACCAATTGTCAGATGCACACTTTTGTCTGTGGTTGTTTAGGATCCAAATGTGGAAGACGAAAAAGCAGCAGGGAGGAAGAAGAAGAAGAAAAGGAAAAGGAAAAGGTAGAGAAATGGAGAAAGAACACAAGATGCAGATGTTTACTATTTACCTTTTACCAGGATGGACGTTGAACCCCACAGCCAGAGATTGGAGATTCTTGAAAAAAAATGTTCTGAAGAAGAAAACAAATAAATTAGAAGAAGAGAAAACACTTGCTCTTGCTGAGTAGAGAGGAAGAAGAATGAAGTAAAGACGCCTTCCTGCATACGATTAAATTCCATTTTGCTGTGTTCAGAGAACAAGGGAAAATACAAACTATCTGATTTTCATCACTTCAACTGGCCTTAGATATTCTCTTTCACATATGCTTTATATTGGCTTGTTTTAGTAGGACATGGGTTAAAAAGAACAACTCTGTTTTCCTATTACCTGTGTAATAGTGTGTGATGACTCATAGATGGATAATATAGAATTGTTAAAGGTTAGGATATGATGCCCAACTACCCAAACTAGACCCTAACAAGATATTTCTTCTAATACTTGCATTGTGTTTGCAACAGAGAAACTGCTAGCTGACTCCTCGAAGAATGGATGTGCATGCTCTATCCTGTGAACTTAATGAGAAGACCATCAAACGCCAATAGTAATGTTTTGCAGATAACAGTTAGCATGTATCTCCTGATGGCGCATTTCAGGAGCAACATAATGGGTATCACATGTGAAGCAGCTTCAGTGGAAGCTTGGTTGGTCCTGTCTGTTTGCACTGTCTATGTGCACTTTGTGGAGTTCTTTCTGTAGACCTTAGTGGTTTGATTTTTATGGTTGTGAAAAGTGGAAATGAATTGAAAATGCTAAGCGTAGATTGAATAGTTGAACAGATTTCTCACCAATGGAGCAAAATGGTATTAGTTGTCAGTCGATTTTCACCTTTTGATGAATTTACAGAAAAAATAAATAAATTTCCGATCATATTTATTTTATGCACTATTATCAACAAATTTGTTGCCTCGCGTCAAACTGCTGTCAGATTACTAAGGAATGGAAACCTCAATATATGTTTGACTCCAATTAAGAAACAAAAAAAAAGAAAAAGGAAGGGATGCAATGCTCAAGTCTGTAAACAGGTTATTATAGCTACAGGTTGCTAAAGGATGTTAGTCCCGAATTATGCTACTGATGCAATACTCGGATATGAAAAACATCTATTGGTGCTTTAATGGTAAGGGACGAAGCTATGAACTACCAGCATGTGAAACTTTGCAAAACCTGTTAAGTTCAACCAAGTGAAAGGCAAAAACTAATTTAACACAAAAGTCATAAATTATCAATACCACAAATGAAAATGTTTCCAGATCACAGATGTAAGAGAAATTGAATGGGACATCCATTGCCATTCAAAAACAACTTTAATAGTCAAGAAGGCAAAGGCAAAAAATATGAATAACATTGCATTGCAAAACTCCTTGATCTTCATATACTAAATAGTTAATGAACAAATGTAATAACTATACAGAACAGAGAATTACACACCCACGTACAAACAGGTGAATGTACTAACGGGTTTCTAATCCTATACTATCATCTGATTACCAACTACATTAACGGGAGACTTGACACTTATTATATACATAAAAGGAGGTTGCCTCAGCTTGGATACCATCGATCAAGCTTTATGATCCTCCTATATACAGACACGCCGAAGGTCATCAGTATTCTAACCCAGCAGAAAAAATAGTCAGCCTGTGGATTTTTTTTTTTTCCTGTCAGTATGGTAGGTGATATTTTGAACTTGCAAGTAACAGGTGTGACTTTTTCTTTTATCTATGATATTGCTAAGAAGGGTCCTGTAGGTTGGATGGTGAAGAGTTGGACAATTGCAACATCTTCTTGGGCACTCTGGCATTCTTGACTGTCATCACTAGTTTCTGTCTCTCTCCTTCTACCTCTGCGAATTGGAGGCTTAGTTGAGAGTACCGATCATGCATTTCCTTCAACTCAGACTCGACCACTGTGTATCTTTCCTTCAGTGCCAACATATCTCGGATCAACTCATTAATGTCTCTGAAGCTCTGGAACACTGCCTCCTCATCGGGGTGTTGTTTCAGGAATGAACTGAACCAGCAGAACAAATAATATATATTAATTCTTTCTCTATGGAAAATCTGTAAAAATAAAATAAATAAATAAAAAGAACTGTTTTTCCTGCTTGCTAGTGATAGGCAGTTAAAAGCTTGAAATTTCCTTGTGCAGGCAATATATTTTCATTAGAAACTCAGAAGCATGGACATAGGTTTTTTACATTTTGGCCTACAAGTAATTTCCATTAGTTCAATGGGACGCTAGATACTGGGGCAGGTCAGACTTGATAGATACCCCCTATTAACTTGTTAGAGACTCCTTGCATGCAAACATGAATGTGGGTGAATATATATATATATATATATATTTTTTCATTTTGGTTGTCATCCAACAGTCGGAGCTGTTCTTAGGTGCTTCTACTATGCCCAAGTAAGAATTAGGAAACACCTACCTTTGAAAATGGACATTTGACCTTTTCTTTCCTTGTAGTGCTTCTGCAAGTTCAATTTCCAGCGCAAGCACCCTTTCTAGTGCATTTCCACTGCTTGAGAACTCGTTGAATAAAGGGAAGATGCTCCCAAGTTGTTCATTTGCCTGATAAAAACAAGAACTAGCAAATTCAAAATTTGACTTCTGACTTCCTAATATGTAGTGTAGATGCAGATGGTCATCAACTTATCACAACTATTAGGAGCAACTTATATGCATATATATGAACCTTATGCAATTGCAGAAATTGCCTTTGTAGACCATGAAGATCTGGCTCAAAATGCTTTGCATCTTGTGGAAGTGAAACCAAATTCTCATTTTTCATCTTTTCCAACTGCAAATATACAACTATTCATCAAATATCATCCCAAGAAAATAATAAAAAAATAAAAAATGGCACATACCTCTTCGTGAAGGTGGTCCATGCTAGACCTTAAGATTTTGGTATTAGAATTGTTATTGACGCGAGCCAACTGCTTCAGATCTTTTTCATCTGTGTTTTGTCTTTGAACTCCAAACTCAGATTGACAATCCTTTCATGGTTACATACACAAGTTAGAGAGTGACACCCGGAGTCTAAAATAAAAGATCAAATACATTTGTGGAAATTTGCTGAGTATTGATACTGATAACATGTAAACTATCAGGTTCACAGTCTGTTACAAAACTCTTCTATCATTTTATTAATAATCCTCTGACACTGCCAAATAATACTTGCATGGAGGTCTATGAGATACCTGTTGAATTTACAATAATGATTTCCTACGTGCATAGAGATACATCTTTGAGTCAGCTCTTCATGTGCTTTAGCCAAAGAAGAGTCCAAGTATTTCAAGACTCCAACTCATTACAATTTGCTTCTAGTCCTTGCAAGTTTTATAAATCGTAAAATAATGTCATCTTTGGGCATCTAAAAGCTCTCCAGTCTTCCTAGTTAACTGTACTCTATTTTTAGCTAGCAAATCTCAAAAATGACTTCTTTGTTGGAATCCAATGAAGGGCAAGCTAGTCCTGTTGGGAGGGTTTGGCAGTGACGTTTAAGTTTTATTATTTTTTGTCTGCTTTAGTTTGTATAGTGGAATTCCAATTGAGACTGAAAGTCACTCACTTTGTTCATAGGCTGTGACACTTGACACATGATAGATTTTTCTTCTGTAACAGCTGAGAAGCTTTTAGAGAAGATGGTAATTTAACATGTTATGAGAAAATTGATCCTGAGGGGTTGTGGTATGATTCTTGCCCTGCTGAGGCATTTATTTTAAGGATTTTCCTATTTCTCCTATTTTTAGTCTTCCAGAGGTCCCTCCACTACTCTTCTTCCTTTGATTCTCCTTGATCCTCCTCCTTTGTAAGTTTATACTTGGATAGGCCTTCAAATCAGCCTTGCCAATCATATCATACTCGATTCTCTCCCCACTGAGGCATTTATAGTTGGGGTTTTCCTATTTTGAATCTCCCAGAGGTTCCCTCCCCTACTTATCTTCTTCTTCCTTTGATGCTCCTTGATCCTACCTACTTTGTAATAAGTGATATAATCAAAACTGAAAATAAGCAAAATTTGAAAGACAAGGCAGGAATTGAAAGAAAATAAATCTACAATAAAACAAATAAACTAAATAATATTTCTTTTCTTCAATCAACAATCTATATGAATAATCTATGCCTCATTTATAATGACCCTAACTTCTCTTGCACGAAACAAACCCTAAACCTAAATAGAAACTAATGTCCTAACTATTATGGGTTGTTACTAAATAAGTTCAATTACAATAATATTAATACTAATATTACTAAAATAACCCGCTGACATCAACCTCCTTGGGTTGAAGAAGTTTGTCCTCAAGCTTCTCTCACTAAAGAAATAAGCTAGCCTTCACCATCAACTGGAAAAACTTGGTCTAGAAATGGTTGGTCATCAACTTCATCCGTCAACAGCACAGACTTCCCCTTCTGACAATTATTTCGAAAATGGCCAGGTTGATGACACCCAAAGCACTTAAGAAGGCCTTCTTGAGCAGGTCGCGGTGTATAAGACGTGGAAGTGCATGGTAGGGGCACCAAAGTCTTCTTCTCATAACGCTCTTGCAACTATAATTTAGTTTCCGCACAATTAGCGATGTTTTCAGCTGCCAAAATTGTAATAAATTCCTCCAATGCTAAGACAGCTAAAGTCGTGCATCCAAATCATGGTAGAAACATAAGGTTGTTTGTTGTTCTGGTTCTTTGGGCTTAGCGCGCATGCACAAAGTACGAAATTCTATAACATAATCAGTAACCGTGCATCTTGGAACGCAAATAACCTAATGGGGTGGAAATATCTTGATGGGGTTAGGTGGGTGGGACAAATGGAAGATGGGGGATGTTAATATCTTGGCATGTGTGTTGGGCAATCGACTGTTGCAAGTTGATTGAAGGCGACAGGTGGTGTTGTGGAGTGGCGGAGTAGAGGTTGGAGGGGGTCAACCGACCTATTGGATGGGTCGATCGAGGGACCGGTGAATGGAACAGTTTCCATCAACTTGGTTAGGCTCTGAATTAATTCGATCAAATTGATGGTGATATGCAAAGGATGGAAGTGGTCGTTCGAGGGTTTGTAGCAGGGAGGAGGTTTGATCGATTTGAGGTGAGAGTTGGGACTGTCAATTGCTATGCAGTTAAAATGGATAACAAACCCATAACGACCCAAGAGCGTTATAGGTTATAACAGAATATTTTTTAAATATATTTTTATACCCCTACTAAGTATTAATGTATTATAGAGTCAAAAAGTAAATCATGTCCATAACATTAAATTCAAAATCATCAAAACATTAACAAAAAGTATCTTCCCTGCGTATGAGAGTGAGATTGCAATAGAGAGTGAGATTGCAACAGATAGTGTGATCGACTCTTCTTCTTCCCTTTTTTTCTTTTCTCGTTCTCTGTAGTCCGGCAAGGTCTTATTCTCTATCAATCGACGACAGCAAGATCTGGTCTTTCTTTATCTTTCCTCTAAGTCTAGGGTTATGATTCAATCGAGAATGAAATGAGTGAATTTTTTTATTTTTTATGTATTAAAATAAAATGTTAAAACGGCGTTATTGAAAAAATGTTATCTCAATAACGGCCATTATATTAGAGCCATGAAAACAAATGGTGATAATGTCAAAGCGTAACGGCTCACCCCCCCCCCCCCCATTAAGCGTTATATCTGTGTTATAACGTCATTTTAACTATATGGGCCGATTGATTGTTGAAGTCTGAATATTGGATCGATCAACCGTAAGGTGGTTCATGTTGATCGACTTGGACAAATGAGGGAGGATGAAAGGAGGAAGAGTGAGGCCACCGACTTGGATGGCAGACTGTCCAGTGAATCTGCCGTTGTCGATAGTGGTGGCCAAGAGCTTTGTGGCCCTGCCAGTGGCGGTGGTGTTGTTTGGGTGTCCCATGGATTTTTTTATGCTTGCGATCATCAGTTTCATCTCTTTCATCTCCACATTCATCCACGCTTTCACTGTCTGTAAGGTTGTCTCAATCTTTTATACCATTTTTGTTCCAATCTTGCAAGTTGGTTCTTCCATTGGATTCTCTTTCAAACTTTTGTTCAAGCTTTGCATCCAAAGAACCAGTCGCAGCCTTCAATTTTTCCACTGTTTCAATTGCGTTTGTTCTTTCATCCTCTGCCATATTCCTACTTTTCTTCTGCCTATACATCTGATTTTGTCTTCGTCATGCAAAGGAGCGCTTCGACTTAGATACCAATTGAAAGAATTAAAACTGAAAATAAAAAAGAATTAAAAGACAATGTTGAAATTAAAAAAAAAAATGATAAAACAAATAAACAAAATAATAATTATTTTCTTTAATCAACTATTTAACAATGAATAACCTACGCCTTGTTTATAATGACCTAACTTCTCTAGCAAGAAACAAACCTTAAACCTAATTGGAAATTAACGCCCTAACTATTATGGGATGTTACTAAATAAACCCAATTACAATAATACTAATACTACTATCACTAAAAGAACTCGCTTACACCAGTAAGTTTATACTAGTGTAAGCCTTCGACGCCACCCTGCCAATCATACTTTACACCACTAGTCATTATCCTTTACTAAAGTATATTGACCCCTATACCTTCAGGTAATGTTCCTTCGAAAGAGTCTTTGATTCCAATTTTTCCCAACTGTCGTAACATATGACGTAAGGAAAGAGTTCCAGAATAACCACCCCGCTTTATTAAGGTTTGGGTACCTTTTCCATGATCACCACTGCTCCACAATGAACCCCGACCTAAGTGCCAAATTCCAATTAATCGATATCAGACACTAGACCGAGATGTTTTTTGAATCGCTACTAAGCGGAATGAAGAAATCGGAAAACTTGGCAGAGTTTTGGTAATAACTTGGACTCGAACGATTTAATTGGAAAAGTCAATTTTGGTTTTTGAAATTTTTTATTTATTTTTTGCTAGGTTTCTTTTTGTATTTTTTTTAATTGTGTTATGTAGTTAAGTAAATATATTTGAAATGTTTGGGATATTTTTTGTTATCATAATTTTGCTTTCACAATGGTAATGCTCATTTATATATGATATGTATCAGAATGTTGGTTTGCTTGATATTTCTTTTGCTAATTTAAGTGTTATTAGGAATGGATACAAAAAATAATTATTGATATTACTATTCGGGTTTATCTAAAAACTCCCTGAATAATTGATTGACTCGATATTCGATCCCTGACCTAGTTGCTACCAAGTTCCGAGTTAACTGTATGAACCCAGGCACGGCCTAAAGAATGCAAAATTTGGCTAGAAAAGTTGACCCTTGAGGCCGATGAACAATGGAGAAGTGAGAGCAAGATTCGCCATTGTTACCACTACCTACAAACGAGTGATGGTCTTTAAGGTTATTTAGGCCCGACAATGAAGCAATGCAAGTGGTGAAACCACACAAGGCTCTCGAATACAAAAGGTCGCAATATTTATATAATAATAGTAACAATAATATATTATTATTATTATTTCAGTACGGATGTTTGACACTTCATTCTTATAAACAAATTTGAAGATCTCGGCACCATAAGAACTATGCTGGGCATTTGGGATCATAGCTAGACGCATGCATCTCCTATGATGCTTTAGTTGCAGCAAGTGCTAATATGCCAGATCTCAGATTACCCCTACAACGAATACAATTTAAACGCCACTTAATATTTAAAACTTGGCTAAAACCCATCTGCCAACTATTTAAGAGCAAGAAAAATAGATATAGCATGATCCAAAAAGAAACATTTACCTGTATGGGACCTAGACATGCATCTTGTTCTTCGCGTGACTTCGGAAAACTAGAACTAAGCTCTCTCTTCACTGAAAAAGTAGTGGTACATTCCAAACTTTTGTATCGATCTTTTAATGAATCAAGTTCAACTGAAACTTTCATCCTCTCCTCAAGGCATTGTTGCAAGGAAGCTTCAAGCTTTTGTTTTTCTTCTTTGCAACAGTCCAGACTTATCAATGAGCATTCTAGTTCGGCTTTCAATTCATCAGAAGCCCTCTTGTCAGCAAGTAGTGCCTGTAGCTCACTTTCCAACTCCAAGGTCTTCAGAGACAGCTCCTCATTTCTCTTTATGAGAGACACCTCACTTTTTTTCAAATTCTCAACTTCATTCAGGGCATCTTGCAACTTCAACAATATTTCCTCCCCATGCTTCTTAGAAATATAAAGCTGGTTCTGTAGCTCTTGCAACTTAGTTTCACACTGCTCTCTTATAAAAGCCATCCGTAAGGACTCCTGCGTAGAATTAAACGATGATACATATTCTATCTTTTCACGAGCTTGAAGACACTCACTCTCAGCCTTGTCTTTGAGCTCTTTTAAATGGTCAGAGAGGTTCTTGAGCTCTTCTGTTTTTGATATTTGGTCGGAAAGCCTCTGATTAAGCTCATTCTTTTCTGTCCGCAGCATCACCAGCTCATTACCATAGTCCTGCAGTAGCGCTACTACTAGGTCATGTTGTTCTTCAAATTTGGCTCTAAGCACTATAACTATGATTTCTAAATCATTGTTCGAAGACTTCAAATTATCAATTGCTTCTTCAGAACTCAGTAACATATGCTTCAATCTTTCCATTTCAAGCTCATGTTGGTGGTTGTCCTGATTACTGCTTTTTGCCGCAATAGCTTCTTTGGCCTTGTAATTCTCAAGTGCAGATAACATAAAATGGTTTTTGTTCAAAAGAGAAATCCTGTCGGCAGTAGTAGCTTCTAACTCCGACCTCAATGTATTAAGAAGAGTCAATGATCTAGCATTTTCTTCAACATATTGCGCTTCAGTAGAAATGCGGCCATTAAGCGTGGTTAATAAATCAAGATGCTTCAAATGGAGTTCCCTGTAGCACCTATCTAGAGATTCAAGTTGCTGAACAAACTCCTTTATTCTGGAATGGAAGTGACTTCTCAAGCAAGTGAGTTCAATATCAGCAGCTAAGAAACACTCCTCTGTGGCTGCCAAATGGGCTTCCAGATGCGTACATTGAAGTTGAAATAATGAAGAATTCTCTTCAGCTTTTCTCCTGCATTCCTCACTTTGGCCTAGAAGGGAACATAGTGTTGATTTCTCCAACTCTAGATCTGATACCAGCTGCTTGAGATGGACAACTTCAGCTTTCTCCAAGTCACAAGAAATTCAGCTGATTGTCTCTTGTATTTAGTTCAGACATGAGAACAGTAATTTTGTGCTCCAGTTCTTCTTTGAAGCTTCTCTCAGAAAGTAATTCATTATTTGAACTCCTTAAATTTTCCTTCAAACTGTTAAGCTCACTTTGTAGATTGACAACCATCTCATTGCCAGCCTGTAACGACACCGTCAAATCTTGGTTTTGCCGTGAAGAATCAGCAACAATCAACTTGGTCCTTTCAAGTTCTTCATTGATACTCTCCAAGTTTACAATCGTTTGAGCAAGATCCTTATTCTCCAAATTAACTTGTTGCAGCTGAACTTCAGAAACTGCTAGCTTTGTGGAAATCTCCATGAACTGCTCTGCATGCCGTTCTTCAACTTCTAGGCTGCTCTTTAGTTTGTTAGCAACATTGTCAATTTCTAGCTGGAGTTTGACTGCAAGGGCATTTGTAGCATCTAGCCTATTCGCCATAGCTTTTACATCAGATTCATACTTCTGTTTCATCACTGAGATTTCTGATTCTGTGCTGCTTAATAATCTTTGAGAAATATCTCTTTGTGCTTCTGCTTCCTTCTTCTCTTCAGTCAGATGAAGAACCATTTCATGTGTTTTTTTATGCAGATCTTGAATCTGCAAAACTACGCTTGCAAAGTCTACCTTTTCTAATTCCTGTTGCGAAGGTTTAGCACAAATGGATGGTTCATCGATTTGGTCGTGATAAGTACTCATGGTTGATCTGATATCCCACAACTGATTTTGCAGCGAATGGAGTGATTGCTCCAGATTTCTCTTAACTGAGGACTGGTGACCCAAATCTGCTTTTATGATAGCTAATTCTTCATGAAGAGAACTAACTTCATTCTGCAGACTGCATGTTGTTAAAGTTTCCTCATTTAATAAACTCGCCAGTTCGGTTTTCTCTGCTGTACAATCTTCATATCTGGCCTTGTAATTTTCACATTCCACCATCACCTTCTCATATTCTGTAACTTTTTGAGTTAGAAAACCATTTTCATTGGACATGCCTTGACATTTCTCTTGCAGAGTCTGATTTTGTAAATTCAATTCTTTGCATTTGGTGCCACAAGTCACCATATACACTTCCAGTCTGTTCACATCCTCCAGAGCATTCTGCAGCTTAAGTATCAGCAACTCATTTGACTCGGTTGACTGTGCTAGCTGATATCTGAGTTCAAATATCTTCTCTTCCATGAGCTTGATGCTATGTTAGCCTCATGCAAAACTCCTTGTAGAACATCTGAGAATACATTCAAACTCAAGTTTTCTAAATGGATTTCTCCTAGATCAGATTCAGTCCTTTCATAACATTCTTCATGCAAATGGAGAGATCTTTTTAAGTCCTCTATATGGAGCTTTTCATTCAGAAGTTTCGTTTTAGTTCTGCATTCTGGTTCTGGCAATGCTGGAGATCAACTGCATCAGATGCAAAAGAACCGGCTTTGGAGTTGAAATCCAGAGCATCCAAACCTCTCTGCATGTCACAACTGGATCAGCATGTACTTCCACGCCCTTTCCCTCGATAACTTTCTCAAGTGAAAACTTGTCATCTGAGACCAGTATTTGCTCCATTCTCTGAGAAATGTCACCTTCTGCTTGATATCCTCGTGCCTTTGTCCTTTGCTGTTTCTGAAGAAATGACGTAGTGTGCTTATGCAAACATGAGACAACCGAAGCTTTTGAATTCTCTTCCAGGTGCTCCACGAAACAAGCCTGTGAAGTGTCAGCAAAAGATTGCCTGATTAGATTCTCATTTGTCTCGAACATTGATAGAACCTGAAAAGAGAGCAATTCCAGATCCTTTTGTAGCTGATCCACTGCAATAGAATAATTCCATCGGGCCCTTTTAAGTGCTGTTTCTGAGTTTATAGCTCTTTCCTCAAGCTCCTTGTTGTGAGCCTCCAACAGAAGCCGGTCCTCTGAAACCTTAACAATTGGTCATTTATGTCTTCATGCATCTTTTCCATCTGGGAGTTACAAGAGGTAATCGTGTACAGGCAAGTGGAATGCTCGTTTCTGAGGTTCTGCAAATCTCCAAGCATCTGCTTTTGATTTTCTTCGAGCTCTTGAATAAGAGCTTCATAGTAGCACTCCATCTGGTCCATTTTCCTCATGAGACTATCTCGTTCAACATTAGACTCTTCCAACTCTCTTGTAGTTCAGAAAATTTTCCTTCCAAAGCCAGCATCGCATCAACAGGACCATGGTCCTGGTTACCGTGCTTGCATAAACAGTGAAAGATACCTTCATGGTGACATTGACCTGCATCAGTACCCCCCAACTTATCTCTTGAAACCAAATCAGGTCCCTTCACTTCTATCTTCTTCAGGTCTGCTTGTTCTGCCAATACTACATTTGGAGGGAAAGTTACTTCAGCTGTTTTTTGCTTAAAATCTTCCAGGGCTAGTTGCAGTGCCTCTAGTTCTGGTTTAAGGAAACCGAAGACCATTTCATCATCTTTTAGACATACCTTGTTTTGGATCTCATGAACTTTGTCTTCCACAGTCACAAGACATTGAAGCCATCCCATCCGTAGATCTTGGAATAAGTGAACCTGATTTACAGTATTAGGTTCCTTGCTGGTTAAAAAAGGGGCGTCTAGAATGTTTAAATTGTTCAAAGTCAGCTTTCAACTTTGAACACACTGACTTCAGCACAGAAACTTCTTTCCCAGTTCTTCTCCAGATGCAATCTCTTTAGCAAGTAGCAGAGTGAACTTCTCCATTTCAGCCACTAATTCATCTGCATTGCTGTGTAATGAGCTAATTTCTAGCTTGAGTTCCGGTATAGAAGATTCTGCCACCTCCAAGCTTCCTCTCAGTCTGCTATTCTCTTCATAAGCAGTTGCCAGGTCATTATCCATTGAATAGTCTGAACTCCACCTATGGACCCACTCATTGCTTCCATGAGCCACAAGTCGCTGGTCAGAGGGGTCCCCTTTTTCAGGATGAGGGCTTTGACTGAGGGGAGTTCCACCTAAATCACCAGATATTGTGCTCTTCTGGCTGTCGATTTCATGGTGTACTGGAATCATTCCTTTCTGCATATAAACTTTCTGAAGTGTTTGATGAATCATCAATCCCAGCAGATGACTCTGCATAGTCTTCATTTAGCTCCCCCTTTTCAACAAGTGAAGGAAGTTCTCGATACTCTGTTTGAATCTAACTTTTGAACTGGCCTGTGTACAGATAAATAAAAAGATATTATCCCACCATCATTTTGGAGAATGAATCGCCATATCATCTCGAGTATATAATTTTATAATAAAAGACATTGTGACAAAAGCATAAAGGCAATAGTGTACTAGAATTTCCAGTGGCTGATGAATTGAAACCAGCCCTATTACTAACTGGCAATTTAAAAAACGTGAAAGAAATATAGTTCCAAAATTTTTTTTTATTTTTTCTACCACATCGTTTTAAATGAATATATGTAAAAAAAAAATTTAAATATAATAAATAAACAAATAAATTCCAATTACACGTAAAGTAAACTTATCATAAATTAAGTAAAACACATACACTTTTTACAAATAACATGTATAAGGAGATGGGTATTGGCTCAATTGAATCAAATTAATTACTACCAATCAAACTTCATTACTACTAGTACTATATCCAAGTACTTGGAATTTGTGGGAGTGTTTACTGTCTGTCACAGAGCAGCTTGTTTAAGGAGTTTCTTAACAAGTTCTAGCCAACAGAAATGTTCCTACATGGCTCTACAAAGGAGTCCCAGACAGAGATTTCAAGTTTAAGCATATTCAAAGTACTTAAAGCAAGGTTTGAATACTTTTTGGTTGAGTTCAAATCATGATCATACCCTTTGAGGCTAATTTGAGTGCATGTACCCAAGATCACTAAATTACCTAGACAATCAATTTGACATTCTAATTATTTAATCAACCTACAGGCTACAACTGAATATTCATAAAGCTGGAGAATTTCACCCCAGACAGAAAAGAAAAGGAACATGTATGATGTATTCATTCTTTCGATTGGAAATTTCATAAAAAGGAATTAGATTTAAACTAACAAGTCGATGGATAGAGTTTAGTCTATGCAAGTTAGGAAAATGAAGGAGAATGAGATACAATACCTTGGTTTGGAAATTGACTTGAATGGCAAACACCTTGAAAACATTATCAACAATCAACTTGATTGCATAATTGCATGTGAGAGAAGAGAGGTGAGTAAAAGGTGAGAAGGAGAGAAGATCATATAGGCCTCTCACAAGGATATAGTCAATTTCAAGAAAAGAAGGGGGGCAAGAAAATATTAACATAATTGTAGGGGGGGCAAAGGTGTACAGCTGAGTTAGTAGAGGTGTGGTGGATGGAATCATACATCACGGGTTCGAACCCGACCAGCAGCATCGAGTTGGGTGGGATAAGGTATAAAAAAATTCTTGAAACATAATTGTTAGTTAAGTGTACAAGTGAGACTCTCAATTTCAATATAGTATAAAAAAATTGAAAAAATTAGGGGGGCAACTACCCCACAGGCCTTGTATGTGGCTCAGCCATTGATAGCAATTATGATCTGTAAATTGATCCTGGATACATGGATATATACCACATCAGCTGTTTCTGATCAGGATATTTCTCACTAGTAGACAACACCTGTGATATTGCCTAACACATTTTCGGATCCATTTTGGGAGAGTTTTGAAGCTAATTTTCAGAAATTGGTGAACACATACATTGAGTTTTTGAATTGGATCTCCTTCATGCCAACGACTTCTCTTCGGCTTTGTATTTGGTGGCTCACTTTGAATTTACGTGTTTGGGATCAGAGCAACTACTAAGGGAAAGTACGAGGTCGACTTCTACTAAGACTTCACCGTGTGCTCTCCCAATGGTTGCTTGTCTTCTTTGGACTTCTTCGTGTTAAAACTTCAATTGTCATGGTTAAAACTTCAATTGTCATGGTTAGTATGGTGACCTTCGAGGCAACAGTTGTAGTCTTGTAGAACTAAGACCTTACTTGATTGTGTGCAGTCTTGTTGTACGGAAGACCTTCATTGATCAAGTCAAAATTGGAAGCTCTTTACTTAGTTTGGGACCTTTCGGGTGTACTTTGTAAAGCAAAAATCTAAAAATAATTTAAAAGTTAAAGGACTGGACAAGACAGCAGATGCTAACCAAGTAGGAGAAAGTCACAGTCTCGAGAATAGATAAGGGCCAGGAATACAAGGATGGCCCTTTCTATGCAAAGATGAAAGTTCAACTTCACAGATCAAAGATTATATGGGAGAATGGAAAAACTCTCCAATAGAACCTACATTACATGCCCCTCTTATAATAATTTTCTGTTTTACTTTGGCAAGATACACGAGGAAAATTTTAAGAATAATCTCAAAATTTATTCCAGGTAAGTTGCATATATTTGCTTTGCAGTGTACTAGTTTTGAATATAATGTATGTTACAAATAAGAGGTAATCTATGATATATGTTTTCGAAGGGCTTCATTATTGCACTATACAAATTATATGCATATTACTTAAGAATTACAAATTCTTAAGTGGCATAACTTAGATTCTAGACTAATGTACAATTTGTAAAAGAGTCCACTGGCACCCTCAAGATGCCACTATCCTAATTGACAAGATAGTATTAGAGCCCTCGTATACAGGGGGTGGGTGGGTGGGGTTAACCTTAGCGCCTCCGACATTTGGGAAGGGCATTCTGAAGCTCAATCCTCCTGAAGGATGAAAGAAACACAAATCAATAGAAGTTTTTGAAGTGTAAGTGGCCTTCTCACTACCTCATCATTCTAATTTTTTTTAAATGAATGACCAAATTGATAAAATATATCAAACTTCAATGACTAGGCTTTGTGGAAATTTTGAAAGGTTTTTATACCTAATCACAACATCAACACCTTTCTTTTGCATCAATTTGATTCGCAATCGGGAGCAATGAGGATATAAGTGGGATGGTACCTATGCAGAGTGCTCTCCAAGCTTCTGAATTACTCAAGGAAATTATCTTTCCTTTCCTTTTGTAGATAAGAGTGCAATGTACTTCAATACAAATAATAGGAGAGTTTTTATATGTTTTCTGCCACCTTCAGTGAATGAATATTCAATATTCAATTCCAACATCACATTTGTTACATTAGGCTTTGAGGACTTTTAGGAGGAGATTATGTCAGGGTTTGAATAGCGCAATCTGGTTTGTTTTAGCCGATAGACAAAACCAAGCATTACCTGCAATCTGTTTTTCTTAAGCCAATAAATAAAACCAAACACTACCTTATTCAAATACCAATAGGATGCTGTTCCCCTTGAGCAAAATAATATAACCAACAAACCTTATTCGTGTGGTCCATAGACATCTCTGTCGAAGCTGATAACTTTTCATCTGATCCATTATGAGTATTGGTAGGGTTGTTGTTCATCACTAACCCTCCTCGGAGCTCCCTCTGCTGCTCAAATTCTCTGAAGGAAAACATCAAGGAAGAAATGTTGGTGGAAACAGCCAATGCATCAGAGTCATGGAAGGTTTTCAAAGCAGTACCTGAACCCAGTTTTAGAAGTGAGCAGCTGAACAGTAACCTGGCATAAAATAAATAGCAAAATACAAGATCAGATAAATGGACCTCAAGAAACTTAAAAACTAACAATAGCTCTAGGATAGAAACACTACAAGATCCAAATAAGGACGAAAGGCAGAAATAAAGTTTTCCATTAATTAGAGTTACAAGATCGCTTTTTAGGTAAAGTAACAGGTTATGATTAGCTGGAAGTATTTCTAATCATAAGAATGCTGCTGAAAAGAACTTCAGAAATAATGAGCAGAGTCGCTATCCTCACATGTAGAACAGTTCCAAAATTGCACCCATGAAGAGGAAGTGCAACAGTAGAAGGCTTTGATGCATCTGCAAAATCAGCAAGGTTGATGGTGGCCTCACCAAGGAGGCTAGACCGCGAAGAACCCTGGTGCAATGACATTTGGGTCAGAGACACTAATTAATAAATATCTCAATTTATTATTGTTTTGCTGATTTAGTCGCGAGCTAATCATATACTTGAGATACTCTGTTAAAACTACTGAAGAAAAATAATTCAAAATGCCGAATGATAAAATTAAGCTGCTGATATAAAATAAGTAAAATATAAAATGTTGTCAAAGATTAATACCATGGATACTACAAGCTTGTAAAGCTTTTCATCATATTGTTTGGTTTTCATGTCTTGAAGAAGCCTTGTTGTCTCATAAATAGGATCGGCCCATTTGCAAGTCCCATTTCGAACATTTGATTTGCCTGTTTTGGCTGTTGTCTTTCCAGAATCAGCAGGAATGAAAGAAATAAACAATTTATCCCATCCAGTTTGGGGAATCTGTTACAAGGAACAATAAGCTCAATCATATCATTGCAACATGGAGGAAGAGTGGTCCCTATAGCGACTGTAAAACCATCTTGGAATATTTTACCTCAAGATCAATATTTAAACAAGAAAATGCCAATTAACATAAGCTTACTAATGGAGCGATGTCATAAGGTGACCACAAATGAAATATACAATAATGCACCCATAAGCTGAATGTGATTATAAAAATTAATCAACTGATCATATTCGGACAAATGATATTTGAAACACTCAACAATATCCGTATGGTGAACTAGATTATAAAATTAATAGTCAAGCTCATCAGTGATTCAAAGCCTATTTGTTAAGAACGCTTACTGAAAGCTTGTCCTGAAGCTGCTACTGAAAAAAAAAATATTCAATAGAAGTTATAGAACATAGACTATAATAAGGTGCATTCAACACCTAGATGAATGATTCAATAGATAAAGCTCCGTCACTTAAGAGAACTTCCTAAAATTTTGTATCTAACCTAGAATGAAGGTACTTTTCCTACAAAGCATTTACCTATCAACTGGAACTGGAAGGCTATGGAGGTGTCACCCAGGTAGAGCTTTGATTACATTAAGAAGATATAGCATTTGCA